>CALNXK010000260.1:265000-362500 GCA_942486035.1 Porites lobata
GTACCTTTATTTAACAGCTACAAATAATAAAAAAATTACAGGTTAAAGCTCGTTGACTTCTTTCTGTGCCGAAAGCAGTGAAAAAAAAATTAGCTGATGCACTGCATATTTTACGAACTGAAAGGTGTTGTGAAAGCGAAGATCGCTCAGAATAATTCGCAGGTTTCTAAATGAGGAATTACAGTCAAACCAGGTCAAGATTCCATTCATGAATTGATTATTTTAAAAGTGAACCCGTTTGTCGCTTCCCGGTAACTTGTAGCCGGTATCTAATTGCATTCAAATGATCCGTGAATTTTTGACTGCAACTTTTTAGTATACGATGAGATGGAAAATATTTCAATGGATGAGATTTCTATTTAGGCATTCTTCAAATTCAAGAAAATTGAGCTGGCAGAAATTTTATAACGAGCTCGCGTGTGTATTCACTGCTCATCACGCAAGGAAAACTGCAGACTGAAATCAACAACAACTGACGGGTGGCGGCATTTTGGCCAATTTGAAAAGCGCAAATCATCCGTATTGTTTCCTATCCAATCAGAAAAAAGTCCAGATTCTGGCTTTTTTACATGTGATCCGACAAAGAAATGTATCATGCCCTCTTCCCGTGAGAGACTTAAGGGGATAATAGGGAGAGCGCATGATCTCAGGCTACCGGAGAAAAACCTCTCGGAAAAAAGGAGAGAACCAACAACAAACTCAACCCACATATGGCGTCGACGCCGAGATTTGAACCGGGCTACATTGGTGGGAGGCGAGCGCTCTCACCACTGCGCCATCCCTCGCTCCCAAAATTGAAAATGTTTATTGCTATCTGGACATTTTGAGCCTATTCTACAAGCAACAGTCCCAGATGTGGTCAACGTGCAACGTTTGCCAATTGACAGTTCAGAATCGAATTCCTAGCGACCTGCCTGGCTTGATAAATAATGAACATGCATGTGCGTGCTAAAAAAGTAAAAACTAGCGCACAACACAAGAAATTCATTTGTACGAGTGGCGAGGATTTTTACATCGTACTAGTTCCCGGCACGCGGTGCATATCACACAACCTCAACCACCACCCCTTCCTAGTTCTGCGTAAAGGAAAACTGAGTCTAATGGTTAGTAGCCAACGTAGCAGGTGTTGAAAGGGGTAGGGGATAGGGAGGAAGGGAAAAAGGGAAAAAGATTGGAGAAAGAGGGTAAAAGACGCCTCCTATAAGAACCCCCTAATTTGTTCATTTCTGCGGACGCCGGCGTGTATCATGGTGTGTATTAGTGACAGACAAACATGATGAAGGCATCAAGGAAGTGTGTTCTCATCTGTGTTCTACTGGTATAAGATTCGGAAGATCAAAATTACTGCAATCATGTAGTAACTTCATGTTAAAACCCGAACTAGAACCAACTGTAATAGCTGGTTTAACAGGCAGAGATGCTCAGGAAGTTTTTTATACAGGATTTGTACACACTGAGCGGCGATTGCAGACATATGCAATTCTGCAATGCCGATATTCACAAGACAGACAGCAAAAAACACGTACCGTCTTGAATGAACTTCAAGAATAGTTCGTAAAGGGAGGGCTGAAGCTTTGGTATAACTATCCGTTGACTTTTTGACGGTTGTCTCTAATTCTCCCAACCTGCAAGCTCTGTTTCAACGACCAAGAGAAGTGTCAACAAAGTTCCAAAGATGAAGTGTGGTACTGAAATTTCCCCGTCGGCTAAAGCACACTCGAAAACATGATGAAAAACATGTCAACATCTGCCGGGATAGCTCCTCATCTAACTAACCGCTGCGTCCGATCTACATCAGTTACAGTGCTCTCAGATCACAACATTGAAGCCAAGCATATTAAGACTGTCAGTGCTGGACACAAATCAGACAACTCCATTGAATCTTACTGTTCCAGGGCTTCCTTTCAGCAGAAAGGGAACATGTCCAACATATTGGGTGGCTTCATCTCTGGTGACTCCGCAGAACCACGAGTTCTTGTACTCGAGGGTGCTTCAACAACGAAAGAGCTTACTGGAGCAAGCACTCTTTCTGTGGCTCCAAAGAATCAACAGTCAGCAGTGCAAATGCAAATGCCGCAGTCGTTCAGCTTTCATTGCTCCTCTGTTTCCATCGTAAACAATACAACAACTACGTTTCGATGAACTAAAAATCAACAAACTGTTTAAAACTTGGCCCAATTATCAATCGCCAATTTAATCTTTAGCTTTCCTTGCAGTTCATAAAAGTATTGTAGGTCAGTGCACTATCTTCAAGATTTTTTTTCTATGAACAGTTTTGGTTGGATTTTCACCAACTTCACATCTGAATGAATCAGTGAATGAATTTTCACAAGCTACGCGTTTGTATCACGTGTTTAAAAACTTGACAGTTATGTAAATTTATGCAAATTTGGCGAAATCGAGCGTGAAGCTTTCTTTGGTTTTATTCCCAAATAAATATTTCTTCAACTTGCATTTGCTAACTTTATTATTGCCTTTTCTGTCCGACTAGTTGGGTGATACTAAAACAATTAGATCCTTCGCCCTCAAAGGGCCACGGGTCTAATTGTTAAGTAGTCTATAGGTGGGGTTTATCATGTTCCTGATGATTCTTGTAAAACGTTTCAAGTGTCTCCTTTTTAGGCCATTTCTTCATTCCAAGTTCCTTACCCATTTGAAAAACTTCTGCAGAAATTATGCGGGCCTCACTTTCTTCTTCTGGATATTCTCTATACAGAAGCAACGCTAGTTGAGTCTTGATCCAAACTTTCCATTTGTGGTTTCCCTCTATGGTGTTATCGGCAACAGAACTTCCCAGCTGGAACATTTCTCTAGATCGGACAAAGTCTTTTCTCTTCCGGCAGCAGATTCCAAAGTTTTTATAGATGGGAACTATCTCTTTCTGTTCCTTTACATCCATGTCTTCCAAAACAGCAAGTGCTTTCTTGTAGTTTTCATCTGCCTTGCCCAGTTCCTCAAGAAACAAAAAGTAATCACCCATTTCTTTGTATGAAAACGCTGTTAAAAGATGCTTTCCATAATGCATAAGTCGAAAACTTAAGGCTTCACTATAGTATCTCACAGCGGCTTCGCGCTTTACTCCATCTTTGTGAAGTTTCGCGTTATGTCCCATTTGAGAAAGAATTTTGCCCTTATCAAATGTGAAGTTATGTTCCAAATGCTTCGCAGCGTCCTTTTCATAAATTGAAATTGCCTTTTCAAGATAACGCTGTGACCTCTCCCTTTCGTGACAGTCCTGTGAGAGGTATCTACCATAGTGGATCAAATAAAAAACTTCAGACAAGCCCTCTTCATCAAAACATGGGAGCTTTCCATCGTGCAGTTGGATAGCTTGTTCAATGAGATCTTTTGATTTCTGCATATCACCTTTACCATGTTTTCTTGATTCATGAAAAAGGAGGCACAAAATCTCTACCTCTTTATTAATTTTCTCTTGGACTCGAGAAAAATGAAGCAGGCCCACAAGAAAGTCATAATAAATCTTAAAAGGGACACAGTATTCTATGTATTGTGCTACTTGGTGACACTGCACCACCAAAGCTTCCAGTTCTTTACATGCCCCAAAGCTGCGTATTTTCTGTTGGCCCA
This sequence comes from Porites lobata, assembly GCA_942486035.1. Taxonomy (NCBI): domain Eukaryota; kingdom Metazoa; phylum Cnidaria; class Anthozoa; order Scleractinia; family Poritidae; genus Porites; species Porites lobata. The sequence continues at coordinate 268,589 of CALNXK010000260.1, forward strand.
CAACTCTAAGAGTGGCTTCCAGATTGATCCTCTCCTCGTTGAAAAGACGGAAGGATTCCTTGCACTTGTCTTTTCCCCAATACTTGTCGGTATTTTTTAAAATATGTGTCAAAAAGTGCTCAGTAAACCTCTGCTGGCCAAGAGCTAGAATTTGGCGGAACTCTTCCCTTTCTCCGATTTGCCTGGCGTACCCTCTAATCAGTAAATGAATGAGGTATCGGTTGCCCTGTTTCTGGATCCAGCACCTTTTCTTTAACTTTGTTAGGTGCTGGGCACAGTTAACTTTGCCTAGTAACGCCTCGGCAGCATCTCTTGCAAAAGATCGAGGAAACACGGACAAACAAACTAATGCGTGTTGCAGAGACTCGTCTAGCTTTTTGAAAGCTATTTCCATCATAGGCTCAAGGTCGAGGGTTTTCGTTGCGTTCCTTTCAAGCTCTTGTATGAGTCCGTCAAAAGAATACTCAGATTCTTCTGCAAGGAGAGGACCAGCTAATCGGAGTGCAAGTGGAATGTTTTCGCATAGTTCAGCTATTTTGTGCAATTTGACTTCAATGTCAGGCGCAGTCTCAAGCGGCAAATTAGCACTGTCCTTTAGAACTTCGATACCTTCCCTTACATCTAAAGGACCAACGGGTATTTTGACAAGCTGAATGTTTGAAACTGTTCCGACAGTTTCAATTTCCGAGCCTCTTGAGGTTATCAGGAACTTAATTTGACAGTCTGAGCACTTCCTCATATCACTCAACACGTTCAGAAATGGATAGTGGCCTCGATTGTCTATAGCATCTTCCGCATTATCAACAATAAGGACTAATTCGTATTCAAGCTGCCTGCACCAGTTGAGCAAAACATGCTTGGGGTACTCACTGCTTTGTTGATGGCCTGGGACACACACATTCAAAATTTCTCTCAACACGTCGTCGCCTTCTCCGCCCCCTTTGTTTGCACCTCTCAAAGAACAAAACCTAACGATCAATCAGGGACAAAAGTAGTTGACACACTTGTTTAAAACGGGTGCTTTTAACAAACATTTAATTCATTTATTATTTCATTCCTTTTAAACGCCGTAAATCCCCCGACCCCCCGAATCAATGTTGTCTGAAGTAAAAAAAAGACTTGAGGGTCCAAAATTCAACATTGATTTTGGGGGGAAGGGGTTGGGGAAGACAGGGGAAGGGGATAAGTATATCCACTATGCAAAAAGGGGCCATTTTACGGAAGTGTGTCAACACTTTTGTCCCTCATTGTCTGAATGCAAAATTGTGCTACTGCACACAAGTTGAGCCGTGTATGACATTGATTTTAACTGAAATTAAAGGAATCAATGACATAATTATGTTATTGGTGGTGGGGGTGACATTGACTTATTCACGACCGAATTATAGGGCCAATTCCAATTACGTGATGACGTAATAAAGGGGCTGCGATATCCAGAATAAACGTCGATATGGTTTACATGCTAAAAACTGACGCTGAAACTCGCACACATGTACAACTTTTGATGAATTTCAAGGGTATGCGTACTGAAAATATTTTTAATAAAGTGAATATTTCTCGTTCTTCACTTTATCCGATTGTTAAGGCGCAAACAATCACGGGTAGGGTAAGGATTGACACGTAGTGGAGATAGTCACTGGCCAGTCACGGAAATATGGAACGTTAGTGAGGAGCGGCCGTCACTGCGTTCAATATCGAAACTACGGAGAAGTGAAGGTAAATTCATGGCCAACTCAATAAAAAACTAAGGACTGCGTAGCAAACATTGCAAGTGTACACGAAAACAATTACTTTCAATCCCACCTCGTGACACCCTGTGTGACATGATAACGCAACGTAAATAGCGTGACATGAGCGCATATGTCTGTGTATTTGGACTGCATTTGTCAAGCGAAACCCTGTGTTGTTCTCTATTGTCGGGAGACAAAATGAAAAGAGAGCTTTGAAACGTGAACTGGTATTTGACTCTCAAAGAAAACGACAGCTCAAACTGAGGAAAACACTGCTTCCTTCGTGTTACAACGGTTAACCAAGTTTCGGCAAACGGAAAGTAACATATTAAGTCTGTTATGACCTCTTAATGTCGATATGTATTCTCGTGGTTAACCGTTGAAACTCCTTATTTGCACCACATCGCTGGAATTTTTCTCGCCAAGAATACGTATTGCGAAGCACTTTCTACATAGCGGAATCTTCTTTTGCCTTTTGTGAGGAATTAGCGCATAAAAAAGCAAGATTTTCCAGAGCACGGCCGTCATCGATCACGTGTTATCCCGCTTTCCTTGTCATCAAGTGAACTTCTGGGCCAAAGTAATTGCTGTTTTGGCGATGATACAAACTGGTGTGTCTATCTTGAAAACAATTTCTTTGGTATTCTGTGATTTACGAGCTGGGAAATGAAATAGTTGTCCACCCAACACCAATAAAAAAAATGCCACTGAATAAATGGCAGGCGGTCATCTAAAATCATTACAAAAGTACATTCCTAACCTGGTCTAACCTGTTCGACGCCTACACACGCTAAAGGTTTGGATCTGCTAGATTTGAAAAGGTCTCCCCAAAAAAATCATCTATTTATAGGGCATAGCACAAACGACTGGCTCATCATTTATGAGGTTCATAACCTGTATATTGTTCACGTCCTTTCACTAATGGCAAAAGTCAATGTAAACAATAATGCATGTTGCAGTACTTCATTCGCTTCAGTTAACCATTTACCAGAACAATTTTCATTGTACCTTAGTGTTTCCATCCTTTTTCCACTATTGATAATGCTTGTAAAAAAAATGATATCTGCAGCAGCGGCATTGATCACAACACTAATGATTTCCTCTCGACCCGACAGGGTATCAGGAACGCGCGGGAGTACAAGATTAAGTAATGACATACGCTTCGTACATTTTACTCTACGTATACTACAAATCAGGACCAAACTTTTCAAATTGTTGTTTATAAACAAACAATTTGGTCCATAGAGTAACGTCATCGCACAAAAATTCAGCAGCGTCCGAAATCTAGCCGGAAAACACAGATACATATTTCAGACAATCAGGGACAAAAGTAGTTGACACACTTGTTTAAAACGGGTGCTTTTAACAAACATTTAATTCATTTATTATTTCATTCCTTTTAAACGCCGTAAATCCCCCGACCCCCCGAATCAATGTTGTCTGAAGTAAAAAAAAGACTTGAGGGTCCAAAATTCAACATTGATTTTGGGGGGAAGGGGTTGGGGAAGACAGGGGAAGGGGATAAGTATATCCACTATGCAAAAAGGGGCCATTTTACGGAAGTGTGTCAACACTTTTGTCCCTCATTGTCTGAATGCAAAATTGTGCTACTGCACACAAGTTGAGCCGTGTATGACATTGATTTTAACTGAAATTAAAGGAATCAATGACATAATTATGTTATTGGTGGTGGGGGTGACATTGACTTATTCACGACCGAATTATAGGGCCAATTCCAATTACGTGATGACGTAATAAAGGGGCTGCGATATCCAGAATAAACGTCGATATGGTTTACATGCTAAAAACTGACGCTGAAACTCGCACACATGTACAACTTTTGATGAATTTCAAGGGTATGCGTACTGAAAATATTTTTAATAAAGTGAATATTTCTCGTTCTTCACTTTATCCGATTGTTAAGGCGCAAACAATCACGGGTAGGGTAAGGATTGACACGTAGTGGAGATAGTCACTGGCCAGTCACGGAAATATGGAACGTTAGTGAGGAGCGGCCGTCACTGCGTTCAATATCGAAACTACGGAGAAGTGAAGGTAAATTCATGGCCAACTCAATAAAAACTAAGGACTGCGTAGCAAACATTGCAAGTGTACACGAAAACAATTACTTTCAATCCCACCTCGTGACACCCTGTGTGACATGATAACGCAACGTAAATAGCGTGACATGAGCGCATATGTCTGTGTATTTGGACTGCATTTGTCAAGCGAAACCCTGTGTTGTTCTCTATTGTCGGGAGACAAAATGAAAAGAGAGCTTTGAAACGTGAACTGGTATTTGACTCTCAAAGAAAACGACAGCTCAAACTGAGGAAAACACTGCTTCCTTCGTGTTACAACGGTTAACCAAGTTTCGGCAAACGGAAAGTAACATATTAAGTCTGTTATGACCTCTTAATGTCGATATGTATTCTCGTGGTTAACCGTTGAAACTCCTTATTTGCACCACATCGCTGGAATTTTTCTCGCCAAGAATACGTATTGCGAAGCACTTTCTACATAGCGGAATCTTCTTTTGCCTTTTGTGAGGAATTAGCGCATAAAAAAGAAAGATTTTCCAGAGCACGGCCGTCATCGATCACGTGTTATCCCGCTTTCCTTGTCATCAAGTGAACTTCTGGGCCAAAGTAATTGCTGTTTTGGCGATGATACAAACTGGTGTGTCTATCTTGAAAACAATTTCTTTGGTATTCTGTGATTTACGAGCTGGGAAATGAAATAGTTGTCCACCCAACACCAATAAAAAAAATGCCACTGAATAAATGGCAGGCGGTCATCTAAAATCATTACAAAAGTACATTCCTAACCTGGTCTAACCTGTTCGACGCCTACACACGCTAAAGGTTTGGATCTGCTAGATTTGAAAAGGTCTCCCCAAAAAAATCATCTATTTATAGGGCATAGCACAAACGACTGGCTCATCATTTATGAGGTTCATAACCTGTATATTGTTCACGTCCTTTCACTAATGGCAAAAGTCAATGTAAACAATAATGCATGTTGCAGTACTTCATTCGCTTCAGTTAACCATTTACCAGAACAATTTTCATTGTACCTTAGTGTTTCCATCCTTTTTCCACTATTGATAATGCTTGTAAAAAAATGATATCTGCAGCAGCGGCATTGATCACAACACTAATGATTTCCTCTCGACCCGACAGGGTATCAGGAACGCGCGCGGGAGTACAAGATTAAGTAATGACATACGCTTCGTACATTTTACTCTACGTATACTACAAATCAGGACCAAACTTTTCAAATTGTTGTTTATAAACAAACAATTTGGTCCATAGAGTAACGTCATCGCACAAAAATTCAGCAGCGTCCGAAATCTAGCCGGAAAACACAGATACATATTTCAGACAATCAGGGACAAAAGTAGTTGACACACTTGTTTAAAACGGGTGCTTTTAACAAACATTTAATTCATTTATTATTTCATTCCTTTTAAACGCCGTAAATCCCCCGACCCCCCGAATCAATGTTGTCTGAAGTAAAAAAAAGACTTGAGGGTCCAAAATTCAACATTGATTTTGGGGGGAAGGGGTTGGGGAAGACAGGGGAAGGGGATAAGTATATCCACTATGCAAAAAGGGGCCATTTTACGGAAGTGTGTCAACACTTTTGTCCCTCATTGATGGTTTCAAATTCGTTTTTAAGCCGATGCCCAGCTTGAATGGCAACCGTGGACTTTCCTATCCCAGCTATTCCACTAACAAGGACTCCGGCTGCTGTCGTTTTTCTCTCTCCGCAGAGAACTTGAACGATGTCATCAACTTCTTTTTCGTGTCCATGTACGTTGGGTACTTCTTCTGGCAGCTCACTTCTGCGGTTGTCTCTGTTTATTTCTGTCAAGAAAATAAAAAGCAAAAGAAAACAAGCTCCATGCAAATGTGAGATAAACTAGCATATGACCATTATAACCAAACAGTGTGTTCGCCTTTTACTTCGAGAGTGGTCAAGAGAAGCCTTATCATTGAAAATGATTTACATAGTCTATTGTCAGTTGCAAGCCGAAATTTGAAAACTCTTTGAATTTATAATGAACTACGATGACAACTAATTATAAACAAGGTAACATCGAAATATTACTGTGTCAAAGATTAAACTTTTGGTGTTTAATTTTCATTCCAGAGACATAAGTTACCTTCCGAAGTAGGGTTTATAGCTCAGCTTATTGAGAGAGCTGGCTTGCAGAGGGTAACCGGGCTCTGTCAATTAGCACTGGAGCCATAAAAATAACAGCCTTATGTTTAGACGACTGACCTATCTATAAGATGCACAGAAATAATACCTTGAATAAATCTGAAATAGATTTTAGTCCAGTTTCTTGTTGACCTCGCCCTTGAATTTCTCTTATTTGTTGACATTTTTAAACCGCGATCCTGAACACACCAAGGCCTCTCACATTCAGAAACGTCACCTCTGGTTAATTCTGTATTTTTTTGCAAATCTTAGATTCTGTTTCTCAGTCTAAAGGAGGCTGATTTATTTCCATCACCATTATTATGAAGCCAGAATTGTGACAGCTCGATTTCTATATAAGCACTGGCGACATAGTTGTGATACAGTTAATTCCTTAAGACTCTGTTCGGCTCAAGAAATTCAGAAGCATCTAAATCCGTGCTAATTATCAATCAATGTATTTTCTCACACTTTTTTCATCGCATCGCTTTTGGATGCGATGTTTATTAAGCTCTACCACTATTGAGGAAACGATTGATGGTTTTGTTGTGTTTTGGTTGTGTATATCTTACCTCTCTTAGTCAAAAAGTCCAGTTTCTTGTTGACCTCATCCCTGAGTTTCCCTTTTACAAATGAAATAAACTGTCATTAAATCCACCACGGACCATTTCAAAAGACACGGAAATATTCACATTTATTATATAACTGGATTTGTTCTCAAAAGCGTGCACTTCCATTGGCTAACTTTTCGACACAGGCCAACCACTGGTAAATCCCGTTTCCGCACCCGCTGGGTTGAGTACCCAACATTATTTTTTTATGGAAAAGGTACCCCTTTCGTATCCTAGGTTAGAAAGCTGCATCCTTTTTTAAATGCTGTAAATGTATTTTAAAGATGAATAAATAACTACACCAGAATGCTTTCTAATGTTTTTCACAGCCATAAAATGCGCTTATTAGATCTTTCAGGTCCTTTCACAGACCACAGTGACAAATTTCCCTCAGAGAAATTGCAACCAAACATGTCCCTAGATGTTCATTAGACATCTGTTCCCGGGCTTTGTTGAATAATTTATGAAAGTGTAAATAAACAGTATTTTGTACTAGTACCCAGTCCCCTTATCAAACGATTTTCAAATTTCGTTCCTGTCTAAAGGATTAACTTAAAAGGCGCGGCCACAGAAATGATGTAACGTAACCTCCTAATCTCATTACTAAGACGATAACTGCAACTTCCAGAAAGTAATGAAAAGTGGCTCCATACTGCCCAATAGATTTTTGAGCTAACAATAGCTTTAAGAGGCCACATGACAATTAATGTCTCCAATAGTCATTCAAAAATATTGAACTTATACCCAGGAAGTCTGTCCTTAAGTGATTTTGCGTTTCAATGAAAGTTTAAAACGTTAGACCACCCCCCGCACCCCCTGTGTTGAGGAATTAAATAGATGACCCATGCCTTAATTTTCTTGAGTCGTCATCTTCATCATTGCCGTCGTCATCTTCACCATTATTTTATTTTACATTGTACTGTCCCTGGGTTTAGAAAAGACTTACCACTTTCTTCAACTGACGACTTCATGAAGTCTTCAAATTTCTTATCTAGCTCTTCGATCTTGTTTTTAATGTTGTCCTCATCCTTCTTCCACATCAAAAGAACCTCTTTATAATGTTCTTCGATATCAGGGTCCATACATTCGCCCTTAAGGTTGGCAATAGCAGCTGCATAAGGTGGTCCTCCTAATCTGACCATCGCACTCTCAATGTCATGCCAGAGACCATTGAATGTAACGTCGTCGACAGAGGCCTTCTCAGCATGTCCATAAACGGTATTTCGAAAATGTTTTATTCGAACAAGGTCAGCTTCACGACATGTATCTGTTGGTGGGGGAAGTTTGTCCCATGATGCTGTTGATGCAGGAGGACTCAAGCCACAAATGTTTCTCAGGAGAACGCTTAAAAGAGTGATGTCAAAACTAGCAGAAGTTACAGTGGTGGGCACAGCGGGGAACAATTTACTCCATTGTGTTGGATTGAGGATTTTCTTTCCTCTCAGGGATTTTAGTTTAGACTGAACCGAGGTACTACTCAAAAAAGTGTGAAGGTTTCCTGGAGAGTAAAACCCATCAAAAGTGTCTCTTAGAGCCTGGGAACCAACATCTATAAGAAGGCGACACAACCGAGCATAATTGGTTGACTCTTTGGTGGATGTTACACTTGGTGTTGCCATGTAGAATACGGAGCCTGCAGAAAATCTGTTAAATTTAAAAGCGAGAAAACAGAATAAAGGCGGAACCCATCAGGAAATTGAGTAATTTCAACTTTCATTGGAAAAAACCTTGTACCAGAAAAATTTAAACAATACCGCATCCTTTTTTACATTTTTCAAGGGCTATAGATATAATAAATTATCTCTAATAACACCAAAGACCATTTCTCCTGGGAGCCCGAGAAAACAAACGTCAAATTTCACAAGAATTGTGAAAACACAGGTAAAATTCTGAAAATTTCATGTGTAAGATGTCATTTTGTGAAATTTGACATTCGTTTTCTCCGGCTCCCATAAGAAATTTATTACATCTATAGCCCTTGAAAAACTGTAAAAAAGAATGCGATATTGTTTAAATTATTTTGGTACAAGGTTTTTGCCCACTGAAAATTAAAATTAGTCAATTTCCTGATGGATTCCGTCTTAATATATTTAGAGTAAAAGTATTTTTAACTTAAAGGATAAAATCTCAATAGCATACACAATCTTTCGATTCCATCAAGGAATCGTTTTCAAGTGATGTAGCTGGACGTTTTGTCAAGTGACGTCGTTTATACTGTGAAGCACGTGACAAAACGTTGAGGTATATCGCGGGGAAGTAGTAACCGGCGTCCCTCTTCAAAGTAAGAACCGACATTACATTTCAAAGCCGATTAGGAGCTCCCCGCGATCTACTACCGACTACCTGGACGCTTTGTCACGTGATTCACAACATAATCACGTGACAAAACGTCTAACTCCATCGCATCATCACTTGATTAAGCTAAGATTCCGAATCGAAAGCTTGTGCATGCTAATAAGTTTTCTATCCTAAGACCACTGGCGGACCACCCTATGTTAGTGTGGCCGTTGTTGTTATTGAAATCTGAGTATTTGTCTTTTGTACCTAGCAGAAAAAATACACGTCAGATGAACATTATTACGGGGGCTACAATTTACTCCAAAATACAGATTTGAACCTTGATCTTCAAGCGAAATATTAACTTAGTCATCTGTCATGTGCTTTCGCCGTCCCGAGCAATTGAAAGCATTATTCTGCGAGATGATTATCTCCGCGGGCTGAAAATTTAAGATGTAATTTAACGCACTAAGAAAGTGAGAATTTTTTCTGATTTCTCTCTCCATCACATTTTTGAATCCGAAAATTTTAGGTTTCCTTTTTCTACGAAAAAAAGAGCCTAACATGGGAATGAAATGGGAAAAATTAAACTTAAAATCGTACGTAATTTGTAAGAAAAGCTTCGGAAAATTGTACATGAATGGAACGGTAAAGGAATTTTAGCTGTCCTCAAGTAACAGAAAATTCTAGGTAGTATTTGCTTCCCGGAACAGTTATTTAACAGAAAACGGTCGTTGGTTGCCCCTGTTGTGCGTATGTCGGTGGTCTGACACCAGGAAATTTAATACTTTTTCCATATAAAGAATAATACATGCGGTCTCGACCGTCTCGCTATCGTTGTCACCAAAAAATTGTATTGCAGCGCAGCCTTTTCCTATAAGAACTTTCAACTGAACCGTTCCAAAATTGACTCATCGTCAAAAGTGTTGGAAAGGCTACTACTTTTTACCTCCTTTTTCTTTCTTCTCCCGCCCCCTTACCTGTTTGCTTTTGTTTCGGCCGGGAAAAAATCAGGCAAAATCAAAGTGAAATGGGCTAACCACCTAACAACGGGTTCACTCATTAAGTTTTGGTTGACTCATTTCGTGGCAAAGGCGGAAAACACTGTCAGTATTTATAACAGTTTTTAACATTTAGAACTCATCTCAGTTTAACGAAAAAAAGGCCACTATTTTTTTTTTCAAATAACACCTAAGTTAAACTGAAAATGTTTCAAATGGAATAAAAGAAGCAGTTCTAAGCAGCTAATTCAAGTCAAAATTCTCAATAAGACTTTAGAGCGGTTACCACGAACACGCGTCCTCGAAGGGTTTTTTTCTGTCTGTTTAAACCTGAGCTTTCGTGGACGTCAATCAATTGTTCCCATGGTTTTCCACGCGCTCTGACAGAGAAGGTTCCCTCATCGTGAAGGGCGCAGACTTAAAGAATAATAATGAACTTAGTCAGGACGGGAGAGGAAAGAAGACAGCAAACCCTGTGTGACAAGCGTGACAATAATTTTGTTTGAAAAAAACTTTCAGCGGAAATTAACTCTTCTTTAAACAGATATTTTCCTAAAAGACCAGAAAACATTTATGTTAAGTGAAGACCTCGGCAAAACACGCAAGGTATAGCCCTGTCACGTTAATCACACACAAGCGTTTTGCCGTCCTCTTCTTCCTGCCGTCATGTTGCGTAAACTCAATTTTCGAATTACAACAGCATTTTTAATTATTTCATAAGATGAAGGATTACATTATTAAAACAACGAGGTGTATGCGAGCTGAGTGAAATAGCCAAAACATTCTCTATAGTTTACGTAAAGGTTTTCAGGTTGTTTATCTATTTGATTGTATCAAAACACGGCAGCCGTGGACGAATTGCCAGACGAGTTGCGAGCGTATATCGAGAAAGCTTATGTGGTTTTAATTCACAGTGCGTAAATATGTCGATAATTTGGCTTTCCTCCGACAAACAATCAACAAATATAAATCTTGACATGAAGCAGTGTCAGATCCTAAAGCAAAATATTGTAAAAACGGCTTAAACGCCGTCATATTCTTCCGAGTGCTTGAGAAACGGGAAAGAATCTTCTCTGACTCTTGGCCAACGCGTGAAAAACCATGGTAACTGTTGATTGACATCCACCAAAACGCAGGTTTGAACTGAAGAAAAAACCCTTTGTTAGTGCCCTCAAACTGATAAATAACTTACGATTATGGAAATTTGCAGTAAAAGCAGAGTCTTATGACATTAATTACTTCAGAAAATATCTAAACTCCTTCAGGAGCGCACAACAAACGTTTTAATGTTAGTCCATGCGCCCAGCAGAAAAATTAGCCTTCGTACTGCCAGCTGGAATCAGGCCCAAAATAACCGTAAAAGTGATCGGGCACGCTACACAGAACATAACAAAGACGCCATTTTCTTCCAGAATTTTCCGTTCTGTTTGATTTCCGACTTACAAGTTAGATAAATGGTTAGCTTTTGGAACAATCAATCTGCATTATCATAGTTAGTAGTTAGTTACTTCCCTCTGCTAACTTTGGTACGAATCAGTCTCCTTTAATCCGAGCTTTCTGAGCTTGAATCCCAATGGGGTCGCACTCGAGAAAAGAATGACTACGAAAATGTAGCCAAGTATACTCAAGCATATAAGTCTCCCACACAACTCAGAAACTACGTAAAGGTCCAGAATTAACTTTATCTATCGGCTCATAATGCATTTCAGGGCATTTCTGGTCTTCGATCGTAGTTGGTTCAGCCGAATTGACACTGCGTCATGCAATCAGCTTATCGTAAGGGCCAAAGTTTTGTCATGCTATGCTTCACTGATTATTGACGGGTAAATGTCTGTATTATTAAGCATTGCCAAAAAGGCCTGTATGTATATAACTATCTAAATGGTTGTTATTAGGTTCTACCCGGACAGTTTTGCATCCAATACGTGCCTTTACGTGTTGCTGAAAAAAGACTCGAGTGTCGTGCTTAGGATGCAGCCGATTCAAGTATCAGTTAAGTATTGAATTGGCGTAAGCCGAAACAGCGAACCAAAATCTAACGCTGCATCGATCGCTACAATTTCAAAATTAGAACACTCTACTAGAAAGACCTCAATATTGTGAGGTACTTTTTCGCTCTCGTTGAACAAATTCTACTGTTAACCAAATTCTTATCTAGATCAGACTTCTGAAGAGAAAAAATCGGTTTGGCAGCTCAACAACAATCAATGTAATTATCAACAATTCCCGGAAGCCAACACGTGATTTCTAGGAAAACGAAAAAATATTGATAGTAAGGCCGAAGGGGTATCGCCGGAAACTGAGCAACTTGCAGACTTTACGGAGTTTCAAGGTGTATAAATGTGCTATTTTTAAAACAAATTCAGGAATTTTCCGCTTTACTCGGGCATGAATGTTTACAATGGAAAGAGGCCGGAACCGGGTAACACACTGGGGTAGTGATAGTGTCGTTACCTTGCGTTATTTCTCCTGACGCACAAATTTTATCTTAATACGAGCATCAAAGACTGAGCAGTTATGTAGCAAGGCCAAAAGGTTATGATGCGTGCTACAGAAGAACTACAGATTTAACAAAAGCAATACAAATTACATGATGCCCTTGGCGCCGATGGCGCAAGAACTGGCAAGGAGGATAAGGCAAACGACCAGTTTCCTAAACATGAATTACATTCATTTACATCTTCACAGTTTCATTTCTTGATATAAGTTTACATATCTAGATCCTGCATGGTCGGAGCCAACGGGAACTGACATGATTGACCGACATCGTGCGATAATTTTAGCGAGCGGTTCTTTGAGAAACGTCTTTACATGTCGAAATATTAATAATAAAAACATTCAACGAACCGCACTATTTGACTATTACGGAAGCTAAGTTACCGAATCACGAAACCTTTTTCGACTTCCTTTTCTCTCGATTTTAGTGCACGAAGACACTTATTAAATTGTCTGGGAGAGTGTTTCTGACATACCTTGCTAATAACGAGAGCTTACCATGTGAAAAATCTGACGCAAAAAAAGCAATGCTTCTGTACACCGTTTCAGCCTACGGGTAAGGGAAAGCGAACATGTTTACCTCGTAGTTTTATAAAAGGAAACCATGATTTCTCAGATGTGATAATGGTGTAACCATTCTACCCGGTAGCCTACCCGTTTCTCCAGGGTAAGAGCCAATCTACCCGTATTTACTGCAACGTGTACGGCTAATTTACCCGTCCCCGTACACGGAAACCGTGTATCTTAAGGTCTGTACTCCAAACACTCCGGGATCAAGCTGTGTTCGCTGCTACAGATGCTTGTACGTAGATATAGGATGTTTATGAAATCCGAAATGTTACCTTGTCCTCTAGTGCATCGCAGCTACCAATATATGACCCAGAAATCAGTCAAGTTGCGTTTGGTTATCTTCTGACCCAAACACCACGGAACATGCTTTGTTGGTGTCCGCCATTTTGTTCCTTTAGCCTGATGACGTCAGACTACCCACAAAACCTTTCGCGCTTAGTAAACCGACGGTCTGCTACCGTAAGCCCCTCCGAATATAAGCCCCCCAAACCGGTAACGCAAAAATCCCTCCGTTAAATCGCCCCTCCAAATATGAGCCCCCGGCGCTTGTACTTGGAAAATTGCCCTCAAATACAAAGTAAAACAAAGCAAAAACGGTACATTTACTTCCAACTATAAGGCTAGCCCAATCTCTCTTTGCCAGCCCTATCGATTTTCAAAAACAAATTTCCCTCCGTAGATAAGCCCCTCCGAATATAAGGCCCTCCAAAAATAAGCCCTCAAAAAGTGCCTTTGAAAAATATAAGCCTCGGGGCTTATTTTCGGAAATTTACGGTACTCGTTTATTCACGAGTAACAGAAAAACAACCCATAACTCTTACGAATTGCTGACAAATGAGTTACCACCCCATTGAGACCCTCCTTGAAGTCCTTAGTATCGAGATGTTCGTGACAAATTAAGTTTGATATTGGTATATAAAGGCTTTACCGCTTTCGCTTCAGATATCGCGGAAGTGATTTTGACAATGGAAAGTTGGCAAATTTATTCTGTAGAAAGAGTGAGATGTCAAGTAGAGACGCTGTAGCAAACCTACTCTAGAGTTGTAAAAAACAAAAAAAACAAAAACAAAAACAAAATGAAATCAGCTCGTTTTTTTCAAATGATGATTCCGCTAAATGCTTTTTTAAAAGTGTAATGTTCCTTTGAAATGCAGTAAAGCCTCTACTTGACGACCAATGATAAAAATACAACATAAGTCAGATTTACTCGTTTTCCAACTTTTATTTCACTAACTTTAACAACAGAAGTTATGCCCCTGTGACTATGCTCTAGGAGTAATATTCGACAACTTAATTTATCTCTTGAAAACTCAAAAAACTTAACAGTAAAACGCTGTGAGCCTAAATAAGTTATAGTCAGCTAATACTTACTTAACACAAAATAATATTTTCGCAACTTTTATGGGGAAAGAACTCTAACGTAGCAAAAAGTACTCACTAAAAGGAAAACACTTCAACAGAAAAAAAATTACGAAAACTATTACTTCTATCATCCTTGTTTCGGTTTTCAAAAACGATTAGCAAAAAAGGCAAGTGAAACTATCAACTTACTCTTTACAACTGACAAAAAAAAAAAAATAGAAAAGGCCTATTATCATCTATGAGGTGGTAAATTGCTCCAAAAAATAGCTGACCTGATATACTTCTCATCCTGAAATGTCGCTTCATTTTTTTTGCCTTAAGAATTTAATCAACAATATAGCAAAAGTTAGAAATGTTTTACTTAAGACTAGGTATGTCTTATAACCTGCCAACATAGTTCATTCAGTTTGGTTCTCTTCTTCTTTATCACCACTTTCTTCTTGTTTGGCTTCGTCTTCAGGTGATTGCTCATCATCTTCCATGGAGACGTCCAGATTTCTTTCCTTTGGTATCAAAGCTGGATCACGTGGCGCTTCTATAGGCGTTATGTCACTGCGTCATCAGGCAACAAAACGCGATGGCTGTAGTCACGTGAAAAATAGAAACCTTGGTCTTCTGATTTGTATTTTCCTGTGACTGTGAGCTCATGTCCACGAAACTGCACCTTGATATCTTCTCGTTTGAATCCACGCAGATCCAATTTAACCTGAAACTTTCCATCGTCTTGTTTTGCTTTCTCTTCAACGCGTCTGTCGCCTTCAAGGACAAGAACCTTGCCTTCGTTCAGAGTTTTGATTACACGCGATTCCACTGTTGTGGGATCAACTTCGTCAGGCAGCTTGATAATCTTTTTAAACTCATTATTCTCAAATCCATCTTCTCTCTCTGATCGATGCTGACCATGTAAGATGATATTTTCGCCGTCCACATCGAGTGAAATGTCTTCTGGCTTGTACTGCTTTAGTGGGAGAGAAGCTATCTTGATTGGGCTCTGCACTGCCAATTTATTTGGGCTGTGTTGAAAGCTAGTGTCTCGCGCCTGCTCGTCAGAAGCAAGAGCTATCTCTCTCCATAGATCATGCAAAAACCCAAAACCTGGAACAGCTTCATCATAGTCTCTGCTGTAGAAATAAATGAGAAAAAAGACAGTAAAATCGGTAAGACTAACTTAACCTGCATCCCTCAAACGTTTTTTAATTATTAACTGGTATTTTTTTTACACAAACAGATTTCCTCACCTTTGTCGGTAAGAATTGAGTTATTGCGCAATTTTGGTCACACAAGAATCCTAATTTTCAGGCACTTTCAGTTTTCTTTTCCCTTGATTTCTCAATAATACTTCTGACTGAGAATTCTTGCTTGTCGTCAGTCGTTTTTAATGAAAGCTTGCATTTCATAACTCAAAAATTTAACTCAGTGAGGATTTAAGGGGAGGAGACGTTAAGTTTATTTAGTGACTAACGCTCATAGAAAGAAGTCTTAAAACGATGAAGCTTTGTAAAAAACTTACCGGTACGTGGGATAATAGGATGGAAATCCGAAAACGAGAGCCATGTTATAGAAACCCTTGCTTGCAATTCCGCTCAGTTGAAAATCTCCTGCGAAATATTGATTCTTCAGAGAACGTTTTGAACTGTTTGTCGGTGAGCCTGAAACGCACTTTTATAGCGGAAAATTTCTTTCTCGAACCATAGATCGTTACTAAAATTAAATACCCATAGTCAGCGAATACTTAAGTCAGTGTGAAAAGATCAATTTAGGTTTCTGCGAAACTGCCCACCTACCCCTCCCCTAAGACATCATTTTGTCCTAAGTGAGAAGTAAGTGTTAATGTTAGCTTGGGGAACCAGGAACCTAAGTGATGCGTGTGAAACATGCTCCTCTTGTGTTCGACATTTTTTTTTGTTTATCGTCTTGCGAAACGCTGAGTAATGATGATTTAATTTTAGTGCTAAAATGTATCGAAACAGTTTTGTGATCACGTGAGCTCACTTTTTGATTTAATAACAAAACGATGCCATTTTCCTAGAAGAAGTTGTAGATTAATCTTCACGTCACAAATGGGCAAATGTTACCTGGTGTTTATTTGTCTACCATGCAAGTTTCAGCTTGATTTGACCGGTATATTAATACAGGAAGGTGTTGCAGGATCGCCAGATCAGCGATAAAACCCCCCTTCGAAAACAACCCCAAAGCCGAACTCAAATAACTCCGTGCTTATTATGCACGTGCACACGAAATAGCGCCTTCAATCTTGAGTAAAACTACTCGCTACGACCCACGAGGTGAACGCTTGCCATTTGCGTGCCAAAAAAAAAAATTGAGTTTCTCTCCGCTAGGTGTTAATGCCCAGCCCTCTCGCGGGTTGAGTTTAGGTTGCGTTCTCTTGACGTAGAACGCAACAACTGTTGGAAAGTATCGAAAAGTTCATGTTATGATGAGTACACAATCCAGGGGTACAAACCGTATAGCTCGCACTTTACAAATGGAAATTTCTTTAGGTAAGATGAAGGCGAGCTTAAGAAACGAGAACGCTGACTTCCAGGAAGTGCATGAATAGCAACCGGAAGTTAGTTGTCTGAGCCTCCTACAAGACTTTCGGTCGATGTTATTTAGTTAATTGCCCCCGCAGGGGAGGCGAAATCCCGAGGAGGCACTCTAGTAACTCGCCCGTATATTAAGCGAAGTACTTACAGTTGAAATATACAGTCACACAGTCAATATAGAAAAAATCTCGATTTGCTTGAAGAGGGGCCGCGAGGAGTCCGTAAGTAATGATGACGTTTCTATTGTTTGCGCCCGCAAGTATGAAATGGTTAGGATGAAGTAAAGACAGAAAATCCCGAAGGGACCGTTTAGGTAGATTTTGTGACATTTATTGTGCAGTTGATACTTCGATACTCTTTTGCGTTACGTGTTATCAGTGACATTCTGTGGAGCAGTTGTTTTGAAAGTTATGGACCAAAAGACACTTGTTAAGCGCATATGAAGTTATAAGGCGCGTATGTATACATAAACACTTGGAGAGTTTGCCAGACACGAGTTCACAAATCTTTGATTAGAAACCTTGCCACACACTCTTTCTCTCTCTTTGACAGCAATAAGACTCAGCCCCAAACAAGCAAGACGAGTGAACAATGGCTAGCTTATCACTAGCAGAACGATGGACGATTACAGAAATTCGCCGACAATCAAATTCTGTGCTGACTTATTCCCTGCTTCAACTATAAAGTTTAAAATAAGCCGAGAATGCGCGAGCGTGAATTGATCAAACGTCCTTTTAATTCCCAAGGCTTACTTTCCGGCAAATAAAATGGACTGAACGTAAAAAGTGAAAGAGAAATAGCGAAAAATTCAACTTCTTATTGAATCTTTTCTTATGGTTTAGAATAAACTATTCTCGGAACTGAGAATGTTTTGATCAGTTCTGTGTAAATCGAACTGAAACTGTGCAAGGAACCTTGCGTTTCCTCTATTTATCTCGCCTATTGTATGGAATATGTGTGAATTGAAAATCTCTATTATGAATCGGTATATTTCAAAGAGCTACACAAAGAGCAAGAATACTATTGACCGACAATATACAGAGCGGGGGCAGCTGTAGTGTCAACTATTACTAGTTTGATAATTGTAAAATCGACGCTGTTATATGAAGAGTATTAACCGACGTTCCGGTAATGCTGCCTTCTTCGGGTGGGTAGAAAACGAAGACCCAAGACCTAAGACCCAAAAACGAAGACCCCCCTCAAAATCACTTATAAATATCTCGAAACGGGTATCTCGACCTTAGATGTGTAAAAAACAACAATATCTTCAATTATACAAAATTTCGACCAGGGTCTTCGTTTTCTACACAATCCCCCCGGTGTGTAGAAAACGAAGACCCCCCTCACAATCACTTGGAAACGGCTGGAAACTGCTTTTAACGACTTCTAGGCACTAAAGGAGTGTAAGAAACAACACGGCTCCTGATGATTTCCAATTATACAAAATTTCGAACAGGGTCTTTGTTTTCTACACAATCCCCCCGGTGTATAGAAAACGAAGACCCTCCTGAAAATCATTTGGAAAAGGCTTGAAACTGCTTTTAATGACCTCTGGACACTAAAGGAGTATAAAAATTCATTCGTTATGTCGAGGTTTATCTTACGATTAGGATTCTGGATTGTGTTAGTTGTAATTATAACGAGGATTTCGTTAAATGGAGATTGGTTAAATCGAGGTTCTGTTTCACCCATTTTACTGTAACTGATTTTTGCCGGGCTGCCGGGAAAATCGTTCATGATATAGAGGTTCGTTAAATCAAGGTTCCACTGTAGATAAATGAATGAGTGATTGTTATAAACATTGTTTGTTCATGTTTTGTTAACGTTCTTGTTGCGGTTGCTTGAGGTTTCTATCGTCAGTAATAAAGACGTGACTGTGAGCAGACAAAATGTTGACGCCGATAGGCACAAGGCTGAGCATTATTAACATCTCCGAGTGACGTGGTTATTTAATGTAACGGAATGGGGCATTTTGATGGCGATCACGGAAGACATGACATCGAACACTTTACAGCAAAGGATGATTCTGCAGAAAAATCAGACGAAAACCCTGGTCAAAATTTTTTATAACTGAAAATCATCAGGAGCCGTGTTGTTTCTTACACTCCTTTAGTGTCTAGAAGTCGTTAAAAGCAGTTTCCAGCCGTTTCCAAGTGATTTTGAGGGGATCTTCGTTTTCTACACACCGGGACGATTGTGTAGAAAACGAAGACCCTGTTCGAAATTACTGTATAATTGGAAATCGTCAGGAGCCGCGTTGGTTCTTACACTCCTTTAGTGTCTAGAAGTCATTAAAAGCAGTTTCCAGCCGTTTCCAAGTGATTGTGAGGGGGGTCTTTGTTTTCTACACACCGAGGCTATTGTGTAGAAAACGAAGACCCTGGTCGAAATTTTGTATAATTGAAGATATTGTTGTTTTTTACACATGTAAGGTCGAGATACCCGTTTCTAGATATTTATAAGTGATTTTGAGGGGGTCTTCGTTTTTGGGTCTTAGGTCTTCGTTTTCTACCCACCCTGCCTTCTTCAGGGTACAAGACTAAATACCGTTAAAAAGTTCGTTAAAATTTGCTCACGTGCCCGATTGCATACTCTCGCGCGCGACACATGAAACAGTGCTCGCCGGCACGCGAGTAACAAAATACATAATTACTTAACCTGAGTTAATGCTCTTAACCCATAACCCCTTAGATAAAAGCAAGTAACTAGACCAGAATTATTATGGGGAAAAGGGGTAAGGGATGAAGTACTCCAAATATGGACAGCAGGTCAGTTTTCTCTACATATTGGTGTAACAGTCCGAAATCTACAAGGGGAGAGGTGATAATCCTCTCTAGGGAGTGATAATTCCCCAGGATAGTGAGAGGTGATAATCCTCTCTTGGGGGTGATAATCCCCCAGGATAGTGAGAAGCTAGGTGATAATCCTCTCTAGGGGTTGATAATCCCCCAAGGTTGTGAGTGGAGGTGATAATCCCCCTTTGGTACTGGAGAGGTGGAAAGACCTCTCTAGATGTCTAATTCCCCGGTTTAAGGAGTAACAAGAGTCTATGGGGCGAAGTGTGACCTGTATGGGAGCACTTCATCCCCACAAATACCCCAAAAGGGTATTCCCCATAGACGAACAACAGGAATTGTAGGGCTATTTCCAGAGTCAAATGTCACTTGAAACAATGGTCACATGGTACTTGAACATTGCGTGTGAGATTAGACTGGGCAAATGTCCCATCGACTAGGTATCAGCTGAGGGCTTAACCAGGAACAGCAACAAGTTGGTCAGGGGCCTAAGACTTCCTCCACAGCAGATGACGAGATATGCAATAACAAAGAACAAAACGAAGGATCAGTCTGTAAATTAAGCTCAATTAATTGACTAATTACACAAACTGTTTGCAACTGGTGTATCTATCAAGTCAGGGCCAAATACTGAGATGTGAGAACCCAATATATATTGACAAAATTTTAAACAATTCCTTATCGATAAATCGGAATACACATGCTCATGGTTGTTGTTTGTAAGCTACTAAAAGTAACTGTATTATTTATGGTCTCAACCCGATTATTGAAACAATGACAACAGTACATTCCCAGGCCCCCTGGGGACAACCACAACAAGAAAGGTTAGCTCCGAAAGAGAGGACTCACCCAATGAGAACATTATCACGCAACAACAACACAACAACCAGGCTAAAGAGAGGTCCTAATCCTCTCTCTGGGGTCCTGATCCCCAGGCCCTGAGAGGTGGTAATCGTCTCCCTCCTTTCCATGAGTCCATCAAGTCCCCAGGCAACAGAGAGGTCCTAATCCTCTCTCTGGGATACTAATTTCCAGGCCCCCTGGGGACAACCACAACAAGAAAGGTTAGCTCCTTGTTACCATGGTAACAAGACTGTCTGGGGGGGGGGGCATTCTGCCACAATAGCTGACCATGTGAGTCTATGGGGCAAAGGGGCGACCTGTATGGAGAACTTCGTCCCCACAAATACACGAAGTGTATTCAATAATTGGAATGCTCACCTTTTCACAATTAATCCTGAAAATTTTAGCTTATAATTCCTCTTTATGATCCGGAGAACGAAGGAAACTTCTGATTTTCGAATACTGTAAAACGCGCCTTTCGCAAGCAGCAGTCTGCACGTGCGAAGCATGAAACCGACCTTGATGATTTTCTGTCATGTATCATTCTCAACTCATAATATGTTAGATGTGAATAAACAATTGAAACTGAAATTCAATCCATTATTTGAAAAAACCTCGAAGACCCGCGAAAAACGCGAATCAAAAACATAACCAACACGCATATAAATAGGAACGCGCCACCTTAAGTCTGAACACGAATGAAACATGTTTCAATGCGAAACTTGTTCACACTAGGCAGTGCATTGCGCGAAACATGATCGAAACTTGTTTAGTCTGATCATGATCGAAACTACCTGAGGTAGTTTTGATCATGATCAGACTAAACAAGTTAAACATGGCGGCTGAAAGTGGTGAGGAGGGAAGTCAAAGTAACCTAAACAAGAGAGAATGTTGCCCAAACTGGTACTACGAGGAAACGAAATTTTTAGTACAAATATGGGCTGGTAAAGAAATTCAACATCAGTTATCTACCATGAACAGAAAGCAAAATATTTGGGACAATATTTCCCAAAAACTTGAGGCGAATAGTTTCAAGCGCACTGGTGCCGTGAAAATGCATACATTATGCATAAGGGGATGAAACGTGTTTGAAACGCACAAATGATGTGAACAATGCTTTTTCAAACATGTTTATCAGAAACGTGTTTCTTTGTTTTCTCGGAACATGTTTCGTGCAGATGTGAACACAACATCAGTCATTTATCATTTATTAGAATATATTACTACTGATATTGATTTGATATTGATCTTGATATTGATTTGATATTGATTTTCAGACTATAAGCTGAGACTCGAATGGCCAAGAAAATTTATTTGAGACCAATGACCCCCTGCCGGTCCCCCACCTAAAAACGAGGTTTGGATGAGCGGGCGGCGGACGCTTCCTGTACTTCAAGGTCTGGATCCGCCACTGATATATACATTCTAAGTGACTAAAACAATGTTTTCTGAGAATGATTCAAAATTAATGACCTTCATCTACGCCCATAATTTGACGGATATTATCGCCATATCAGGGGCGGATCTAGGGGGAGGGTGCAGGGGGTGCACACCCCCCCCCCCCTCCTGAGATGACCTGCGGTTTTCTAATACAACTGGTATTCTGCAATGTGGTTTATTGGTGTTGAAGTAGAGCAAGAGACGAGTGCACCCCCTCCTAACAAAAATCCTGGGTATATATCTTGACGTGTAACGCAACCACGAGTTCGTGAGAAAAAACAAAATGGAGGGTGAAAGGTAAGTGACGCCGACTGATTTTATTTTTATTTTTATTATCCGAGTTAATCGCCTTGCGAAACCCTGAGTAATGATTTAATTTTTGTACTCAAAATGGCATCGACACGGTTTTGTGATCACGTGAGTTCACTTTTTGATTTACAGTCAAGGCACATCAAGCGTTGCCCCCACAATTCTATCAATGAATTGATCATTTGAAAAATGAATCCGTTAGTTGTTCCCGTAACTGGCGTCAAATTCATATCGGCATCCCTGCATGCGTAATGGGCAGTGAATATTTTACGAGCACTTCCCTGTATCTGGTCAGATTGAAAATCTTTGAATGGATAAAATTGCTTGGAAGACATTTACGTCAAATTCAGGGAAAATGAGGTGGTAGAAAATTTTAGAACTGCCTCTCGTGTCAGGTGGTGTGCGCACTACAATTGCGATGCATTGTGGATTCAAAATTTTCAAGATGGCGGCGAAGGTCGAAAAATTTCACAGGTTATATGCTTTATTTTTCAATAGATACAGTTCTTTCCTTAGATCGTTTTTCTCGATTTCATAAGCTAACATTTGTTTAGATTTTTTCTGTGCAGAAAAACAAATCAATATTCTTCATTTCAATCTAAAACGTGGAGCCCGAAGATTCCTCCTGTAAGAGCATGAAATTCGAACCCGGTTTTTAAGAAGCTATAATTTCCATTGTATTGCCTGTCGAAAGTAGAAGATAGTTGTAAGTGTTTCTACACATCTTGTTCTACGCTAAATTTTTATCGCTCCCCAACGCGCCCCACGTTTTGTGATACTTTTTCCGGATTCAATCCGGCATGTTTTCATGGCAAAATGTAGCCTCGCGAAGACCAATGTGACATGTTACTGGAAGTGTTACTGTTGTAATCACAAGCTGATCACAAAATAGCCGGGCAGCAGCGACTGGATCCTCCAAACAATAGCATTAGGTGAGCATAAAATGTTCGAAATTGGTATATAAATAGGCTGATGAGTACTCTGATGTAGGAATGTCTGTTTTTGTAATAGGACTAAAAAAAGCATAATAAAATTGCAGTCATACATGTGATTCCCTTTATGCAGGTATAAAATTAGTAGAATAAGAATTACAGGTAATGAATTAAATGATAAGTTTGATTATACAGTTAAACCCTGTGCATTTTGAAACCAGCCATCCTTTATGAAAAATGGTTTTTGGGAGAATTTGCAAGAATAGTGCAGTGTAGAAGAAGAATTTCATAACATCCACCAAGCTTGCACTTTACTTTTATTCAGAGAAATATGCACATCACTCCTGAGAAAAGAAAATCGTAATCTACTTCCAAGATTGGTGTGTGTTGTTGTGTGGATGTTATGACTGTCAGTTTCTTGCCTAGTCCCTGTTTTATTCAGTGGTGATTAGCCTCTGTAGCAGGCATTTAAAAGGAAAGGGAAAGAGGTTTTGGGCACAAGAGAAATGGGAAGAGTGCATGAGGAAGGAGGGAGTGATTTCAACATTCACCTGGTTGATCTTTATAATGCAAAAAACAATTAGTCTCCTGTTTGGCAGGCTTTTCCCTCCCTCCTTCCCTCACATTTCTCTTACACCAAGACCCACTTTCCCTTTTCTTTAAAATGCCTGCCACACAGGCTAAGTGATGTCATTCAATCTGTGTACCCGTTTACACTCAATATAGATCAAGCAATTTGCATATTTTGGTGACTTTAGTTAAAATATAAATTGCTTGATCATTGAATGTACTTTTGATATTGGAAAACCAAGGCTGAAAAAATGGTGACAGGGAAAGGAAATAGAAAAAGTGGAACAATGGGGCAGCAAAATCATCAGACTAAGAACCTGAATTAATTATAACTAAGTAAGCCTAAACAGATTCTTATATAAATAGTAGTTAGCACAAGTTTAGGCTATTTAGGTTTTTAAATGGGTTCATATTTTCTGAAGAAAAAATGTAAATGTAACTAAGAGTACTTTTGTTTCACCTTATTCCTTATATAAAGTCTGCATACCAAATTAGAAGTTATGTGAGAATGGACATAAAACGAGGAGTGTACATTGCAGTTAGAGTGTTAAGACAGCTTTGTCTCCAAAGAAGATCCTAAATGTTGATTTATCTCTGCTAAAGTGTACAGAATTTTTTCATAGATTTCAAAAATAAGAACCTGTCTCCAATTTTAGGCTAGACAGGTTTTATATAAAGGGGGCTCATCTGGCATATTTTAGCCTAACAGGTTCTTAAAATTCAGGTTCTAAGTCAGGGGGTTTGACTGTACTACTAGGATCCACCTCTGCAATAACTTGTAACCCAAAAGCTGTCTTTACGGACAACCGCTTCATACAGACACCTGATCAAGGCTGTGCTCTAGCAGAACCCTGTGGCCCCTGGCACCTAACTTTTGCTTTTGGGTGACTAGAAAATCTCAGACTTTTCATACAAATCAGTTAATTACAGTTCAGAGAATTGGGCTCCTTTCAATGTTCCTTAGAGCACAGCCTTGCCCATTATTACAGACAGCTTGCTTTGTTCCTTGGAAAAAAGCCCTTAAATTTTTCTCTAAATTAAGATGGGCAATTTCTACGGTCCACTCAGTGCCTGTATAACAGAGTTGACTGTGAGTATGATGAGACCTATGACGCCATATTTAAATTATAAAATTGGGGTGAGGAGAAAGGAAAGGGTCTCAAGCTATGTTGCCCCAGCCCTGATTACAGGAGATTTGTAAACATGTATGAATTTCACACTTTGAAGAGTTTTTATAATCCAAAAAAATAGGTGCAGATAACATGTGTTTGTACATACTGACACAATCATTAAACAAATAGTGGCTGAAGCTTTTAAAATCACAAATAATCACAAATATGCCATTTTCAGTTTCAATCCAGTTATAAGACATTCTATGACTCATACCAATAGAAAATATATGGGCAAATAAAAATGCTCAATGTTATATTATCTATAAAGAGGACACAAGTTCATTGTACACAAATACTCTCTACTTTATTTACTTGTCTTCATGTGATGACAAATACAGATGTTAAGCAAAACGAAATGCAGACTTGGTGGCAACAGAGAAACAAGTCCTTGAAAGGATGACCCCCTCAACTTCGATTCTCTTATTACAGCTAGCAAGTGAACATCTTGCAATGCTGAATGACAAAACAAAATAAGCTCACTGTGTTTAAATACCGTGGCCGGGTATTCTGACGAAGCTCTTAGTATTTTTATGAGTATATCACAGCTATGCATATCAGTACCTCTTAGCGCTAGTTGCACTGATTTCACGGTGAATTCAAAATTTTCGGCGAACCGCGGCTCTTACCTCCAGTGCTTTTCATGATTGAAGCATTGAACAAAGCGTTTCTGTGCCGACTTTTCTCGGTCAGTTGCAAATAGGATGCAAGTGATAACGAACAAAATACACCAGAATACACTTATCAACGGAATGAGACTGTTTTTTCCCTGAGAATTGGACAGACTTTCTTTTTCAAGAGCTTCCGGAAGAGATTCAAAGCAAAATCGTATATATCTAAAGGGTAATTAACGAATATTCACTCCGTAGTCGAGATCTTCACTCCACGCCATCTTGACACAACTGATCAGATTTTGAATACCGCCCATGATGCTTAGCGATCGTAGTGCGCACACCACCTGCTCGCGTGTGAATTCACGGCTCATTACGGATGAAAGAATGCAGAGATGAAACTGAAATCTACAACTACCAACGGATTCAACTTTTGAATAATAAATTCATAAATGGAATCTTGCTGGGTACGCTTGACCTGGCTTGACTGTAACAACGAAACCACGTCTGAACCTAGAAAATTTTCAACGTTTGTCGTCACGCGTATCATCGTATCTTTACTGATTATTGATTATTCTTGAGGCAGTATTCGTATTTGCAACATCCTGGTTGTTTACCATTTACACGGGCAAACCGGTCGGTCTACGGTCTGGGCAAATGCCGGTACGCAAACACAGTTCAGGACTGGTAAATTTCGCCCCGGAATCTCGTTTGCCATTTATGCAAATCAGTTCCATTTACCGGAAAACGACCGCGAAAGCCTGAAACTGGTATCAAAGATGGCTTTGAAGAAATGGAACACGAATTTCCGTTTGGAATCAGTATTCCATCCGGACAAACAGGACTACCTTTTCAGATGTTCCGTTTCCGCTGGGAAGACCCAGAAAGTCGTGCTCCATTTACTTTCCAACCAGATTTCCCAGAAAATGTTTGTAAATGGTAAACAACCCCTGACGCAATCGTCTCCTCTTCTTCCGTTGATCAAAAACCCGAGGACTCTGGGTACGAAATTGTGTATGATGCATTAATAAGCTTGCTTGCATCATTTCCCAGGTCAGTTAGCACCCTAGTCGCCTCGTGCAACACGATCGCTCGTTGCTGTGTTGAAGTATTAACATTTCAGACTCTTCAACGGCAGCTTTTTTAGGAAGGCAGTCTTCTTGGTGACTACTAACTTAAAGGTAACTTAGCTAACTTTACTTAAAATTGCATGCAACAAAAGTTGATATTTTGGACCCAAGGGTCACTGGGAATATTACTATTTAACATTCCACGAGGGAATCGAATTTAAGGCTTGTAAGCTTACTTTTAATTAAAAATTTTCGATCCTGAGAAAGAAACATGATAGTTTTCTGTTATTTGTGTCTTTGAAACAGCAGAAACTCGAGAACTACTGATTTGGGATCATCGTCAAACGCAATGAATTGGTAAGTAATCTCTGCTTCTATTAGTCTAAACGGTCAAAAGAAGTATTCTATTCTAACGGACTGAATTTTTTCTCCTACAAAAACTAATGTGCGGATTTATGCATGTTCTACTATTATCGTTTGAGTCTGTTCTTTGAATTGTAGAGAATTACTCTGGTACTGTAGTTTCACTTTTCAAACCTATTACCGTTGGTTGCGCGCGACTTAGAAAAGCGCGCTAAAGTTTCTTGGCGCCAACTTGCCAGATTTGTAAAAGTCGAGCGGAGGTTTTTCAGTCTCGTAACAGACTGAATTTGTCCCCCTACAAAACCTAATTTGCGGAGTTACACATTTGCTACTACCACCATTTGAGCCTGTTCTTGAAATGTGAAGAATTTCTCTGTTAGGTTTACGTTCGAATTGTATAGCGGTTGGTTGCGTGAGACGGTTAGAAAAGCGCGCTCTTTCCTGCGCCTAATTTGTAAAAGTTGTCATATTTTTGACGCTACGCCTCCAATACAGACAGAACATTGGTAAAATAAAATAGCCATTGAGAGAATGGATGTGGTTTCATATTTTTGCCCTACTTTTTAGCTTAACTAGTAGCAATCATGCTTATTTCATGATACACATTTTTTTTTGTTATTCAACAACCCTTATTTAACGTACAACCCTCTTGAATATTCAACAAACTGAAAGTGCAGGGAGGGCTTGTTAACGTAGCAGGGAAGAGCGCGGCTGATGAATTGATTTCATAACTATTAATTAGGAATTTATACAGATAAATAAATAATATAAGCCCCCCAACAAAAGGGCCTTTGAAAAATGTAAGCCCCGGGGCTTATTTTCTGAATTTTACGGTTGCGTCATAGATCACTGCGCCAGTCATAACAACGGAAACACGGCGCCCATAATTTTAGTTTCATTAGACCTTATAGTAAATTTTGTAGTTTGAATTGGTTTTTGTCCTACTATCGATAGATAGATATCTGAATTTACACTATTCATTTAATGACGGTTCCTTTTTAATAGATGGCCTTGCACCTGGCATTAAGACATTGCTTTGTTAAAAGAGTTAGCTTTCGGAATTGCGAAATCTTCCCCCACAAAAAAAACTTATCGCGAATCTTAATGCGAAATGCTAGCGGTGAGGGTAAAAGGCGGAATGAGTTTGCGGAATGGCATGTGGCACGGCTTGCGGAATGACATAATTATGTGTAATGTAAAATATGGAAAATGGCGCAAAGAAATAAATTAAACTGAAAAACATGTGCGCGTCTTTGCCGCTCCTTTTTTTGGTGCCAATTTGAGTGAGCAACTTTTTTGCAGGCTCATTTATTACTGCTGGCTTAAACCAACAAGGCAGAGCAGAAAGTAGCGATAAGCTTTACTGCATTCGTGTCTATGCAACACTTTAAATATTTGATACTTAATCTATTTTTGTTCCTTTCGACAATACTTTCTCTCTCTCTGCCCACCATTATAATAAATTCAAATGTCAAAACGCTAGAGGAAAAAGAACGCTTGCTGAACGTGAAGTCAGGCTAGCTACAATTCTAGGGATTATTAATGAATCTGGTGGACGGATCAGATCATATTTGAGACTAAATGAACGCCCCGAGTCAAACATTAATCTGTAATCCAGAAATCGAGTGAAGCGAACTGCTTTCTGTCTCGTTTCGGTCTTTCCGCCTGTCTTCGCACCTTCCTTGTTTGTGTGAGTGTGTTCGTTTGATCGTGAAAAAATGCTAAAACGGTACGAAAGGGAAAAAAATGAAAAAAAGACACTCACTCAATTGCCAGGATTCGAACTCGCCTTTCTGTGCCAGCTGTTAGCTTCGCGTGCCGGAAACTCGTTAACCAAGCAGCTCAGTAAGGAAACGAAATACAAGATCTGTTTTCATCTCTCAGTGAATATTATGTCACGAGCACGTAACCCACCGTCTAAAAAAAAAAACCACTTCTCACATGGTTGCAAATACAAATATAGGTAAAAGGAAACTGTAAAGTTCATCGTGCAAACATTTTTGCAGAAAAAAATTAATTAAGTAGAAGGGAGCCTGACCTTCCAAAACATCTTTTCTTCAATGGCCGACTTTCGTGCTGTAGTATCGGTGCTGCCATGCAGCCCGACTAATAAAGGCAAGAAGAATTTTTGTGGCTGTGCGGAAAAGGCTAATCGACAATGAGCCCTCGTGGCTTTTTGATTGTCATCGTATGTCACCATGAAAACAGCGGCTGCGTTTGCAAATTGATTGGCGCCAAAAAAGGACGCACTTTTCAATTTAATTTATTTCTTTGGGTCATTCTGCATATATTACATTCCACAAAATTATGTCATTCCGCAAGCCATGCCACGTGCCATTCCGCAAACTCATTCTGCCTTTTACCTTCACCGAAATGCTAGCAGCATACGCTAAACTGCAAACCGCAAACTGTGACTTCAATCACAAACAGTTAATGTTTGAAAAGTAACACCACGCCTTAAATTCGTCAGACTTTAACTGAGATGGATGCAAAAGGTAGTATGCCATAGCTACGGTAAAAGTCTAATTACGCGATGCTAGTTTAGGCACGGCATTACAAAAGCTCAAACTTGTAGACCTTGGTTTACTTGTGGGCCAATTTCTGATAGTCAATAAACAGTTTTGTTAATATCGATACTGAGCATTTGACAAATATCTGACAAACATAAACGGTTAACGTAAAAGAAAAAGATGATTTCTTGTCAATTGATGTTAAATTTGATCGTGATTTGATGCTACAGTTCGATCTCCATATATCATAATTTATTAAAAAATACTGTTTGGAAGGTAAAAGAGGACTTATGTCGCATGTACACTATTTGTTATTGCTTAACAGGGTTGAAAAGAACACAGTGCAATTTTTGACAATACAACTATTTCGGTACAAAGAAGTGAAATGTACTGTTAACAGTAGTATTTCGTTTAAGCAGAAATAAATCTTAAGTGAAATCTTTTTTTAAGATCTAAGTGACAAAAGTGGATTTTCTATAATGCCCCCCTCACCCAAACATTATTGGTCCTTCTAAGCATTTGAAGGTACAGTGGAATCCCGTCTTTTCGAACCTTCCTTTTTTTACCAACTCGGAAACGCCAACTCGGAAATGATATGCAACCCAAAGGAAATTGGTTGATAGTTTCTAGGCTTAAATTCATCTCCTGATTTAAAAGCTGGAACTACTTTGGCGGTTTTAAGTTTAGCTGGGAAATAGCCTGAGGATACTGAAACATTAAAGATTTGAGCTAAGGGCTGAGAGATAATATGACTAGACAATTTCCAAAAAACTGGCTGGGCATGAATAGAGTCTATAGGCTTTGTTATTTGGCAGCTCTTTGATTTCAGCTTCGACTTCTGCAGGGGCAAAAGGGTCAAAGAAAAAGAGCTTTGTATTGGTGGATGTAAAAAGGTACTAAAATCATGATCTGGCGACGAAGAAGGGTTAAAAGAAGCCAACTTATGTCCAACAGTTGCAAAAAAGTGTTAAGAGAAAATAATTACTTATTTCTTTGTTATCAATTTTTAACAGAATATTTGAACTGCTGGTTTATAAAAGACTTAATATTAAGTTAGTAAGTCAATATACTATATTCATCACAATATGGACTCCGCAGTAAACATAGTACACAACACGCTACTCTAGAAATCCTAAATGACATTCTTACTAGTTTTGATAAAGACCAATTTACTTTTTGTTTATTTATTGACTTGAAAAAGGATTTCGACGGTTAATTATGATATTCTTCTCTCAAAACTCGAAAATTATGGCTTTAGAGGAGAGGTAAATGATTGGTTTAAGTCGTACCTAATTGGTCGTAGACAGTATACGACTGTTAATGGTTATATATCTGATGCTCATCAAACCCTCTGTGGAGTGCCTCAAGGTTCTGTTCTGGGACCCTTGCTTTTTCTCTTGTGTATTAATGAGCTATATAAATCTCCAAATAAGCTTCAGTTTTACTTGTTCGCCGATGATACTAGTTTAACTTATACAAACGGAGATCTTAAAAAAACTTGAAACTGAGCTGATTAACGAAGAACTTTTCAAAGTGTGCTCGTGGCTAGTGGTCAACAAATTAACCTTGAATATCGAAAAAACTAACTATAGCATCTTTCGTCCACGTCAAAAGACTATTCCTTTTCATCCTAATATCAAAATAATTAATATAGATTTCGCCCGGGCTAAAAGCGAAGCCTCCGTTTCTATACTTATGATAAAAGCAATCAAATTTAGACTAGTAACATGAACTCCAAGCCAAAAAAGAAAAAGAAAAAGAAATAAGGAGCCTTCGGCATCAGTTCACCTTTAGACAGAAGGGCTAAATTATTACGAAGAAATATCCCGCAAACAAACCTGAATTGAAAAAATTGTGAAATTGTAGGTCTCTTCAGTAGCAGCAATGTACAGGTTACGATTTCTAGGGTCAGTATTTCTGTCTTAAAGGGAAGACCTAAAAGGAAAAATGGGGCCGACTTAGGGACTTTCGTGTTCTCATTATATTTTGTTTTCTCTTTTTTTAAGCGTGCCCGTACCACCAGTTTTTATCGTGGGTGGAGACAAATTGGCTGTCTGTGAACAGTAAGTATCCTGGAAAGTCTCATACAATTTATTGTAACGTTGTTACAGTAAATAGGCCACTTCCGAGTTCCAAAAACCTTCACTTTCAAAATTAGGCTAGGTGCACAACCTTTCTTGTGAAAATGAGCTTTATTTGCTTGAGAGTGAAAAATAATTTCCATATCAAAGGCTGAGCACCTAACCACGTTATGACACAGAGGCCCGGGGGAACTCGGAAGTGGCCTATTGTAAGGGACTTTTGAAGCACTTCAAGCAGTATCCGAGCGAAGTGTTATAATCCTTTTCTTATAACACGGATTTGATATTTAATTTCCTCTATACAAATGCGATTACCGGTCTATGCTTGTCATCAAGTTGTAATAAATGCGTCTCAATTTTCGCGAGAACAATGAGGCTTGTGTTTATTTGCTGTCGTCTGGTTCTCAGTAGCACACACTTTGGCAAACGAGATAATTTAAAACTAGTAATAGTTGACACTACAGCTGCCCCCGCTCTGTATATAGTATTCTTGCTCCTTGTGTAGGTCTTTGAAATACAGCTATTTCGAAAAAGGTTGTCGGAAAAAGTGCACGCGACAATCCCGAAAGGTATGCTGGGTGGTTTTGAGATAACTGTTCTTCATAGAAATTTTGAAAGAATGGCGCGATAGGCCATGGACTATGTTTCCCAGCGCTAAAGCGAAGCAGCAAAAGTAGGTTCGACAGCTACATAGTGTCAGAAACAGTGTATTGATCATATCCCATAGTACCTTTCGGGATTGTCGCGTGCACTTTTTTCCGACAACCTTTCTCGAAATAGCTGTATACCGATTCATAATGAAGATGTTCACACATATTCCATACAATAGGTGAGATAAATACAGGAAATAAACGCAAGGTTCTATGCACAGTTTCGGTTCGATTTACCCAGCTTTGATCAAAACATTCTCAGTTTCCGGAATAGTTAATTCTAAACCGTAAGAAAAGATTTAATTAGAGGTTTAATTTTTCGCTATTTCTATTTCACTTTTTACACTTAGTTCATTTCATTTGCCGGAAAGTAAGCCATAGAAATTAAAAGGACGTTTGATTAATTCACGCTCGCGCATTCTAGTCTTATTTTAAACTTTACTAGCGGAAGGACATCTGTGAGCAAGGAATAAGTCAGCACAGAATTTGATGGTCGGCGAATTTCTGTAATCGTCCATCGTTCTGCTAGAGATAAGCTAGCCGTTGAATCATTCACTCGTCTTGCTTGTTTTGGGCCGAGTCTTGTTCAGGTCAAAGAGAGAGAAAGGTGTCTGGCAAGGTTCAGCTGGCAAAGTCACTTAGTGTTAAAATATACACTGTTCTACGCACCTTATAACTTCATCTACGCTTAACGAGTGTCTTTTGGTCCATAACTTTCATAACAACTGCTCCACAGAATGTCACAAAATCTACCTATTGTAAGCTGTTCCTTAATAATAATAATAATAATAATAATAATAATAATAATAATAATAATAATATACAGTATTTATAGAGCGCTAATTCCCAATGGTCCAAAAGCGCTTTACATAATGATTAATTACATAATGATTAATGATTAATCATATTACTAATTATTAATAATGATTAATGATTTTTGTGTTTTACGTCATCCTAAGCAGTTCGTACTTACGGGCGCAAACAATAGAATCGTCATCATTAACTACCGATTCCTCGCGGCCCCTGTTCAAGCAAATCGAGATTTTTTCTATATTGACTGTATGACTGTATATTTCAACTGTAAGTACTTTCTTTAATATACGCGCGAGTTACTAGAGTGCCTCCTCGGGATTTCGCCTCCTGGGCGAAATCCCTGCGGGGGCAATTATTTGGCTCGGTAGTCACGGTGAAGACTCTAGTTAGAAAAAAGTATTATCCTTCAGTGCCGCCGTTTTGCGAAAAACGCGAGGCGCAATACGGACATATTCAA
The DNA here is from genome assembly GCA_942486035.1 of Porites lobata. Classification (NCBI taxonomy): domain Eukaryota; kingdom Metazoa; phylum Cnidaria; class Anthozoa; order Scleractinia; family Poritidae; genus Porites; species Porites lobata. The sequence continues at coordinate 302,001 of CALNXK010000260.1, forward strand.
TTTCTTCCAAAGCTGTCATGGCTAAGCTGTAATGCCGTCACAACTAAGATACATTAAGTTTATATCGCAAAAAAAGGACAGTGCTGGCCAAAGTAAAATTATTCCTTTCGAGGAATATATTTTTATCGATCGCTGCGAATTAAGCCGCGAAAATAAAAATGAAAAAACAAAACCGGATCGAAAAAAATAAACGAAATCACCAAAAAACCGTTTTGGGAGAGTCGAAGGGATTTTATTAGATAAGCTTCGAAAATTGTACATGAAAGGAACGGTCATCTAGAAATTTTTAGCCTTCCTCGAGTTATAGAAAATTTTAGGCAATTTTTGCCTCTCCGAACAGATATTTCAGAGGAAACAGTCGTTGGGTGCCCCTGAATAAATACAAGCTCGCTGTTCCAAAACCCGCGCCGTATTTTATAAAAGAAGCCTTTCTCATAGCGGAAATGTGTTGTGGAACAGCTTGGCCGTGGAGGTGTGGCAATTGACATCCCTTTATGTTTTTAAAGGAAAATTAAGAAACTTTAATTTAGAGATATGTAATATTTTAACACGGCCTCCTTGTAAAGCATGCTTTTTATTATTATTGTTTTAGTACCTGAACGAAATACCGTGTATAAGTAACGTTACCTTACCTTACCTTACCTTACCTCTGTGATGTGCGTAAATGGTTTTGGACAATAGACTTCCTTTGACTATAAATCGTGTGCTTTAAAACGTTGTATGTAGCTATAAAGGAGTAGTCAAAGTGCCATGTGTATTGTAGCATCACATCGTTTTATGGAAAACGTGTTGCTATCTGATGTACACCTATGACAGTTTATGTTTCTAAGCTCTGCCTAAAGAACACTGGGTTACACTGCACTCATGGGTGCGCCACCTGAAGTGCAGCCTATGTTTGTTAGCTATACCTTAAGAATTACTAGGTTACAGTGTACTCATGGGTGCGCACCTAAAGTACAGCCTACGTTTGTAAGCTCTACCTACAGAATCTCTGGGTTACACTACACTCATGGGTGCGCCAGATAAAGTACAGCCTAAGTTATTTTATTTTATTAGATTCGCCAACTATTGGCAGGGTCACCGCAACAGCATGACGCCAATTACCGCGGGCCCGTAACAGTCCCCCCACCCCCCCCCCCCCCGCCCCCATGAGAGGACCACACCACACCGGGGACTACGTCCCCTACTCTTTACGAACAGTGTATGGGTTCTTTAACGTCACACAGAATTTATATATGCAAAGGTTGTGAGACGGGGCCCACGGTTTATCGTCCTTATCCGAGAAGACTAGAAAGTCTAACCGTTTGCAGATGTCTTTACAAAGGCAGCACTTTCTCCTCAGTTATTTAAAGACCCTGAGTGTTAGTCCGGCCTGGACTTGAACCAGCGGCCTCCCGCTCGGCAGACCGGCGCTTATCCAACTGAGTTAACCGGGCGGCGGTTGTTGCTGGCTCTACCTAAAGAATCACAGGGTTACACTACACTCATGGGTGCGCCACCTTAAGTGCAGCCTATGTTTGTTAGCGCTACCTACTGGTAAAGAATCACTAGATTACACTACACTCATGGGTGCGCCGCCTAAAGTGCAGCCTACAATAGTTTGTTAGCTCTACCTAAAGAATCGTTGGGTTACACTGAACTCACAGGGCTTAAAAAGTTCTCGTTTGGCCCCCAGTCTCTTCAAAGAAAAAAGCTACAGTCCGTTTTGCCAAAAATTAAGCTTTGTTTTCACTAAATTTTACACCATATTTTGCCCCCCAAAAAGTAGAGGAGTTTTTTGCTAGGGTTAATCAAGTTTGGCTTTCATGAGTTTCAATACAAAGGTGCAAAGCTGTGCAAAAAAATTATCAGCATAATTATACCACGGAAACACTATCATCTAATTCCTCGCAGGTAGCCGGAATAAGCCAACTAATGAAACATTTAATGAAAAATCGTCCTCAAATGGTCTCGATAACTAAATTATACTACTTACTTAGCGAAAGAAACTATTGTTTGTATCCGTGTTACCCATCGAAAAAGCGAGGAGTTATCCCATGACATTAGGTATAACAGAGATAATTCTCACGGGTTTCAAGAATTCTATGCCCTATTTTTCGCCAGGAAACAAATTTTTAAACTTCAATTCTTACCTTACAGTAGTCGGTAATGCCGTTATTTTACCTTGCATTCAACAACAAATTAAAGGCGAACAAAGCGATGAAATCCGGCACTCTTCTTTTATAAGTAGCACGCCGCACGAAGTAAAATCGACCGATATGCACTGCATTCTCACAACAAATATAAACAAATGTCGTGGAGAAAATACGACGAGGTAGAAAACATGCCATATCTTCGCCTCGGCAATGTATCCCAGATACCAAGCCAGCGTATCTGCAGAAGGTGGACTCGAAGTCAGAGGCCTGAAATTCATCCGATTGCTTCGAGTCGTTTTGTCCTCTCAACAACGTCTAAATCGACCGGCCGTTAATGCCGTCCAGTGACGTCACTCACTACCCGAAAACCGGGTAGTGATTTTGATTGGTTGATGGTTTAAACTTTTTCATAATTATGCATAATTATGAAAAATTTTAGCGGGATTGTCGCTTGATATTCAGCGGATCGCATCCATAACATTTCCATAAGCTTAATATTTATCTTAAACAGCAAAATTGCCCTTGTCTTCGAAACTGTGAAATGCTAAATTGAACTGCGAATGAAGAATCATTGCGGAGAGTCGGTAGGTTTTTCATTTAGAGCCGCTTTGTGGTTTCGGCGGCCGGTGATTTGTTTACGCGAAGTGTTCTGAGATCAATGTTATAATTCGACCTTCTTGCTATTTTCACCGTCAAGTGTAATGATTCTGTTAGCTTTTCTTTCTTGTTTCCTTGTCTTTCTTCTTCGTTAAGGACTAAATAGCCTCTTTTCAATTAAAGCAAATCATTGTGCTTTTGAACTAAGTGTCTCGCGTGTGTGTGTTTATTTCATTGCGTGATTGCGACCGAGTTTGATTATAGAATTCAGTACAACCGGTTCAGAGTTGTACTGCATGCAGTTGATAGTTTGAACGTTAAAAAAGGAATTACGATCGAAAAAAATAAAGCAATTCTGTATCATGCAGACATTTCCAAACGATATTTCTAAGTTTACCACTTGTATATCGTGTTTTACTTGTTGCATGAATTAAAGCAAAGGCCAAGGAGTAGTGACGTCACTGGACGGCATTAACGGCTGGTCGATTCAGACGTTACTGAGGGGGTAATAACGACTCGAAGTAATCGTATGAAATTCAGGCTATCAGAGACAAACCTTAACTTGTGATTTTTTTACAAGGCCTTTGCGTGCAAACTAATTTATTCTGGCGCGAAAGGAAGATTAACAAAATGTATACTGAAACCTAATACACGACAAGAAAATTTTCGCACTTTCGAGAAGCGCGACATATTAAATGGGATTAAGTCGGATTAGCTGCCCGCGAAGAAAACACCTCTGCGTGGGATTGTACTTCCAGTAAAAGCCATTTGTGTCCCCTCATGAGCCTTTTACATTTTAACCTGAGATCAGGCCCAATTTTAGCGGTTCTCATACATTCTCTCCATCTCTAACGGTTACCGCTATTTTCGTTTCGCCTTGCCCGACGGAATGTTATTTTCAAAGCGTAACGAAAATTGAGCCTGATCTCTGGTTATTTACATTTATACAACCTCGATAGAAAGTTTTACCATAAGGTGTATATTTTCTTTGAGGACAGACATAGAAAACCAAACGATAACCTTTTTTGATACTAATAACTATAACGAATCTTTACTACTCAAACTGTGCGGTTCGTGTTGAAAGAGTTCTCCTCTAAGTAGCGACAGATCTATGGGCTTTTCGAACCCGCGTTTTCTCCTTTTTTTTAAAAAAAAGTTGTTATTATTTTTCCCAGGTATATCCTTGCAAGCTTTTTTCCCTCGAAATCAGTCTGCAGGATATTTTTTTCCTGAAATCACCCATAACCCTCTCAAAAGTTAAATGGTCGGCACCTAAAATCCGCCAAACACCTCCTCAGTTGACAGATTCTGATTTGTCATTCACTTCTAAAGCCTTTGAAACAATAGGGGACAAAATTCTCAAGGGGAGAGGGGAGAAATTCGTTTCTACTTATCTACCAAACATTCTCGGATAGATAGTTTAACAAATTTTCTTAACCATGGTGCACCGCTGCGCGCGCGAGAGCTCCGCTAATAATAATTCAAATGCCAGTCAACCGTTAGAAATAAAAAATTATATTAGATATCTTGGTATACTCATTGATTCGAACCTTTCATGGAAATTTCATATAGATTACATTTGTCAAAAAGTCAGTAAAACAATCGGAATTATCGCCAAGCTCAGACATTTTGTTCCCCGTTATGTACTTCTCACTTTATACCGCTCCTTATTTTTACCCTATATCAGCTATGTTATCTGTGCTTCGGGTCATGTTGCTGAAACGCATCTTCATAAACTACTAGTTCTTCAGAAGGGAGCCCTTAGGCTAATGTTCTTCGCTGATCCAAGAACTCATGCAGTTCCGGGATTGTTCTTAGAAACAATTGAAAACAGTTGCCGCGTTGTTCTTGCTGTTGGAGCAAATGAGCCTTTTGATGTACGATGTCCATAATAATCTCGCTCCTGCATGATAACATTAAAAATATGTTCACGAAACTATCTTCTGTCCACAATTATAACCGGACTAGATCTGTTACTAATGAAAATTACTATGATTAACAAGTTAGAACTGAAAATTTGAAGCAAGCCATCTCTATTTTCGGAGCTATCATTTGGAACAGTATTCCACTTTCTATCAAAACACTTTAAAAAAATCAACTTATAAGCGAACTAAACGGAAAACTCTTTGAAATATTCGAAAAGAAGACGACTATATTAGAGTTTCTGATATTAGAGTGCAATTCTCAAAATCATAACATTGTGTACTTTCGGTATTAACTACAGTCTGCCTTCCTGTCTCACTCGGGCTATAAACCACGGGACAAACTAGATTGCTTCTAGGATTGCTCGTTTAATATTTATACCTGGATTTTTGAAAACCGGGTTCGCAAAAATATCAACTCATTCTACTACTTGGCAATTTAAAACAACAAAACTCATTCAAAGGCCGATTAAAAGCCTTTATATGAGACCGGGCAGTATGTTAATGGTCCCTAGAAGCATTCCAACGAGTCCAAATTTAAAATGACGCAAATTTTAGAACATTTATTCAGTAAACTGACTTCGCGAAGTTTAAAGGCGGTGTCATTTCAGATAGTAATTCTGTCTACATCCACTTCTACACAAATCCCTAACCACAAGACAAGCCAAAAAAATACGATATAAGCAAACAACACAGTAAACAAGCTATTAGACAGGGGAGGTTGAGAAAAATTACAAAATGTTTGCTAACCCGGTTTTCATAACTCCGGGTAGATATATGTATATATTTATTATAGAATTTTCTTTTTTTCTCTTGTGCCCGCCTCGAATAGCCCTCGCTAATTGTGGGCACGAGCTTTGTAAGCTATACTTAACTTGAAGTAAACTTGTTGTTGTTTTTCCTGATAATTCGAAACAAAGTGAATCTAACTTTCCTTCAATAGTCAAACACTGTATTTTGCCCCCAATTTTTCAAACCTACCGATATAATAATTCGAACCAATTTCCGTTTCCTAAGGTGGTTCGAAAAATCGAGATTCTACTATACTAGGAGTGTCAGTTGACAGTTAACTGAACCTCTTATTCGGACCATTAACCAACTACTTGAACATTCTCTATATGAAGTGTGAAACGTTTCTTTTTCTTTCAGAGAATACGTATATACTACAACCAGGAAACATTCCAATTTTGTGAATTCACCCATGGCGGGCAAGCCAGTTACAGCGTTACCAGGAATCGGTCCAGCTTGGGGAAGACGGCTAAATGAAAAAGGATTTTTATACGCCACTCAAATCTTAGGCCAATACCTCCTGTTCAATCAAAATCCACAAGATTTTATACCATGGTTACAAAACCTATTTGGAATTTATAGGGGTTGGTGTGTTTACAACGCCTTGCTTGTCTGGTGCCAGCATCATCTGTAATCGCAAATTCCACACCACAACTGGCCACGCTGTTTAAATAACTAATCTGTGGAACTAATGTAAACGAACGGACAAAAATAGACTAAAAATTATCCATGTTCCAGCTCTGCATCAGCAATCTTCAAACTACATTCAAGACCTTATCACCCGCTACTTACCTTCTAGATCGCTTCGGTCATCCTCTACGCTCAGTCTGAATCCTGTCAGCTTCAACCTTAAGACCTATGGATCTAAAGCATTCTCTGTCACAGCCCCCGAGCTTTGGAAAAGACTACCTGACGACATACGTCCATGCGAGAATCTAAGTCTTTTTAAACGCAAACTTAAAACCTACCTTTCTAAGAACTTTTACTTTAGTCATTAGGAAGACTAATGTTCTTCTTCTTCTTCTTATGTTGTTGTTCATTTGAACTAAAGTTGTATTGACAGACGTCTTGTCGAGATTTGTTGTTGTTTTTCTTTATTAACTTTATTTTTCTGCTTAATTAACGATTCTGCAAACAGTATACATGTTATACATTACTTAACCTTATACAATATACTTATGATAGGAAGGATTTCCTCAGAGTGTTTTATTTTGAAGTCAGGACGCGCTTATTAGCTATTAGTGTTTAAACTAAGAAGCGTTAAGCTGGTAATTAATGACATTTGAAAGTTTTAGCTTTGGCTCTTTTCGCTTCAGACATAAGATTTTTATAAGACATTTTACTGTTTACAATTAGCTGCATTCAGCCGTGGCGGTTCGTGCTATTTTTGAAATGCCTTGTTTTATGCTTTGCTTAATAACCCTACAAAAGCCAACAGCGGCCTATTCTTAGTACAAGCAGAACAAACCTAAGATTATTTAATAGTATTAGTTCACTTTTAGTAATGATTTCTAAAAGTATTGGTCTTCTGAATAGTAGTGCTTTACTTTAACAGGGGCACCCAACGACGGTTTCCTCCTACACACATTTAAAACACTTTTTAGGCTATCCAGAGAACATTTAGGTATCTAGAAATGCATTATAAGCGGCGCTAAAAAATTTGTACCTGTTCGGTCATCCCAGGGCAATTTGAGTCTGTTCGAAATTATTAGGGCTACAGTATTACTTTCCCGAAAATTTAAGATGCAATTCAACGTTTTACGAAAGTGGGAATTTTTCAAATTCTTCTCTACATCGCATTTTTGAATCCGAAAATTTTAAGTTCCCTTTTTACTATGAAAAATAGCCAACCTGGGGAGTAAAATGTGAAAAATTAAACTTCAGAAAATCGTAGCGGATTTATTGGAAAAGCTTCGAAAATTGTACATGAATGGAACAGTCGTCTAGAAATGTTTAGCCGTCCTCAAGTATTAGAAAATTCTAGGCAATATTTGCTTCTCCGAACAGATATTTTGCAGAAAACAGTCGTTGGGTGCCCCTGACTTTAATTATTTTTCTTAATTGGCTTGTTCTACAACAGAGCGGCATTTCACTGTAACACCTTGTTAAGCGAATGTAGCTCGTCTTTGATTGAAGTATTCTTGAGCGATCACGTAGTTTCTCTGCAAATATAATAGTTCTTAGTTTACTTCCGTAAATAGTCGCTTCGTCTAAATTTAGAATTTCAAACGTTTTGCTGACCTGCAATTCGGAAAATGTCTGCTTTTGTTGAGGGTGAAAAACTAGGCAATTAGACAGTCCTGCTATGTGCCGTTTGTATTCACATAGCGAAAATACGTGCCTAAAAACCTCCTTGCTGACTTGGCAAACTTCGCTAGTTTATTGTTCTAGTACTTTTTAGAATCTGCAACAATAATTTTCGCTTAACTTCGAACGAGTGTGTTTGTATATCTATTGTACTCTTTTTTATTGAGTACCTGTGGTAATGGTACATAAGTAATTAACTTACAAATAGTTTGTTGTAATTTTTGATTACATCGATTACACCGATTACATTGTCAACTACACCGATTGCTTCAAGTAGGTGTACAAGAATAAACGCAGTTGGAACCAAGTCGGGTTTGTGTTATTCTCTGCTGCATTCTAGTTAGTGGTTTGATCCCGGTCCTAAGAGTTGTGACCGCTCTTACCCGCGAGTGAGTTGTCCTTTGAGTTTAGTTTCCCCAGTGTAGAAGACAGTTTCCAGAGTTCAAACCCCGAGTTCACGTTCGAAAGTGGAAAAACCTTCCGTCACAACTTTTTATACATCACATCTAAGGTGAAACAATACTATTTATCATACACAGACCTCGCACAGAATGCATTATTTCACAATTTTTCAAGACAAATTGCACTCAGTCAATACCTTATTATAGGAAATTAACGTCCACGAAATTAAGGTATTGGAAATTAACGCGAATTTAATGGAAAACGACTTTCGAATACAGAAAATTAACGCGAAAGAGAAGGTAGAATTTCATAATAAAGGAAATTAACGCGATTAAGACATAGTTGGTCAAAGGAGAAGATACTGACATCGCTTCTGACAGCGACAACGATGAAGATGAACTCGAAATATTGTCAACTTTCACCTTAGCTTTTGTGAAAGATGAAAAATAGAGGGTAAATGGAAAGAAAGAAAGCTAGTAGTTAATGTTTTTTAGGTGTCAAGAATGTCTGGACAGGTTCCAAAATTGGGGTTAAAATACCGGAAATTAAGAGCGCGGTTAATTAACGTCGCGGAAATTAATGCTCAACAAAATGAACGCGACTTAAATTAACGCGAATTTTAACGATTCGCGTTAATTTCATGTAGCGTTAATTTCCTATAATAAGGTACAGTATTCAGGACGATCAATCGTGGGCTTTCCGCCGTTCAAAAAATTTCCAAAATCACCTACACGGCCATCCGGTTCTCACTTTTGACAAATTTGCAGTGCGAGCTGTGGTCGAGTGTTTGAATGAACATTAATAGAAATACGCGTCGAAATAATAAAGCATTTATTACTTTTTTTTTTAATGGTTTTTCAACGATGTGTCATACGCGCGGCATTTTGAGTACGGCCTGCAAGCGATGTTTATAATCGACTGAAAACAAACGGCACAGCGATTAAAACTGCAGGAGAGACCACTAACAATCAATAAAAGTAATGTAATTCGGTGAAACATTCACAGACACAACAATTTTCAGGGGCACCCAACGAGAACATAGCTCAAAACCAGTTAAACGTAGCATTGTTAACGTATTTTAGTATTAAAACGGTAGATATAAGCATATTTTTATCCCCTTAATGCTCTTAACCCATAACCCCTTAGATAAAGCAAGTAACTAGACCAGAATTATTATGGGGAAAAAAGGGGTAAGAGATGAAGTACTCCAAATATGGACAGCAGGTCACTTTTCTCTACATATTGGTGTAACAGTCCGAAATCTACATGGGGAGAGGTGATAATCCTCTCTAGGGAGTGATAATCCCCCAGGATAGTGAGAGGCGATAATCCTCTCTTGGGGGTGATAATCCCCCAGGCTAGTGAGAAGCTAGGTGATAATCCTCTCTAGGGGTTGATAATCCCCCAAGGTTGTGAGTGGAGGTGATAATCCCCCTTGGGTACTGGAGAGGTGGAAAGACCTCTCTAGATGTCTAATTCCCCGGTTTAAGGAGTAACAAGAGTCTATGGGGCAAAGTGTGACCTGTATGGGAGCACTTCATCCCCACAAATACCCCAAAGGGGTATTCCCCATAGACGAACAACAGGAATTGTAGGGCTATTTCCAGAGTCAAATGTCACTTGAAACAATGGTCACATGGTACTTGAACATTGCGTGTAAGATTAGACTGGGCAAATGTCCCATCGACCTAGGTATCAGCTGAGGACTTAACCAGGAACAGCAGCAAGTTGGTCAGCGGCCTAAGACTTCCTCCACAGCAGATGAGGAGATATGCAATAACAAACAACAAAACAAAGGATCAGTCTGTGAATTAACCACAATTAGTTGACTAATTACACAAGCTGGATACAACTGGTGTATCTATCAAGTCAGGGCCAGATACTGAGATGTGGGAACCCAATATATATTGACAAAATTTTTAAACAATTCCTTATTGATAAATCGGAATACACATGCTCATGGTTGTTGTTTGTAAGCTACTAAAAGTAACTCTATAATTTTCTGGTTTCAACCCAATTACTGAAACAATGACAATAGTACATTCCGAGGCCCCTTGGGGACAACCACAAGAAGAAAGGTTAGCTCCAAAAGAGAGGACTCACCCAATAAGACCATTATCACGCAACAACAACACAACAACCAGGGTAAAGAGAGGTCCTAATCCTCTCTCTGGGGTCCTGATCCTGGTCCTGATTTTTTTTTTCTTGTATTTTGTATTTATTTTTTTTTTGTATTTTTTTTTGTATTTTTTTTTGTATTTTGTATTTGTATTTTGTATTTATTTTTTTATTTTTTTTGTATTTTTTTTGTATTTTGTATTTTTATTTTTTTTTTATATCTGCGCTTATATGTTGTCCCCCTGGGGACAACCACAACAGACCATCAAGTCCCCAGGCTACAGAGAGGTCCTAATCCTCTCTCTGGGATCCTAATTCCCAGGCCCCCCGGGGACAACCACAACAAACCATCAAGTCCCCAGGCTACAGAGAGGTCCTAATCCTCTCTCTGGGATCCTAATTCCCAGGCCCCCTGGGGACAACCACAACAGACCATCAAGTCCCCAGGCTACAGAGATGTCCTAATCCTCTCTCTGGGATCCTAATTCCCAGGCCACAACAGACCATCAAGTCCCCAGGCTACAGAGAGGTCCTAATCCTCTCTCTGGGATCCTAATTCCCAGGCCCCCTGGGGACAACCACAACCAGCCATCAAGTCCCCAGGCTACAGAGAGGTCCTAATCCTCTCTCTGGGATCCTAATTCCCAGGCCCCCTGGGGACAACCACAACCAGCCATCAAGTCCCCAGGCTACAGAGAGGTCCTAATCCTCTCTCTGGGATCCTAATTCCCAGGCCCCCTGGGGACAACCACAACCAGCCATCAAGTCCCCAGGCTACAGAGAGGTCCTAATCCTCTCTCTGGGATCCTAATTCCCAGGCCCCCTGGGGACAACCACAACAGACCATCAAGTCCCCAGGCTACAGAGAGGTCCTAATCCTCTCTCTGGGGTCCTGATCTTGGTCCTGATTTTTTTTTCTTGTATTTTGTATTTATTTTTTTTTTGTATTATTTATTTTTGTATTTTTTTTTGTATTTTTTTTGTATTTTGTATTTGTATTTTTTATTTATTTATTTATTTTTTTTGTATTTTTTTTTGTATTTTGTATTTTTATTTTTTTTTTTTTATATCTGCGCTTATATGTTGTCCCCCTGGGGACAACCACAACAGACCATCAAGTCCCCAGGCTACAGAGAGGTCCTAATCCTCTCTCTGGGATCCTAATTCCCAGGCCACAACAGACCATCAAGTCCCCAGGCTACAGAGAGGTCCTAATCCTCTCCCTAGGATCCTAATTCCCAGGCCCCCCTGGGGACAACCACAACCAGCCATCAAGTCCCCAGGCTACTGAGAGGTCCTAATCCTCTCTCTGGGATCCTAATTCCCAGGCCCTCTAGGGACAACCACAACCAGCCATCAAGTTCCCAGGCTACAGAGAGGTCCTAATCCTCTCTCTGGGATCCTAATTCCCAGGGCCCCTAGGGACAACCACAACCAGCCATCAAGTCCCCAGGCTACAGAGAGGTCCTAATCCTCTCTCTGGGATCCTAATTCCCAGGCCCCCTGGGGACAATCACAACAAGCCATCAAGTCCCCAGGCTACAGAGAGGTCCTAATCCTCTCTCTGGGATCCTAATTCCCAAGCCCCCTGGGGATAGCCACAACAAGAAAGGTGAGCTCCGAACGAGAGGACTCACCCAATAAAAACATTTTCACGCAACAATAACACAACAACCAGGCTAAAGGGAGGTCCTAATCCTCTCTCTGGGGTCCTGATCCCCAGGCCCCGAGAGGTAGTAATCCCTGAATGACGTCACTATCCTACCGAGATTTTTACTTTCACGATGCATTAGAGCAGCTGAAAACTAATTTTCAAACAAATTTTCGCTTCAAAAGGGGTCTTGGTTTTGTGATAGAATACACTTGAATTTCTAAGCTTTTGCGTGACGCGGAATTTACATGACGGCCAAGAGAGCTGTCATGTAGGTTTTAAAAAAAATGACTTATTTCAGGAAATTTGCTATCTAAACAGTTCGTGTATTAGAAAAAGTATTACTTTCATGTCGTTTATGAGTTTCTCGAAGGACAAATTCACCCTTTTGTAGCAAAACTCGGTAACAGATGTTTCTGTTGGTTTCCGTCCGCCATGTTGCATGGCGTCTCCATACAAATCTCTATAAGTTTAGGGAAAACATTTCTACGGACATCTCGTATACGAAATATTCCTCTGACCTGAATCTTGGTGAGGGTCTTTGTATATGTACCTCCTTTCATTTCAAAGATGCTGGACTTTATCTATTGAACGGTTTTGATTTTTATTTTGATCTATTTTGAATGGGGTGACACTGAAAACTAGCAATAATTCCTCTTTATGATCCGGAGAACGACGGAAATGTTTGATTTTTAAAGGAGCAGTCTGCACGTGCGAAGCATGAAACCGACCTTGATGATTTTCTGTCATGTATCATTCTCAACTCATAATATGTTAGATGTGAATAAAGAATTAAAACTGAAATTCAATCCAATATTTGAAAAAACCTCGAAGACCCAATCGTCACAGATTTGATTTTAACAGTCCGTATTCTTTCTTACTCCATAGTAAGAGCATAATAAAAGCACGGACATGCATACTTGAATCCCCGGGACTTGAATAAAATGAATTTCAGAGGCTGCGGCGCCAAGTCCCTCTTCATAATAATAAGTGAGCTCAAAAATAACTTTCCATGTCTGAAAGCGCTCAGTACAGTCACATGCACACAATATTGCAAACACAGATGTCGTTCGAGGCACAATATAATAAGAATATTAAGTTAACTATCGATAGACCAGAAAAATACCGCACCTGAATCATGAGAGAGAAACTCTGATCCCAAAGGAAGATACACTGGGGTAAGATGATTTGCTGCGGAGGAACCTTGACTGTGAAGTGCCAGCCGAGAGAGTCGAAACGGCTAAAGTGACGGTACATGCGAGAGGATATCGAAAGTTCAAGAAGAGGAGAAAGCAGCGACATTCGAGAGGAAGGTTGCACGATTGTAGATCAATGTTCCAAGGACGGAGTTTGACCAAGAGCGGCGGTGCAACGTCTCTTCGTGGAAGGTCTGCCCAGAAAAAACTAAAACGCGTAACGCTTGTATGCAGGTAGAAGATCAAGGTAGCTCTTCCTAAACGGTGATCTCGTCATTACAGCTTAGCAAAAATTCCGATTCATGAAGAAAAAATCCAGGCTATAAGTAACAAACATTTTGTTCCACGAAGAGAAGAATATGAAGTGCTTTTTTGCTGAGCTAGGCGCGAAAATATAGGCATCAACTGTACATGTGATAGCTGGCATCTAATTGGCTGAGCGAAACAATTAGTGTTACAGGGGTCACATGCAGGAAGTGACCCCTGAAAGGAAGTGAGCTGGTTCCACTACTGGTAAGGGCGGGTTTATGGTTATCACATTAACTCCAATTTATCCTGTTGTATAAATTAGCTTAAAAATTTTTCATCTGTTCGGATTTCCTAGCTGAAAGTCTAGTGATCCGAAAATTAAAGGGATCGAAACTTACCCCATTCGAAAATTTCAGCCAGAAAAAAGGTTCCCGAAAATTCTAGGTGACCTTTTTAGGGTAAAAATCCGTTAAAAATGGGCAGTTATACCAATTTTTAGATGTTCGAAAATCCTAGGAAAGGTAGGCAAGCAAGAAATTTCACAAAAAATGTTCCTAAAATTCTAGATCTCAAATCGTCTTCCGAACGGATATTTTCCGAAAATTGACGTTGAGTGCCCCCGAATTTTCATTCACGAAGAGAAGTATTAAAGTGTCTCTAAAAATCCTGAGTCTTAAAGGGACAGTGTCCCGATTATGCGCACGCGCGAGCGTCATCTGTTTTTTCTTCAAAAGACAATAGGACTGTCAAATTGACTCGACAAGATTTCTTTCCGGACCGCACCGCCGACAGAGATTTGTTGTTTATATTCTCAAGTAATATTTTAGACTTTCGAGGAAGTCTTTCGTCTTATATAAAAATTTGGCTCGCGGTTCGGACTTATCGCGATTTTATCGCTAGCTGGGCCGCCTCGCGACCCGAAAATCTCGTTCCGCTCGCTTTAAAAAAATATTTTCTAATTTGAAACTCGTGTCAGAGGTCAATCGTTCCAAGTCCAGTAATATCTGCCTGATTTGCTCGCGTTCTATCCTCAAACGTTTGAAAGACATAAATAAAAATGCAATCTCAGCGCTATGAATCATCACAAAGGTTAGTCAAAAATGATATTATGATTTCATGTCACTAGTTTTTCAAAACATGTAGCGCCTGTTTGTTCGATTTTGTCGGCCGTGGGGAGATTCATTTAAAAGTTTACTAACGCGTCGTTGCAAAACATTCTGCTTCACGAAGCTCCCCTCCACAAGATCTCCTCAGTCACATCAATGAGGGGGGCGTAAGGGTTTGCGGTGATGCGGTTTTGGGCTATTTTTGGTGCGGCTTTGCGGTAATTTTTATTTCAACTCGCGGTATTGCGGTTTCAAAACACTGAGCGGTTTGCGGTTATTACAACACTTAAGTCGCGGTTTTCGGTGAAAAAAAAGTGTCTGCGGTGATAACACTCTTTAGAACGGTCAGCATCCGGTTGTTTTGCAAGCGCGAGCCAAGTGTTTTGTTTTACAACGAATCAGGGTTCATCATGTCAGCTTACAATTTAACTCTGTGGTTTGCAATTACGGCCTTTTCCAGTTAACACTTAATGTGATTAACCGTTTTGGCCAAAGATGTGTAGACTTCGTGAAATTCAATGCCGGATGTTAGCTCGCACAGCCGTACAGCCTCGTGTTCTCGTTGCTTTGATTCAATGCGCGACAATGGCAACTGAGATCGTCGAGGTCGCAACTGAAAGCGAAGAAGACGTAATAATTAATTGCGTGGCAATCTTCTATGAAGAAGGAAAGGAAGGAGAGAATTTCAGAAGAGCTGTACGTTTTAACAATCGTCTTCTCCACTGAACGTGAACTCTTTACGAGACAAAAAGGTCCCAATTCCAGAAGAAACATATATTCCGCGTTCCACAACTAGCACAGGGTCGTCCAAAGTAATCAGTCACCCAATGTAAGACGTACAGGATCAGTGACAGAGTTTTTCAAAGTAAAGATCCGATGGATCTTGTTTACTGTGGGTAATGTCGACCGAGATGTCGGTCGATATAGCGGTCGATATAGCGGTCGACACTCGGTCGATAGTCGGTCGACACTCGGTCGACAGTCGGTCGATACTCGGTCGACACTCGGTCGACACTCGGTCGACACTCGGTCCATATAGCGGTCGATAGTCGGTCGATAGTGGGTCGACACTCGGTCGAGACACGGTCGATAGTCGTTCCAGATGTGTCTCAGCCGATATAGCATTTGGTTAGTTAAGCAATAGACCACACTTTCTATGGGTTTACCGGCGTGATAACCCACTTGGGATGTTGGGAGAACACTCGAAAAGCTTGTAAATCACGAGCCGAAGGCGAGTGATTTACGAAGGCGAGTGATTTATTTTAGTAGAACTGAGCCTTTTAGGTAAAAAATGTGGTTTTAGTACCGTGATCAAGCCATGTCTTCTCTCTAAAGTCACCATAAGCCAATCATGACTCACGATTTAAAAGCGCCGAACTTTCTCAAAACTCAGTTCAGTCAAACCTGAGTCAAACAACAAACAGCAGGCCTTCAAAACAAGAGTTTTTGCACTCATTACATGATAACTTATGAAAGCTGTTTTTCAGGAAAAGTCAACACATATTCATGCGAAGGTACAATGACGTTTGTTTACTACAGAAGTAGAAAATTGAACATCAAACTGTACGCAGCTGTATTTTGTTGAGTCGATCCGTAAAAACATTTCGTGCTTACAGACGAAACTGACAGCTGTTGTAATGGAGGACTTCATTCACTTTTTAAAAGCTGCAGTGGTTTAAGATGTGTTTTCTGCACTTAATCGTGATCAAGAAATGTTGCGGTAACGACGTAGCTGCATTTGCGAAGTTGTCGCATGTAACGTATGTATGTAGAGCGACGGATGGAAATATGTCAGTGGTAGCTCTGAATTTGGAGAAAGGTTTCTTTGCCGTAGCCACATATTAGCGTTAATATTTGTCGATTTGTAAAGTCAGGTGGTTTGAAGTAGGTTATGGCATCCATATCACCGAATAATTTGTGCAAATGTTGGAAAAAAACCAGCGCGAAACTCTGACATCTTTCATCATCGTTTACAGCTTGTTTACAATCTGCAGCGGCCGTTCAGGGGCCGATTTTGTACCATAACTTGGTCAGATATCTCTTAATTTCGGAATAATTTTTTTCATTGGGGAATTTAATTTTGACGTAAAATAAATCACGAATGCTAAAACTATCCGTTTTGTTGCTGGTTGGCACATGGTTAAGCTTTCCTAAAGACCTTCTACACCAGAAATTCACACAGTTGTTGTCTTTCTCTGCAATTTGGCATCGTTGTGAAATATAAACTGCTTTCCAGCTTTGTACTTTATAACTTTTAAAGCTATGGCAGTAGCAAATTGTGGTGCTCTGTAATAAAATGTGGAAAACAACACTTTTTAATATTAAGAAGGGCTGGGTAAGAAACTTTTTCTATTTTTTATTCTTTTTAAAATCGTTGTTTGCAGATCAATAGCCCGTTTTGTATATGGCTCGTGTTCCGGGTGCTTTTTTCTATGGGTTTACCGGTATAATAAACCATAGGTTTTTGACCAATCAGATCGCGCGTACTATCTTAGTTATTTTATAATAGTAAATAGAGTATAATAGTGTAGTACAATATATCGTTATCGTCATGATGGTATGTTTAATACTAACGCACAATGTTATCAGAATATATCACAAGTCTTGCTAACGTCAGCTTTCATATTGTGGCCTACTTGTACTCGCGGTTTCGGTATTCGGTAAAAATCCGATGCGGTTTGCGGTTTTTTGGCGTATTTCTGTGCGGTTTTGCGGTTTTCAGACCCCCCTTACGCCCCCCTCATCAATGTCTCAACAGATTCTTTCTTACAGTCTTTATTGTTGCTGTCTCATTTCTGCGTATTCCTTTCACAATTATCTGAGCTTGTATGGAAGCTAGCAGAAGAAATAAGCCTTCAATCGGCATCAAAGTGCTTCCAATCTTTTGGTCCTCCGGCCAACGGCAATAAAGGTAATGCCAAAAAATCCAGATTTTGCCCAAATCGAAACTTAACAGGAACAATATATCATTGATCTATAATCCTGACAAGTTTTAGTGTCATATTGAACCCGGCCAAGCGTGATGCAAACGGATTTTTCAAGATTCTCTTACTCTCCTCGCATCTTTTGATTTCGCGACATCCTGTCCAAAAATCAAAGTTTGGTGCATGCGCAGTAACGGGATACTGTTCTTTTAAAGCTTAAATTTATCGTAATGCCGGCCTTCCGGTGTTTGCGTTTTTCAAAGATGAATTCGAGGCAAGAAAATCGCTCAAAGTTTTCTTTCTACAAGAGTACCCAACGGACCCGCTCCTCAGGCTATGAAATGGTGTCTGCTAACTAAATAAAGGATGAGAAACTCTTGCTGGAAACTTTGCCGAAATGCTTTTCTGGCTGTGGTTTTTCATTTTGAATGCCGATGCTGGCTGGAAAAAAATATTCCTATCGCCTCTGGCTTCCTGCGGCTTTTAAAAATGTGTTCTGGCTAATTTTAATTGCCAGTTATTTTTGCATTGGCTGGAAAAGGAAAATGACACCTAGTCAGGAAAGTTCAAAGATAGCGCTGGCTTTAGACTACGAGCTAGACTGCGAGCAGTCTCTCTTTTTCTTCAGATTTAGTAAGGGGAGTGCACGCGCGCGCAAGCGTTGAGCGGCGAAGCCGCGAGACGCTAGAAAAGAGGACGCAGCCTGAGAAGAAAAAGAGAGACTGCTCGCATAGCCAGGCCCAATGAAATATGAGTTGGCCTCACAACGCAAAATACGATTGGCTGATGCGTGAAGCGTTGACAAAAAACTGTCAGCAATCGAAACCATTGACAAGTTGATGGTGGCTGAAGCACTGCAGGAATGTGTGTCATGTTTCCCGAAAAAAAATTAGATACGGAGCAAACAAAAGCATAAGGAGGTCTCATCTCTCCGGGTACGTGACGCGCAATTTAAATGCTGAAAACCTCTCTTCACTTTCAAGGAACCCTTTACTTCAAAAACAGTAGTCTTACTTTAGAACTTAAAACAGAAAGTAGCATAAACTGGAAGACTCTTAGACAGTTTATTTTATAAAGCTAAAACAAAAGTAATTACCAACGGATGCACTACAGGACATCGCGCTACAGAACAAAGATTCGTTACATTAAATCTCAAGAAACAAAGGAAAAACAAAACAACAAATCGGCGCCCAAAGAATGATCTTGAGTGACTTGCAGCGTTGGCTTAGCTTTAGTTAAGCTACAATTTGGATATGTAGAGCACTATTCCGTGAAAATTCAACACCTTGCAAACAAGATCTAGGCCTCGGGTGATCTCATTCAAAACATAAAGCACAGAAAATAAATTATTACTATAACGGAAATAGACCAGCTTTATGACCTCTAAATGTGAGACCAGCGGCCAAAATTAAGATTTGCTCAGTCAATTAGTTTAGAATCGAATCTAACTCTATGCCCTGCATAAGCTGCGCTTTTTTTAAAAAAAAGAAATGTAGGAAAACCTCTGTTGTTCAAGCAAACTCTAAAGCACCGTGCAAACGGACGCAACATTGTTGGATGTTACATGTTGCGTCCGTTTGCACACCCTGTTGCATGTTGTTGGATGTTGAAACCGGTCAAACTTTCAGCCAACCCAACATTTCTTTTGTTCCGTGATCACCGAAGCGTAGCGCAACAATGTTGGATCCGTTTGCACAGCTCTTCCAACATTGTTGGGGCCACGCAAGTTCATTGCGCATGGATTACAAAGACTTATGGGTTGTATTTTTTCCACGATGCACTGCAGGTCCCAAACTTGTTGGGAGTTGTTGCATCCGTTTGCACATCACTGCCAACACGCACGCAACAACTCCCAACATTGTCGGCGCAACAATGTTGGGAGTTGTTGCGCCCGTTTGTACGCAGCCTAAGGTCACGTTTCACGTGCCTGGCATTTCTTCTCAGGCTGCCGCCCTCGTTTCTCGCGTCTCGCGGCTTCATCGCTCAACGCTCGCGCACGCGTGCATTCCCCTTACTAAATCTGAGGAAAAAGGGAGACTTCTTGTAGTCTACGCTGGCTTTGAATGACAACTAGGGTGCACCGCGCAGGATAGTGCAAAGTCGAGCATGTGTATTTAAAACTGAATACGTCAATCATTAAAACTCCGTCACTGAGCAAACAATGCAATTTCTTTTTAAACCACCCCTTTCTTTTGTTATGGTATCAATTTTGGGACTTAGACAGGCAATTCCTATTATTGATTGCACGGGGTACGCGGAATGCCATCTGGGGAGTGACGGCTATAGTCGCGTTCGTTGTGTATCTCCAATTTAATGCAGGCTGAATGTTTCGGTTGCAAGTTTTTCTACATCCAAATTCTGCTGATTTTTAGGTAAGTAATCTTTGCACTATTTCTTGCTTTCATGTCAATTGTCATGTGAATGCCTTTTGGTAGGTTTTAGTACATTACTTTATGATATCATCTGCCTTTTGCTTTCTGTGTTCCATTATTAGTGCATCCTTTCAGTTCAATAGTGGGAAGGTCATTGTTTCAGTAGCCTTGTTAAGAGATCATTAGGAGCATGTCCAGCAAGCAAGAACGGCTTTTGATTTTATCATTTTGATCTTGATAATGGCATGCACCTTTATTAAACCATCAAATTCACGGACTAAAGTAAATCGCTTAGTTATTCAGGTCCTGAAGGAACTTTGGAGGAAATTATAGAAACTTAAACCTTGATATTTATTAAAACTTGTACTCTTGTTTATGTTTTTGCATCCGAGGGCCAATGCCATGACCTCTCAGTGCGAAATAAGCGGCAGAAATAACATTTTACTCAGTCAAACATAGAACCCTCCAAAGCATAAAAAAATCGTATGGAACAAGCGGCATTTTTTTTTCACTAAGAACACTGATTTTTCTGCGGAATTAATTATTGCGCGGATCTAAGCAAACCGCTAAAGAAAATACACGCAGAATAAATATTTCACAGCTTGCCTGGTGGCGATTTCCGGCTGATCAACTCGCAGAAATTATTATCTTACACGGGCGTCCATAACCATGCTCCTCATTTATTACATGTGTTTACATATAATCGCAAAAACATTCATTCTTATCGAAATTTTTCGCCAGGAAACAAAAATATCAATTGCACCTAAGCGCGATTACTGACGCGAAGTTCTATTATTGTCCAGAGCTTAGGAATGATAGTTGCATAACACTATCATATTGTGAGACGGGGAACCCTCGACCCCGGGGGGCGGGGAGGGGGTACTCCTGGGAATTCTTGGTGGGGTTTTGCAGCCCGGTTCTCTAAATCCTGTTCCAATTTCAGACCAAAAAATGTAATTTTCCACATCCGTTTTCAGACTAAACCTCTAAAATCCTTACCCGTTTTCAGACTTAGCCTTTAGGCAGAAATTATGTTATTAGAGGGTCTCAATGGGGTGGTGGCTTTTACGGTTATCGGCTAAAATTTTGGCTCTTTTACGGCTATCGGCTAATTTTTTTCAGTTACGGTTAACAAAAAAGTTAAAAATTAACTTCTTTTGTTTCAAATGTTAAATATTAATTAACAAGTATTTTTTGTATCTTTAAATCAAAATAAAGGTCTTCGGATCATCTCGGGACGGAAACAAGCTATTCTTTTGAAAAATTTTAACATTTGATAGATCATGCTTTTTATAAAGTATTTCACTTCTAATATTATTTTACACATAGAAATGTCAATAGTCAATTTAAAAATAATCTTTTGTGAAAAAGCAAAAGCGGACAAGCAAACGCCCAACTCAAGGCCGGGACGCGACATTCATTATAACAGAAATGGCCGTTTTCACACTAGAGACCGGTTATTAGTGTGAGACGGGTTATCCGTTTGATGATTCGCGTCAGATAGGTAATACTTCTTAATTTAATAGTTTTCATTTTGAATGAACAATCCGCCTGACTTCATCCGTCAATTTCGACGGACAGTTTGAAGACGGGATTATCCGTTCCAGATAGCATGTGTACAGCCGCCCCCTCCCCTCAGAAAAAATTGGAGAAGGGGTGTCTGTGGGAAGGGCGCGACTGTACACAGACTAGTCTCAGACGGATAATCCATTTCTAGCTCTAGCGTGAAAACGGCCAATAACAAAATTCCCGTGTCCAGTGTTTTTAATGATAGCGAAGGACTGTACGGAACGACTGTCTGCCGTTGCCTTGCCCGTAGGCCTCATTATTCCGCGCGGCTAATGCGTTTCGAATCACGTGGTCCGAGCGAGTTCGCCACCGAAATGCCTTGACCGAGATTGCGTGGGAAAATGCCGTACAGGGACTAGGCCTGGCAATGTCTACCGTAGCGTCAGAGAAAAACAAAGAAATGCTGTTTTTTTTCAGTGACATCTCTGCGTGTTGTTTCACTTGTGTTTCGAGGGCACGACCTCCTGCAAATCACAAATATTAATCCCCAGAAAGAAGCCACACTTTCGCTATGGAAAAAATTAGTTGCCCGAGAGAGTTAGGGAAATGGAGCCTAGGTCTTGGTCAACACCTAAAAGACGCTTCTCCTAACGTGCCTACGGAGTTACACTAGCGGGGAAATAAAAAACGCAGCCATAAGTGAGTTTAGTACCTCCCTTAAAAGTAGCAAATCTAGGGAACAGTTTCTTTTACGGTTACCTCTTTTTTACTCTATTTACGGCTAACGGTTAAAATTTTTCAATTTTTACGGCTATCGACTAAATTTTTGGCCGTTTTACGCCTATCGGTTAACCCCATTGAGACCCTCTTATTATTGCTTAGATTAGAGTGCAAACAAAAAAATTCTTGAAATCCATTTCGAATTCGCATATTTCTCTTTCTTTCTCACTCATTTGGAATTGAAACGATAATTACGTTCCAGGGGGGGCACGACTCCAATAGCGCCTGGTACCGTATACCTATGATCCACCGATTTATGACATCACATCCGGTTGCGGAGTTGCTGCTCTGTTTTGGCGCGGAGCACCAAGATGGACGCCCGATGCCATTTGGTTTCTTCGTTATTTTAACCCACAGGCTAACGGAATTATGCATCTTGAATGCCGAGAATGTTGAGAAGGTATCTAGCCGGCCTTTCAAGCAAATGTCATGACCAAACAAAGAAGATTTAGTATATATGTAGCTAGGACTTGTTCCTCGATGTTTTGCAATTTCTGCTACAACAGAAACTGGAGGGCCCATAGCTGTACCGTGTAACTGTTTGTAGTGTTTGCCGTTGTATTGAACTGAGTACGTCGAAGTTAGGCAGAGGTTGAGTTGAATAGTTAGGAGGAACTTCAAATAAATATTGGCCCCGTAAAGTTTCAGCCTCATGTCTACTTCCTCCTGTAAAATGCTTCAAGCACCGCGCTTTCACGCCATTTTTCCATTTTAAGTTCTTTGCTCATGTCGAAAACTTCTCTGGAACGTTCGTCTACAGTACTTATTTCCTCGGGGTAATTTCTATACAAAAGCAGTGCTAAATAGGTGTTTATCTCAACCTTCCATATCACACTTCCCTCGATGGTGTTCATGGCAACATGTCTTCCCATCTCCAATACTCTTCGAGCCTCATCAATGTTCCCTCTCTTTTCACAACACATTCCAAAGTTTCTATAAACAGGAAGTACCTCTTTTTGCCCTATCATCTCAATATCGTCAAGAACTTGAATTGCTTTAAGGTAGCTTTCCTCTGCTTTACTAAAATTTTCGATCCTGAGATAGTAGTCAGCCAGGTCTTTGCGTGCAAAGGTGGTCAAAAAATGTTTTCCGTAATGAGAAGAACGAAAACGTAAGGCGTTTGTATAGAATTGAAGAGGTTCGTGACGCCTTTCCCCAATGTTCCCTCTCTTTTCACAACACATTCCAAAGTTTCTATAAACAGGAAGTACCTCTTTTTGCCCTATCATCTCAATATCGTCAAGAACTTGAATTGCTTTAAGGTAGCTTTCCTCTGCTTTACTAAAATTTTCGATCCTGAGATAGTAGTCAGCCAGGTCTTTGCGTGCAAAGGTGGTCAAAAAATGTTTTCCGTAATGAGAAGAACGAAAACGTAAGGCGTTTGTATAGAATTGAAGAGGTTCGTGACGCCTTTCCCCATATTTTGCATTATGGCCCATTTGAGCAATAATTCTACCTATGTCAAAAGCAGAATCATTCATGGTGAGTTCCTTTTCATAAATCGAGATTGCTTGTTTCAGAAGAGGCTGTGCCTGTCCTCTTTCATTACGGTCTTCTGAGAGGTATCTGCCATAGTGGTTCAAATAGAACGCTTCAGACAACCTCTCTCGCTCGAAATGAGAGAGATTGCCATCGTGCAGTTCCTTGGCTTGGAGAATGAGATCTTCTAATTTTTGCTCATAATTCCAACTATATTTCCCTTTTTCATGATACAGAAGGCACAAAATTTCCACTTGTTTGGTTATCTTCCCTTGACTTTGACACAATTGAAGAAGACCCCTCAAAAATTTATCGTAAAGATAGCTGTAGTAACTTTAATTTGTAAAATGAAAGAATGTTACACACATTTCACGTTCTTAGAACATACTAGTTGAAAGAGGCGGCAGACTTTAAAGAAAAGGAAATTGATGACTGCGGCTGACAACCCGAATCAGCTTTGTTTCGTGCTCGAACAAAGAATGACTGTTTTAATCACGTGCTTTGTTAGTAAGAGAATCTTACATATGTATTTGCTGCACGTAGCTTCGTGTAGAATTCAATCAAGGCGGAGTGGCTCATTTTATAGCAAAATATTATTATAATAATGCAGGACACGGGAAAGTAGTAACTTCGTGAAATGAAAGTACTTTAGACCTATTTCACGCTCTTAGAACATACTAGAAAGAGTCGGCAGACTTAAAAGAAAAGGTAATGGATGACTGCAACTCTAAGCCTGAACAACTTAGTTTGGCCTGAATAAGAAGGACTATTTTCAGCTCATCGGTCAAGGGTTTTCTGCACAGAAAGGACACTGATGCTTGCAAATCAGACCACCACGTAATTAATCTCTGATAATTGACTTCAAGGATCTTAAAAGCCGGCAATAATTGAGAATCATGTGCTTTGTTAGTAAAAGAATCTGACATATGTGTAGTTGCGGCAAACAGCTTCGCGTAGAATTCAATCCAGGGAGAGTGGCTCATTTTATAGCAAAATTTAGTATTGCTGCTTTGCACAAAAAAGATAGCTGTAGTAACTTTAATTTGTAAAATGAAAGAATGTTACACACAATTCACGTTCTTAGAACATACTAGTTGAAAGAGGCGGCAGACTTTAAAGAAAAGGAAATTGATGACTGCGACTGACAACCTGAAACACCTCTGTTTTGCCTGAACAAAGAATGACTTTTTTTCAGCTCATAGGTTATGGTTTTTCTGCACTGAAAGGACAGACTTTAAAGAAAAGGTAATGGATGACTGCACCTCTCACTTTTGAACAAATAATGGCTATTTTGAGCAAATTCTTCAAGTTTATTCTTTACAAAGAGATGGATGACTGCAATTCAGACCACTTAATTAGGTTTTGCAAATTGATTGACTTTATGCACTTAAAAAGAGAACTAATTGCAACGCTGGTTAAAAATAACCTGTTATTTCTTGTTTAATTTGCTTCTTTTTCTTTTGAATGTTTCGTAAATCTTATTTATTGATTGTGTTTGTATGCGCGCGTGTGTGTGCATGGTTTTTTAATGCAGGTTAGGGGCAAGCTATTTTTTCATAGTAAGAAATCATTTATAGGCTTCATCCCGCTAACTTGAGAGAGTCACGAATATAGTGAAATTTCGGTTCATAAAAGAGGTCATCTTGGTTCAAAATGGACCCAACCGATTTTATTTAATTCCCCTTATAAACGCAAAAATTAGACCAAACTAACCCTCTTTTGTTAACTACGATACAATACTCTATCAATGTAAAAAGTATCACTGAAAACGAATTTTGAGCTGTGTCCGCAATTTTGGGATTATCTCCGATTCTTGCTGACATTGACTCATAATTACTCCGGCTTACTATTCGAGATTCAGTTCCTGAAAGCTATCAATGAAGCTCACAGTTGCTTGAGACTTTTAAACCCTCTTACGCATTATGCAAGGTGAAAAACGAAAACAATAGCTGTGGTCACACTACAGACTTTTTACCTAGGTAAACACGACTTGTTGACAGTTTACCTAGGGAAACTTGATTTTTTAAGTGTGACCGATTTTTCCCCAGGTAACTTACCTCGGGGAAATTTTATCGTCTGGGTCTTGGATATGTCTCGAAAACAATAGAGTTTCCCTTGACAGCTACCCCAAAGCAATAGCTAGGGAAAAATGAAATACCGAGGTTGCTAGCCAATAGAAGCTCATCGGCGAAGGTCTTGATGACAGAACCGGACATAGATCATGCTGTGAAAGAAATTTTGGGAGCACGAGTCGTCTACGTCTTCGCCTTTCTTCACCGTGCACGTTGAATTAGCGTAAGAAATAACAGCACGATAAACGAAAAAAAAACGTCTTTTTGATCAGCTAGATCCCTGCGCATTTTGCCGTCTTGAATTTACGCTCCAAAAAATTCAACTGGCGTGAGCCGATATCAGTAGTGTGACCTTCCCAGAATTTTTACCTAGGTAAAACAAAACCCGAGATGAATTTACCTAGACAGATTTTTGATGAATTTGCCCTAGGTAAATCGCTTTTACCTAGGTAAAAGTCTGTAGTGTGACCACAGCTAATGCCATCGGCAATCAGATTACCGAATTTTGACAAGCGATGCATTTCTCAATCAAACCAGCCATCAGACGTCTGATAACAGTTATATGACAGCAGATGTCTGCTGTCATATATGTTATATAACCGTTATGTAACAGTTATATATACTGTTATACTGTTATATATACTGTTATATAACAGTATTATAACAGTTATATAACTGTTATATATACTGTTATATACATATAACAGTATATATATAACTGTTATATACAGTTATATATAACTGTTTATAACAGTTATATAACAGTTATGTTATAGTATAACAGTTATGTTATAACGGTTAACGTCTGTTAACTGTGATAACAGTTATATGACAGCAGAAATCTGCTGTGATATAACTGTCCTCACACGTCTGATTTTATATGTTATGTTACATAACGTCTGATAACAGTTATGTGACATCAGACGGCTGATGTCATATAACTGTCATCAGAAGTCTGATTTTTGTAACTGTTAGCAGACGTCTGACATCATATAACTGTTATCAGACGTCTGATGACAGTTATATTACATAACGTACAACATCAGACGTCTGATAATAGTTATATAATATAACATACAAAAACAGACGTCTGATAATAGTTATATGACAGCAGATGTCTGCTGAGACTGGAGCAGTGCTGTATTTGCTGTGATGTTTCACAGCAAGTTCACAACACAAATCTTTGACACATTTGATAACAGCGATGTGTGGATTTAACGCCATATAGAGATATTCTCGAAGTCTTTCTTGCCTTAAGTGAATACCATGCAATTGTTTAGAAGAACGCCACAGAAAGAAGCACTGATAGTGAACAAGCCTCACATCTCTCAGTTTTTAAAAAGTATAATTGAGATCATCCTGGACCGATGGAGCTAGTATTGAGATACAGTCAAGCAAGATCATACAGAATCGAGCTGCCCTTTTTTTGATTTTTTAAACTTTGTGATTCGACGTCGCGAAGATTCATCGTGAGAATCCACTTAAAATTTATGTAAGTCTCCTGGTGCCGATAAAATCCACCATAACCCCAGTTCTTCCTCCTGCAACTGGTTCTTTACATGGCACAGCAAACATAAGGGCTATCGAGTGATGAAAAGTGTTATAGGATGTTGTACTTTTATTACGCAATCACAAAATGCAATCAGACATCCCCTTTCTTAGGACGAGAAAACCGCCTGGGCCACAAGGCTGCCTTATGGAGAAGCCACTGAACTTTTTACATCCCTTAGGAAACTTGAAGGGTGTTCAAGACACTATGCCCCGGTGCTTGAGAGATTTGTTATCCTAGTGTCTGACCACACAACCCGGAGTCAAAGAGTCAATGATGCCAAAAAAGTTCCGGCTATTTGCACAAAAGGGAAGAAACCTCGAGAACTTCTCCACTATATCAGCACACCAAGAGAGTTGCCTAGCAAAGATGATACCCTGGGTGCGAAACGTGGCCAAAGCGTAATGCGACAATGGGCTACTGGGCATGGAAAAGCGATGCAATGCACCACAAAGGATTCTGCGGGAACACTTCCCTTAAACATGTCCCAAAAGAATTACGCGTTGGAGAGAGAGTTGAGTTCGAATACAGTGACACGAAAGGAACTCAGAGGAAGACCGAGGAGCTTCTACTGATCTTGACAGAAATGTGATTTTAAATTTGCTGTTAAGATAAATTCGCACTCGCTCTGGAAGAGTTTTACTTATCTCCTTGTCGCATAGAGCGGTAGTTTCGTACCAATAGATTGTATTTGTCAATGAGATGATGGTTTCGAGTGCTCGTTAACACCTTTTAAGATCACCTTGCCGACTTGCTGATAAGAAAAGAAGATGCCATCGTTTACTGAACTGCGAAGTGTGATCCATGATGACTGTGGTTTGCGTTTCTTTACCCCTTTGAGTAACGGGTACCCTGGGTGCGAGGGGCTTTTCATGCGCGGTTTCCGGTGTCGGCTGATGACCAAATTCGTGGATCGTGAAAAATGGTTTATAACGCATGTGATACGTGAAACGGGACCGGGACACCTCCCCCCCGCCCCCCCTGCTACCTTCTTATGAATGATGTAAAGATGATCAGGTGATTAAATGGCCTAAAAAAGTGCTTTAAGTCATATAGTTTATTTCCGCAGGTTGATTAACTGATAATATAACAAAACATGCGCTTACTACACCGGGAAAAACCCACCCATCCCCAACCCCCCTCCCATAGACACCACCACCGCCATCTCCACTACCATGGAGATGAAGATTAAGTTCAGAGGAGAAAATAATTACTAAATGATTTAAAATTATCCCAGAATTCAGGAAAGGTCATTGTATTCTTCCTCACAACATAAACTTATAGAAACATGCAAACAGAGATACTCCTACCCCTCTCCCTAAGCTGTGTTGAAACCTTCCCCCCACGCCACCTAGAAAGTTGGATTAAATAGACCTTGTTAAACTTCCCTAGGACACCATTCCCTATTGATATAGCAGCTTTCTTTTCAATAACGGCAGTTAAATTGGAAACTGCAACCACCCCACCCTCCTGAGTACAAAATGTCCCCCCTGACTGGGGTCCAGAGCTAATATTGTTCAGCAGCTCAAGTACTATTACCATGCCCAATTTGGTGCTTTAACCCCAGAGTGCACAGTTTTTTCATCATATGGCTTGACTATTAGATTAATCCTCAAAGAAAATTTCTTTCACTTCAATGCCAAAGCACTACCTAAAAAACCATGGAACTGCTATGAGCACAAAGACAGCAGTTTTGATTCCTTTGCCAATATTTTCATGACGTCTATTAAAAAAACAACTCTAATCAAAACTGTCTTTAGAACAACAGTTTGGAAATGCTACATGCACGATATCTTTTCCCTATGGGACATGAGTAAACCCGAAGTGAAGCCTTCACTGAGCAAGCAAACTTACATCACCCAACTCTTGAATTCACGGCCGAACCATTTGACACTGAGACTGCGTTTTTAGACACGAGTATATACAAAGGCACAAGATTCAAGGAAAAATCTATCCTTGATGCAAAGACACATTTTAAACAAACGGAAACCTTCTTGCACACACATGTCACCTCGTGTCATCCTCCAAATGTTAAAAAAGGATTTGTCAAAGGAGAAGCCTTGAAAATCCCACGAAAAAACTCCTCAGAAACAACCTTTGAGGGGTAACCACAATCTTTGATAGAAAACCTACTATCAGAAATAAAATTCACAAAAGGGTGTCTAACCTAAAAAAAAACAACAAGGAGGAAAAAGAAATATTGCCATTTGTGACACAATACCAGCCCTCAGTGTCTACTCAGTAAAGGAAGCTTGAATGAAAAAATGGAATCTTATTCAAAAGCAACTATAACTTCAATACATTTTTAAAGAACCACCAGTCATTTCGTTACAAAAAAGGAAAATCATTAAGGGACATGCTCGTTAGAGCCAAAACAAAAAGGTTCACAGAGGGTTCCACGCCTTTATAGATGTGTGGCCTGTCACCCTTTGTATTTTCTCGCACAACAGGTTTGTGAGTATTTTAGCAGTGATTCCAGCTGGCTGTGTATTATATATATAACAAGTGCAGTCAACTGTCTCGTTAGTAGTTAGTGCCTATCTATGTAATAAAATAGGGTGACCAACCCCCTAAGGGTAGCTTAAAATTGCACGACCCACCCCTTGCACAAGGCTCAAAAACTCATGACCCTAAAGAATCTACTGTAAGAACAGTTTTCATTAATTCTAAATCTAGTTTCTTTATCATTCAAATTAAAAATAAGAGAAATGAGTGAGCGTTTTTCCCATACAATTTTGTAATTTTTTTGTTCTTTCTTTTGCGTTAACTTTATTTTTTTGGACCTTTTTAAGCTTGAAGGGTTTTAGTTGAATTTTCTTTTTGGGTTTTCGAGAAATAAGTGGCCATAATATTGATTATTGCCACAATGGAATAAGGCGGTCAGTGGTTAGAGTAGAATAAAGGTTTTTAAAACGAGTAGGTCTCACTTGTACTTTATTCTTATTGTTGGTCATGTGTCGCTGTTCTACTGCATTTTAAATAGCAATTAGACTAATCAGGTTTAGAAAACCTCCTTTAAGATCTTTTTTCAGTTTAGATCCTTCTTCTCAAACGTTTTTAGCGTTTTTTTTCCAAGTTGCGTTTTCGACATATATTGAAGTACTGTTAACGATCAAAAAGCCAGTAAGCATTATTCAGCCGTGAATTGTCATTGATTTTCACTTGATAATGAAATCAAACTTCACATAGATATGTGAAGTTTTTTTTTTTTTTTCCAAAAGTCCAGCCATGTGGTGTAAAAAAAAAATAGCTGAATTGTGCACTTTGGGGTAAAAGCATCAAACTCGGCACAGTGATAGTACTAGTTATACTAATATTTTTTTAGCTATGGACCCCACTCAAATATGCGCGGGGGGAGGCACATTGTGTCCTTGGGGGGAGGGGTCATGGCCTTTTTGTTTTGTTGCGGAAGAAACAAAAAAGGGAAGAAAGCGGTCTAAAAAACTTTTGCATTCCCATTTCCTTAATAGTAGTGCAAGATGAACCCTATGAAATACCTGTTACCTACTATTCTGAGTGATTTTCTGAAAGTATTTTTAACAAGTGTGTAAACGAATTTGTCAGAAGGAAAAGCCAAGTAGAAGCAGGCGAAATTAATTTGAGTTAAAGCATTACAATATTATACATGCACCCGCTGACACTTCAAAACACTTCATTAATATTTTTGAGACACTTCCTGGTGGAACAAACAAGACTGCATACGGACGATACAAAAGGCCAGGCTACTCAAAAAAATTCAACATGGCGGACAGGAATGGCTGGTCTTCTTACAGGTTCTTACTCTCTTGTTTCTGCGGCACTATGCTGTTTTTCACGCTTGGAAAGATAAGATGTTTCATTTTTATACTTTGATTGGAGTGAATTGCACTTTTTGAGAATTTAATTGCTCAGCAAACCTACTGCAAAAATAAAACATGAGGCACTTACAGAGACCTTCAGAGCGTGATCGAGTAGGTCCTATTATTTTAATTTCCATGCAACGGGGAGTTATTAACCACTTTATTGCGGGCGACAAGAGTAGCCCGCAGTTTTCATCTCCAGGTTATTATTATGCATGCATCGCATGTATATGTAGCCAGCATTCGTTTGGACTTCCATTTATAAGAATGTCAATGAAATTCATAGAAACAAATTTGATCACTCACATTTGGATCTTCTCTCGTCACTTAGAATCTGATCACGCGTGTTTCGAACATCTATCACTTGAAACTTGCGCAAAGCACAGCGTTGAAGTAAAAGCGTGTTCATCTTCCATCGTTGTCGCCCTCTCTCCGTAACCTTTGGTTTTTCTCTTTTTCAATAATATATTGATCTCACTTACACTCTATTATTATCTTTACAATAATATTATCAAAAATAAAAGTGCTGAGTTTAGGAGAAAAGGGAGTAAAGAACGAAAAAGCCTATAGTTCACATCAGTTTACAGTACCCCTACTTTTATCCTAAGTGAAACACAAGAGAAATTTCTCGCATCCTTTAAGACAACACACTACTCAAAAACTATTAAGTGCAGGTTTTGTAGTACTTGATGCAATACCAGTTATGCATGCCAGGAGGAAAAACTCAAACCTTGAAACAAACCTATGATGACTTCATATGCTACACCGGCACTGCCCTCGCAGAACTGGTTTCTTCAGTTCCTCGAAGAAACCGAAGTGATCCAGATTATTCAGTGTTCAGATTTTTTGAACGTATCAAGACTGGAGCAGTGTGATATTTGCTGTGATATTTCACAGCAAGATCACAGCACAATGAATCTTAAACACATAAAGAGCATTTGATAATCGCAATGTGTGGATTTAACGCCATGTACCGGGGCGTAGCCAGGATTTTTTAAAGGGCGGGTCACAGACAGGGACACCATCCGGGGATCGCAGACTATATATGGTTTATACCGCTGCTCTCCCACGTGTATCAGCGGCCTCAGTCGTATTATCGTGGCATGAAGGCCCATATTAACTAAAGACAAAGGCCGTTGACGAAAATACTTTACAAAAAAACAAATTTAAAAAAAGTGGGCTTTTCAACGATGGCTTTTACGGCCAAGATGTTGTCATGGCGTTTTCGCCACCTGAATATTGTAGGTTGTTCGGTCAAAAGAAGGCCTACCAAGGGGGGGGAGGGGGTCACGGGCACCCCAGGACCCCCCTAGCTACGCCCCTGATGTACAGATGGTGTTGAAGTCTCTCTTGCCTAAAGTGAAGACCATGCAATTGTTTAGAAGAACGCCACAGAAAGAAACACTGATAGTGAAGAAGCGTCACATCTCTCAGTTCAAGAAGTTTAATTGAGATCATCCTGGTCCGATGGAAGTAGTATAGTACTGAGACACAGTCAAGCAACATCATACAGAATCGAGCTGCTCTTTATAGCTTTTAAGATTTAACTTTGTGATTCGACGTCGCAAAGATTCATCATATGAATCCACTTCAAATTTATGCAAGTCTCCTGGTGTCGATAAAATCGACCATAACCCCAGTTCTTCCCCCTGTGATTGGTTCTTTACATGGCACAGCAATCATAAGGACTCTCGAGATATGAAAATTGTTATAAGGTGTTGTACTTTTATCACGCAATCACAAAATGCAATTAGACATGGGCTTTCTTAGGAAGAGAAAACAACCTGGGCCACAAGGCTGCCTTATAGAGAAGCCACTGAACTTTTTGCATCCCTTAGGAAACTTTGAAGGGTGTTCAAGACACTATGCCTCGGTGCTTGAGAGATTTGTTGTCCTAATGTCTGAACACACAAATTGGAGTAAAAGAGTCAATGATGCCAAAAAGGTTCCGGCTATTTCCTCAAAAGTGAAGAAACCTTGAGAACTTCCCCACTATATCAGCGCACCAAGAGAGTTGCCTAGCAAAGATGTCTTTGGTAACCAAAGAGTAATGCGACAATGGGCAACGGGGCATGGAAAAGCGATGCAGTGCACCCCAAAGGATTCTGCGGGAACACTTCCCTTAAACATGTACCAAAAGAATTACCTGTTGGAGAGAGAGTTAAGATGGAATACAATGACACGAACGGAACTCAGAAGAAGACCGAGGAGATTCTTCTGATCTTGACAGCAATGCGATTAATTTTCTGTTGTGATCAATTCGCACTCGCTCTGGAAGGGTTATCTCCTCAGTGTCGCCTGGAGCGGTAGCTTCGTACCAATAGACCCGACTAATTCCTTGTATTTGTCAATGAGACGATGGTTTCGAGTGCTCGTTAACAACCTTTAAGGTCACCTTGCCGACTTGCTGATAAGAAAAGACGCTGCCATCGTTGACTGAATTGCGAAGTACGATCCATGATGACTGTGGTTTCGGTTCTTTACCCCTTTGAGTAACGGGTGAACTTGACGACTAAATTCATGAATCGTGAAAATTGGTTTATAGAGCACGTGATACCTGAAATTTGTCAAAACTTAACGTGAAACGGGACCAGGACCCCCCCTCCCCCCTTGCTACACTCTTATGAATGGTGCAACGATGATCAGGAGATTAAATAGCCTAAAAGAGTGCCTTAAATCATGTAGTTTATTTCCACAGGTTGAAACATGTGCTTACTACACCAGGACGAACACACCCCCCCTCCCCCCATAAACACCACCACCACCACCATCACCACTACCATTTAGATGAAGGATAAGTTGAGAGGAGAAACCAATCGGGAAATGATTTAAAATTATGCCAGAATTCTGGAAAGGTCATTGTACTCTTCCTCACAAGAGTAGGCCTTTTCCGATTGCGCTGAGCACCTTTTGAGCACTTTTTTGAGTTTGGAGCTCTATTTTGCATTTTGAGCACCCTTAAGCACTTTTTCGCACTTTGGGCAACATTTGAGCAATATTTCACATTTCGAACAAATTTCGAGCAACATATGTCTTCTAAAACATTTTAAAGCAAAAACTGTGTGTCGCTCGCAACGAGAATCGTGTTCCAGGTCATAAATTTGAATAACTAATGAAGTTGTCAAGAATAAAAGACTGTTGTCATGGAAAGGCACGTGGACTTATCCTCACTGAACGTGAGACCAAAAGTTTCTGATTGGCTGATGTATCATGCGTGTGTCATTTCAAATTTCTAAATCATTCGATGCTAGTACTACTGAATTAATTTACAATTCGTAACCGGCTTTAGTTTTTTAAAAATATTATTGTCCTATATTCTATCAACCTTTCGTAACAACCTGTCGAAAAACACTACGCAAAATAGATTGTTAATTACTTCAGTAAAAATTGACATATTACAAAAAGCTTAGAGGTAACTGTTCCAACTTTTAAAACCTTTTGAGCACTATTTTGAGATTTTGAGCACTTTTTGAGCACTTTTTAGCCATTTTTGCCAGCATTTTTTTAGGATTTTACAAGCGCAATCGGGAGAGGCCTACACAAGAGAAACTTATACATACATGCATACAGAGATTCTCCTACCCCTCCCACTAAGCTGTGTTAGAACCTTTCCCCCACGCCACCTAGAAAGTTAGATTAAATAGACCTTGTTAAACTTCCTTAGGACACCACGACTTATTGATATGGCAAGATCGGCTTAACTTTGCAGCTTTCTTTTCAATAACAGCAGTTAGTTTGGAAACTGAAACAACCCCACCCACCTGAATACAGAATGTCCCCCCTGACTGGGGCCCATGGCTAATATTGTTCAGCAGCCAAAGTACCATTACCATGCCAAATTTGGTGCTTTTAACGCTAAGTGCACAATGTTTTCACCATATGGCTTGACTATAGGGGAGGTTTTTGGTCATTAAATTTATGCCAGATACTACGCACCAGCATCTTAAAAAGGGAAATGGCCATGTTTTCTGAGATCCCTGACCTCTAAATCCATCCGACCCCCATGAAAAAAAAAATCTTAACAAGGAGGTATAGTTACACTAAACGTCTAGATGATGAAAGCTCAACTTCAATGCATGAACACAAAGCACGACTCGATTGCACTTGGTGCTTTATCACATAAAGTAGATATAGTTTATTACAACTAACTTGCGCCATTCGGAAAGATCATTTAAGAGTACAATTGAGAGAAGGCTATTCGCATTATTATGGCTTCTCTTAATTCTTGATGAAGCTACGCACATAGCACCTGCGTGGTTTACGAGCCCAGGAGTGTGAACAAAGTGTTTGTTGTAAAAACCATTTTGTTCTTTTAGGCTAATGACGTCAGACTACCACCTAAACCTTTCGCGCTTAGTAAACCGACGGCCGCTGGATTTTCCTGAAAGTTCGAGAACTGAACTACTCCTTTATTCACGAGTAACAGAAAAACAACCAATAATTCTTACGAATCGCTGACAAATGAGTTACTACCCCATTGAGACCCTCCTTAAAGTACTTAGTATCGAGGTGTCTGTGACAAATTAGGTTTGATATTGGTATATAAATAAAGGTTTTACCTCTTTCGCCTCCGATTTTCTGTAGAAAGAGTAAGATGCCGAATAATACGGAGAGAGAACTCTCCCAGTCTCCTTAACCATGTAAAGGACGCTGTAGCACACCTACTCTATAGTTGTAAAGGAAAACACCATGCAAATGAAACCAGCCCGTTGTTTTTTAAGAGATAATTTCGCTAAACGTCCTAGGTATAATGTCTCTTGGAAAAGGACTAAAGTCTCTAATCAACGACCAACGATAAAAATGCAAGATAAGTCACATTTACTCGTTTTCCAACTTTTATTCCATCAACTTCAACTACAGAACTTATGCCTTTGTGACTATGCTGTAGGCGTAATATTCGACAACTTAATTTATCTATTGAAAACTCAAAAAACTAAAAAGCAAAACACTGCGAGCCTAAAATAAGTTATAGAGGTATTAACGAATAAACACAAAATAACATTTTCACAAATTGTATGGGGCAAAAAACTCTAGCGTAACAAAAAACCCCTACTAAAAGACAGAAACCGAAACAGAAAAAAAAATTATAAACACTATTATTACTATCATCCTTAATTGTTTCGTTTTTTTAAAACGATTAACAAAAAAGGCAAGTGAAACTATAAACTAACTCTCTACAATTCTCAAAAATTATCAGAATAAGCCTGTTATCCTCTAAGAGGTGGTAAATTGCTCGAAAAAACGCTGATACTACGCATACTGAAATGTTGCTCTATGTTTCTAGCCCTTAAGACTTTTAACAAAAAATATAACAGAAGTTAAACATGTTTTGCTAAAGAGTAGGTAATGCCTTACAATAAGCCACCATAGTTCATTCAGTTTTTGTTCTGTTCTTATGTATCACCAGTTGTTACTGGTTTGGCCTCCTCTTCAGGTTCTTGCTCATCAAGTTCCATGGAGACTTCCACGTTTCGTTCCTTTGGTAACAAAGCTGGGTCACGTGACGCTTCTATGATCAGCAAGCCTTCCTTGGAGAGGCGTGACGTCACTGAACCAAGGTCTGCGTCATCAGGCAACAAAACGCGATTACTGTAGTCACGTGAAAAATAGAAACCTTGGTCTTCTGAATTGTGTTTTCCTGTAACTGCGAGCTCATGTCCACGAAGCTGGACCTTGATATCTTCTGGTTTAAATCCTCGCAGATCCAATTTAACCACGAACTTGCCATCGTCTTGTTTTGCTTTTTCTTCAACGCGCCTGTCGCCTTCAAGGACAAGAACGTTGCCTTTGTTCAGAGTTTTGATTACTCGCGATTTCACTGTTGTAGGATCAACTCCATCTGGCAGCTTAATAATCTTTTTAAACTCATTATTCTCAAATCCATCTTCTCTCTCTGATCGATGCTGACCATGTAAGATGATATTTTCGCCGTCCACATCGAGTGAAATGTCTTCTGGCTTGTACTGCTTTAGTGGCAGAGAAGCAATCTTGATTGGGCTCTGCACTGCCAATTTATTTTGGCTGTGTTGAAAGCTAGTGTCTCGCGCCTGCTCGTCAGAAGCAAGAGCTATCTCTCTCCATAGATCAGGCAAAAACCCAAAACCTGGAACAGCTTCATCATAGTCTCTGCTGTAGAAATAAATGAGAAAAATGACAGTAAAGTCGGTAAGACTGACTTAACCTGCATCCCTCAAACGTTTTTTAATTATTAACTGGTATTTTTTTTACACTAACAGATTTCCTCACATTTGTCATAAGAATTGAGTTATTGCGCAATTTTGTTCACACAAAAATCCTAATTTTCAGGTACTTTCAGTTTTCTTTTCCCTTGATTTCTCAATAATACTTCTGACTGAGAATTCTTGCTTGTCGTCAGTCGTTTTTAATGAAAGCTTGCATTTCAGAACTCAAAAATTTAACTCAGTGAAGATTTAAGGTGAGGAGACGTTAAGTTTATTTAGTGACTAACGCTTATAGAAAGAAGTCTTAAAACGATGAAGCTTTGTAAAAAACTTACCGGTACGTGGGATAATAGGATGGAAATCCGAAAACGAGAGCCATGTTATAGAAACCCTTGCTTGTAATTCCACTCCTTGAAAATCTCCTGCCAAATCTTGATTCTTCCGAGAACGTTTTGAACTGTTTGTCGGTGAGCCTGAAACGCACTTTTATAGCGAAAAATTTCTTTCTCGAACCGTCGATAGTTACTAAAATTAAATACCCATAGTCAGCGTTTTGTAATAATGCCCAATTTTTTTTTTTCTTTTGATTTTCGCGAAAAGACCCGAAGTTTCTCGAAAAATTACTTTCTTGAAGTATCGATGCCAGGTACTAAAATTAAATCATTCGTCACTGGTTCGTAAGATACGTAAGAATGACCCGATCTTTTTCTGTTATTCGTGAATTCACGAGAAGTTTCTCGAACTTTCGAGATAGTGAAGCAGTTTTACATCGCGCGAAAGGATTTTTGGGATATTCTAACCTCATATACAACAAATTATACTAGAGCAAAATGGCGGACACCGGAACGGTATGTTTCGTGGTGACATATGTTGCCAACAAGTGTTAAAAGAAATTGAGATTAGATGATACTCCACTGACGTCTGAGTCGCATATCTAACAAAGGACATAGTAACATTTCGAAACTCATATTTACATCTTACGTTCTCATCTCAGGGGTTGGAATCAGTTTTCTTCGCCAGCGGCGTACACAAGCTATGCCTCTTTACCGGTGGGAACTATCACATCGCCAGCTCGCTCGAATAACAAGGTATACTGAAAAGCCCCGCAGCTAAATCTCTTAACCAGGGCCAATATTTAAAGTGTTGTCTTCCTATACTAAGCAAGGAGGGAAACCGAAGTTATATGACGGTTCAGTGAATTTTATTTATTATTGTTACTTTTATTTCCATATGTTCACATGTTTCTTAAAGTATAGCTTGCTAAATTACGACCTCCGAGAAAGTCGCCAGATGCACGGAAGTCAGATCAATTCGTGTTGATCTACAGTAAAGCAATAACTCGAGAAGAAACTGTGAAGAAGCTGCAAATTTGCCGCGCTTGTCGAAAATTGTTCATTTTAATTTTCCTTGCCTCCAGTCTCTGTATCTTTTGTACCATGGACGTGTATTGCGTTTAGTTCGTCTTTTGTATACATTAGAAACTTGTCGGGGTCGCTTGCGTCCGCTTTTTGGTACGAATTCTTGTGCAAAACAGCTTGTGTGTACGAAAGATAACGCAACGCAACGACAGTGTGTAACAGTGTGTTTCCTAGCAAGAAACATTTGAAGTTTATTTTATTTTATTTATTTATTTATTTATTTTATTTTTTTTTTGTGGAGAGTAGCGTTGCGTGACGACACTAAAAACAGCTGTGTAGCACTGTGTCAGCCAATTTGTCAGTTGTTGTATATGAGGTCAGACCATCGCAAAAAAACCTTCTGCACGATGTGATACTGCTAAACTTTGTCGAAAATTCGAGAAACTTCTCGCGTATTCACGAATAACAGAAAAAGACCAGGTCTTTCTTTCTACCAAAAATGGATTGCTGATGCTTCGCGGCATAAACGAAATCACTGCCGAAATCACATAGCTGCTTTAAATG
The DNA here is from genome assembly GCA_942486035.1 of Porites lobata. Lineage (NCBI taxonomy): Eukaryota > Metazoa > Cnidaria > Anthozoa > Scleractinia > Poritidae > Porites > Porites lobata. The sequence continues at coordinate 341,101 of CALNXK010000260.1, forward strand.
AAAAGCTACCGACTTTCCGCATTACTCTTCATTCGTGGTTCAATTAAACAACTCGTAGTTTCGAAGACAAGGGCAATTTTGCTGTCCACGATAAAGATTGTCGAAATATTTTGACTGCCTTCATGCGTGCATTCCGCTGAATGTCGAACAACAGTACTAGTCCCGCTAAAATTCAGGGGCACCCAACGGCAATTTTCGGGAAAATATCTGTTCGGAAGACGATTTGAGAACTAGAATTTTCGGAACATTTGTTGTAAAATTTCTTGCTTGCCTGCCTCTCCTAGGATTTTCGATCATCTACAAAATGGTATAATTACCCATTTTAAACGGATATTTACCCTAAAAAAGGCCGCCTAGAATTTTCAGGAGCCTTTTCCTGGCTGAAATTTTCGAAAAGGTAAGTTTTGATCCCTATAATTTTCGGATCACTAGACTTTCAGCTAGGAAATCCGAACAGATGAAAAGTTTTTAGGGGATAAAAATATGCCTATATCTACCGTTTAAATACTAAAATACATTCAACAATGCTATGTTAAGTGCTTTTGAACTATATCCTCGTTGGGTGCCCCTGAAAATTTCTTACAATATTTTGTTATACATAGTATGCGAATGCTTGGACGATCAAAAAATTACTACCCAGTACAGTTTTCTGGTAATAACGTCACTGCACGGCATTAATAACGATTGGTCAATTCAGACTTCTCTAAGGGAGCAAGCCACTTGCTTTGCGGTTCAACAACACTTCCCGAAAGCCAACTCCGAATTCGAGGAAAACGAAGAAATGCTAAATAGTGAAATGGAGGGAGGGAGGGTGGGGGACAAATTACCCTGGTGTTGTTTCCTCGAATTATCTTTCGGTCACTGACTGGGGGTAAGAGCGAAAGCAAGCGAACTTCAAAAGTGTTAACTCTTTCAAGACTAAAGGAAATAAAAATCATACATTGCCCTCGCCGGCACCAAAGTTGCATAGGCTGGAGACAAGTATAAACGAAACCAAAATAATTCAATTTTGTCTGAAACAGACTGCATAATGTGTTCGCGCGCTCTGATTCCAGGTTTGCTACCGTATAAACAATCGAAGAAATTCACCTAAATTTCACAAGCGAACGAAGAAGCTGTTCCCGACAACAAGAAGGCGACGAAATTCGGTTTGGCAGTTTTTACAGGAAGACGTTTTTCTGTCTTGCGTTGCGTTATTCAGCTGACATGTTCACAAATATGCTTAAACCTAAATTAAACAATTTACCCGCAAGAGCGAAACAAATGCCCTCAAAAGTTGGCAAGTAATTCATGGCAGTCTCCATATAGACTTCCTCATATGTTATCGCTTATACCTTGTATACCACTATATGGCAGTCTCCATATAGACTCCCTCATATGTTATCTCTTATACCTTGTATACCACTATATATCTTATGTGCACACATGTTTACCCTAGTAATACTGTATACACTGTATACCCCTATATATCCTGTGTACCCATGTTTACCCTAGTAATACTGTATACCCTGTATACCCCTATATATCCTGTGTACCCATGTCTACCCTAGTAATACTGTATACCCTGTATACCCCTATATATCCTGTGTACCCATGTTTACCTTAGTAATACTGTATACCCTGTATACCCTTGTATATCCTGTGTACCCATGTTTACCCTAGTAATACTGTATACCCTGTATACCCCTATATATCCTGTGTACGCATGTTTACCCTAGTAATACTGTATACCCTGTATACCCCTATAAATCCTGTTTACCCATGTTTACCCTAGTAATTCTGTATACCATGTATACCCCTATATATCCTGTGTACCCATGTTAACCTTAGTAATACTGTATACCCTGTATACCCCTATATATCCTGTGTACCCATGTTTACCCTAGTAATACTGTATACCTTGTATACCCTTGTATATCCTGTTTACCCATGTTTACCCTAGTAATACTGTATACCCTGTATACCCCTATATATCCTGCGTACCCATGTTTACCCTAGTAATACTGTATACCCTGTATACCCTTGTATATCCTGTGTACCCATGTTTACCCTAGTAATACTGTATACCCTGTATACCCCTATATATCCTGTGTACCCATGTTTACCCTAGTAATACTGTATACCCTGTATACCCCTATAAATCCTGTTTACCCATGTTTACCCTAGTAATTCTGTATACCATGTATACCCCTATATATCCTGTGTACCCATGTTAACCTTAGTAATACTGTATACCCTGTATACCCCTATATATCCTGTGTACCCATGTTTACCCTAGTAATACTGTATACCTTGTATACCCTTGTATATCCTGTTTACCCATGTTTACCCTAGTAATACTGTATACCCTGTATACCCCTATATATCCTGTGTACCCATGTTTACCCTAGTAATACTGTATACCCTGTATACCCCTATATATCCTGTGTACCCATGTTTATCGTGGTAATACTGTATACCCTGTATACCCCTATATATCCTGTGTACCCATGTTTACCCTAGTAATACTGTATACCTTGTATACCCTTGTATATCCTGTTTACCCATGTTTACCCTAGTAATACTGTATACCCTGTATACCCCTATATATCCTGTGTACCCATGTTTACCCTAGTAATACTGTATACCTTGTATACCCTTGTATATCCTGTTTACCCATGTTTACCCTAGTAATACTGTATACCCTGTATACCCCTATATATCCTGCGTACCCATGTTTACCCTAGTAATACTGTATACCCTGTATACCCTTGTATATCCTGTGTACCCATGTTTACCCTAGTAATACTGTATACCCTGTATACCCCTATATATCCTGTGTACCCATGTTTACCCTAGTAATACTGTATACCTTGTATACCCTTGTATATCCTGTTTACCCATGTTTACCCCACAAATGTCCAGTGCTGGCCACAAGATCCCTACTTTCCTTTTTCATCCTTAGTTCCACACTTCTCAGAGGTGTGGAAGTGTGGAAAAGTCTGACAAAGTAAGGATAATGTCACACTTTTCCCCAGTCATGAACCCTTTGTCATTCTTTACTTAGTTCCACACTTCTCAGAGGTCTGGAAGTGTGGAAAAGTCTGACAAAGTAAGGATATTGTCGCACTTTCCCCCAGTCATGAACCCTTTGTCATTCTTTACTTAGTTCCACACTTCTCAGAGGTCTGGAAGTGTGGAAAAGTCTGACAAAGTAAGGATATTGTCGCACTTTCCCCCAGTCATGAACCCTTTGTCATTCTTTACTTAGTTCCACACTTCTCAGAGGTCTGGAAGTGTGGAATAGTGTGACAAACTAGGGATATTGCCGCACTTTTCCCCCAGTCATGAACCCCTTGTCATTCTTTACTTAGTTCTACACTTCCCAGAGGTGTGGAAGTGTGGAATAGTGTGACAAACTAGGGATATTGCCGCACTTTTCCCCCAGTCATGAACCCCTTGTCATTCTTTACTTTGTTCCACACTTCTCAGAGGTCTGGAAGTGTGGAAAAGTCTGACAAAGTAAGGATATTGTCGCACTTTTCCCCCTGTTAAGAACCCCTTGTCATTCTTTACTTAGTTCTACACTTCCCAGAGGTGTGGAAGTGTGGAATAGTGTGACAAACTAAGGATACTGCCGCACTTTTCCCCCAGTCATGAACCCCTTGTCATTCTTTACTTAGTTCCACACTTCTCAGAGGTCTGGAAGTGTGGAAAAGTCTGACAAAGTAAGGATATTGTCGCACTTTTCCCACAGGCACTAACCCCTTGTAATTCTTTACTTAGTTCCACACTTCCCAGAGGTCTGGAAGTGTGGAAAAGTCTGACAAAGTAAGGATATTGTCGCACTTTTCCCCCTGTTAAGAACCCCTTGTCATTCTTTACTTAGTTCTACACTTCTCAGAGGTGTGGAAGTGTGGAAAAGTCTGACAAAGTCAGGATAATGTCACACTTTTCCCCCTGTTAAGAACCCCTTGTCATTCTTTACTTAGTTCTACACTTCTCAGATGTGTGGAAGTGTGGAAGAGTCTGACAAAGTCAGGATAATGTCACACTTTTCCCCTGGTCATACGAAACCACTGTCATTCTTTACTTAGTTCTACACTTCTCAGAGGTGTGGAAGTATAAAATAGTCTGACAGAGTCAGGATATTGTCGCACTTTCCCCCAGTCACGAATCCCTTGACATTCTTTCCTTAGTTACACTCCTATGTATGAAATGAGAATAAAGCGCAGTGGGAGTATTTGTTGGTTTTATTCCTGCAACTCGTTTTACGTATTTTTAAATGCTATTTTAAGTTTAGACAACAATTCTATGACTAGAAGATATTAGCCTTGTTTCACTGCCATCTGTTTGAATACCCGACCATAAAACAAGCCTACGTTTTTTCTGTCACGTTCAGTCTCCGTCAGTCCTTTATCTTCGTTTATTTATTTATTTATTTTTCAACGGAAACCTCAACAACGTCATCTCATCTATGGATTTTTATGTTTGAAATTTTTCATCTTACTGTGCCATATATGAGACGTCTTATTCTGGGTTTTTCTCCTTCCTATAGATCTATTCGGCTGTCTCAATCTCGTACCCAATTCAAACCCTTTGGGTATAAAACGTTTTGTTTTAGGAATTTCCGTATCATTTAAATGTGAATGCCACATTATAATGCAAATACAATACACAAAGAATCTGAACCCCGGGAGCTTTCAATTGGGTACAACAGTCAGGTCTCTTAAGATCGTGACAACACTAAAAATAGGCAGTAAAGAATGCAGAGTATGTGCGTTCTATCTTCCTCGCTTTAAGATCAACTTGATAAAGTTTATAAATGCTCAAATCAATTGTTATTGTTCTATTCCTTCATCAGGTTCATGACCTAAATTGGTCTAAAAATATACAGCATTCTGTATAAAGTAATAATTGTGACTTATCGGCCTAGAGTAGCTACCTGCAGATCTCTCTGTGGAAAAGGGGGATCACTGTTTAGGTGCGTGTTATAGGGTCGGCAATATTTATGTTATCTCTACGGCACGTGACAGTACTAAACTATTTGCATGGTCCACCCTCCTCTTCGTCTTTAGAGAGTCACCCTAAGGTGAATTCTTTTTCGAGGTTTCTTGGCCTCGAGCCGCTCGCCTCCGAGCGTGGTGTTGCTTCTTTTTCATAATTTATGTCCAGCATTTACATAACCTTAGAGAAGAGGAAAAACTGCGAAACAGTGGATATATGGCGTGATCTAACAATTATCAAATTTGAACCCGTACTGATAAAGAAGAAAGCTTGGTTGGAGATCGGATTTCTTAACTTTAAGTTTCTTTCAACAGCTGGCATTGAAACAATGGTTATATCTGCTATTCAAAATAAAAATAGTTCTTAAGGAAAAATGTAAAAAAACCATACAGAAATAAAACCAAGTGCTCATAAAGCGCACTGAGCTTCTCGTGACTCAGGGAAAGTGTGACATTACACTCAACTTGTCAGACTATTCTACCCTTCCACACCTCCGAGAAGTGTGGAACTAAGTAAAGAATGACAAGGGGTTCTTAACAGGGGGAAAAGTGCGACAACATCCTTACTTTGTCAGACTATTCCACAGTTCCACACCTCTGAGAAGTGTGGAACAAGGTAAAGAATGACAAGGGGTTCATGACTGGGGGAAAAGTGCGGCAGTATCCTTAGTTTGTCACACTTTTCCACACTTCCACACCTCTGGGAAGTGTAGAACTAAGTAAAGAATGACAAAGGGTTCTTAACAGGGGGAAAAGAGCGACAATATCCTTACTTTGTCAGACTTTTCCACACTTCCAGACCTCTGAGAAGTGTGGAACAAAGTAAAGAATGACAAGGGGTTCATGACTGGGGGAAAACTGGGGCAATATCCCTAGTTTGTCACACTATTCCACACTTCCACACCTCTGAGAAGTGTGGAACAAAGTAAAGAATGACAAGGGGTTCTTAACAGGGGGAAAAGTGCGACAATATCCTTACTTTGTCAGACTTTTCCACACTTCCACACCTCTGAGAAGTGTAGAACTAAGTAAAGAATGACAAAGGGTTCATGACTGGGGGAAAGTGCGACAATATCCTTACTTTGTCAGACTTTTCCACACTTCCAGACCTCTGAGAAGTGTGGAACTAAGTAAAGAATGACAAAGGGTTCATGACTGCGGGAAAGTGCGACAATATCCTTACTTTGTCAGACTTTTCCACACTTCCACACCTCTGGGAAGTGTAGAACTAAGTAAAGAATGACAAAGGGTTCATGACTGGGGGAAAGTGCGACAATATCCTTACTTTGTCAGACTTTTCCACACTTCCAGACCTCTGAGAAGTGTGGAACTAAGTAAAGAATGACAAAGGGTTCATGACTGGGGGAAAGTGCGACAATATCCTTACTTTGTCGGACTTTTCCACACTTCCAGACCTCTGGGAAGTGTAGAACTAAGTAAGAAGTGAAGAAACTCTGGATTTCATGGCCAGGGCTGGACATGGCTCGTTTACCCTAGTAATACTGTATACCCTGTATACCCCTATATATCCTGTGTACCCATGTTTACCCTAGTAATACTGTATACCCTGTATACCCCTATATATCCTGCGTACCCATGTTTACCCTAGTAATACTGTATACCCTGTATACCCCTATATATCCTGTGTACTCATGTTTACCCTAGTAATACTGTATACCCTGTATACCCCTATATATCCTGTGTACCCATGTTTACCCTAGTAATACTGTATACCTTGTATACCCTTGTATATCCTGTTTACCCATGTTTACCCTAGTAATACTGTATACCCTGTATACCCCTATATATCCTGTGTACCCATGTTTACCCTAGTAATACTGTATACCCTGTATACCCCTATATATCCTGTGTACCCATGTTTATCGTGGTAATACTGTATACCCTGTATACCCCTATATATCCTGTGTACCCATGTTTACCCTAGTAATACTGTATACCTTGTATACCCTTGTATATCCTGTGTACCCATGTTTATCGTGGTAATACTGTATACCCTGTATACCCCTATATATCCTGTGTACCCATGTTTACCCTAGTAATACTGTATACCTTGTATACCCTTGTATATCCTGTTTACCCATGTTTACCCTAGTAATACTGTATACCCTGTATACCCCTATATATCCTGTGTACCCATGTTTACCCTAGTAATACTGTATACCCTGTATACCCCTATATATCCTGTGTACCCATGTTTATCGTGGTAATACTGTATACCCTGTATACCCCTATATATCCTGTGTACCCATGTTTACCCTAGTAATACTGTATACCTTGTATACCCTTGTATATCCTGTGTACCCATGTTTATCGTGGTAATACTGTATACCCTGTATACCCCTATATATCCTGTGCACCCATGTTCACCCTGGTAATACTGTATACCCTGTATACCCCTATATATCCTGTGTACCCATGTTTACCCTAGTAATACTGTATACCCTGTATACCCCTATGTATCCTGTGTACCCATGTTTACCCTAGTAATTCTGTATACGCTGTATACCCTTGTTTATTCTGTTTACCCATGTTTGCCAAAGTCATTCTGTATATTAGCAGAGAATTCTTGTCAAGACCACCACATTCCATATACTTATAGACGAACTCCACTTCTTGGTTTGGAACCTGTGCTATCTGATTGGATTAAGTCAGTCTTTTCTGACCAATAGAACCCAACCTCTGTGTATAGGTAATATCTTGTCTGAGTGGAAACACACCCATGATGACATACCCCAAGGAACTAAGATGGGCGTGCCCCTGTTCTCAATTTAGATAAATAGAGTCAATACTAGATATGTACTACAGTTTTCATTAGCGATTTGAATTTTGCTTGTTAGAGACAGACGCATTTTTTTATTGAGCATAAGATGAAGTTAAATCATGAAGAAATAGTTATAAATTTCATGAAATATCCCAATAATACCATACAGCCTATTTGCTTTGGACACCATCAGTTAGAGCGGCGTGTTTCGAAATTTAAAAAACTTGGTGTAAAAACTAGGCTTGATCTTACATGGAACTACCACATTGATTATATTTATGGTAAAGCCGCCAAATGATTGTATTCCTTAATGGTGCTTAAAAGAGCTGGTGTAGCTGGCAGCATTATTACCAATATTATATTTAAGTGCTCTGTGAGATCATTTATACTTGCAAAACAGCATATTATGCTGTCCCGGCATGGCAAGATATTCCTGAGACCTCAACTGTTGTTCTTACAAATAAAGTGAAGACGAATTCTCGATATTTTGTGGGCGTTTTTAGTAAAACAATTACTCTACTCGCGCTTGTTGGATATGAGATTATTATAGCCAACTCGTCGCTACGCGCCTGGTTGCCTACAACCATCTCATTGCATACGCGCACTCGTGGAATAATTGTTAAATCTCCTGTTTACCCATGTATATCTAGTACTATTGAATACCCTGTTATACTCTGCAATATTCTGTTTACCCATGTAAACTCTAGTATTCTGTATACCATGTTTATCCTGTTTACTCATGCACACCCTACAACGGTTGACTCTATGACAATATGTCGATAGGACAATAAACCAGTGTCCGTTGTAGGCATTAGTGGGTAAATGTGAAACAAAGATGTGTGTATTTCTTGGGCGATTATCCGTAGAGCGGCGTCTGACCCAACTGAATCATTGAAACGAGCATATTTCAGCGTACAGTTGGTATAATTAAACACGCAAAAAAAATAATTAAAATACGCTATTTGTAAGAGTAAATGTTAAACACGGTTGCTGTTTTCAGGGTATACAGTACCACTAGGGTAAACATGGGTACACAGGATATATAGGGGTATACAGGGTATACAGTATTACTAGGGTAAACATGGGTACACAGGATATATAGGGGTATACAGGGTATACAGTATTACTGGGGTAAACATGGGTAAACAGGATTTATAGGGGTATACAGGGTATACAGTATTACTAGGGTAAACATGGGTACACAGGATATATAGGGGTATACAGGGTATACAGTATTACTAAGGTAAACATAGGTACACAGGATTTATAGGAGTATACAGGGTATACAGTATTACTAGCTATATAGGGTAAACATGGGTACACAGGATATTTAAGGGTATACAGGGTATACAGTATTACTAGGTTAAACATGGGTAAACAGGAGAAACAAGGTATACAGTATTACTAGGGTAAACATGGGTACACAGGATATATAGGGGTATACAGGGTATACAGTATTACCGCGGTAAACATGGGTACACAGGATATACAAGGGTATACAGGGTATACAGTATTACTAGGGTAAACATGGGTAAACAGGATATATAGGGGTATACGGGGTATACAGTATTACTAGGGTAAACATGGGTACACAGGATATATAGGGGTATACAGGGTATACAGTATTACTAGGGTACACGGGTAAACAGGATAAACAAGGGTATACAGGGTATACAGTATTACTAGAGTATTTATGGGTACACAGGGTATATAGGGGTATACAGGGTATACAGTATTATTAGGGTAAACATGGGATACAGTATTATTAGGGTAAACATGGGTACACAGGATATATAGGGGTATGCAGGGTATACAGGATTACTAGGGTACACGGGTAAACAGGATAAACAAGGGTATACAGGGTATACAGTATTACTAGAGTATTTATGGGTACACAGGATATATAGGGGTATACAGGGTATACAGTATTATTAGGGTAAACATGGGATACAGTATTATTAGGGTAAACATGGGTACACAGGATATATAGGGGTATGCAGGGTATACAGTATTACTAGGGTAAACATGGGTACACAGGATATATAGGGGTATACAGGATATACAGTATTACTAGGGTATTCATGGGTACACAGGATATATAGGGGTATACAGGGTATACAGTATTACTAGGGTAAACATGGATACACAGGATATATAGGGGTATACAGGGTATACAGTATTACTAGGGTAAACATGGGTACACAGGATATATAGGGGTATACAGGGTATACAGTATTACTAGGGTAAACATGGGTACACAGGATATATAGGGGTATACAGGGTATACAGTATTACCGCGGTAAACATGGGTACACAGGATATACAAGGGTATACAGGGTATACAGTATTACTAGGGTAAACATGGGTACACAGGATATATAGGGGTATACAGGGTATGCAGTATTAGTAGGGTAAACATGGGTAGGCAGGATATATAGGGGTATACAGGGTATACAGTATTACTAGGGTATTCATGGGTACACAGGATATATAGGGGTATAGAATATTGCACTAATATATTAGGGAGTCTATATGGAGACTGCCATGAGTTACTTGCCCAAAAGTTTTATTCGTCGACGAGAAAACGTGACAGCCGTTCGGTCATTTGCGAGCCTAAATTGTAATAGTTGGCAGCAATACATGAGTTACAAATCATCATTTTTGTGCTCAATAATCTCACTGTTTTAGAACATACTAAAAAGACTTTCACCTCAGTGTCGCTGGCTCAGGGTGTTAGTTATTTACCGCGCCGCGAACCTCCACTTTAGTGAATAATTGTCATATAAAAGTATTTAACTTAATTAATTTGCAGCTTTGTCACAGTATCGTCTGGAGTTATTCGATAAATGTATAGTTCAACGGAAATTGACCTGACTGACCGACATCTTGTGATTTACTCGTTGGTAGTAGTTAAGCAAGCGATTGTAATTTACGAAGGCTAAGTTACCGAAGTTGCAAAAATTATTCATATTTCCCTTTTCCTCGTTTTATAGTGTGCGAAGCCTAACATTTTAAACATTGGCTGCTATTGGGAGATTTTGCTGCGGTGTTATTTAAGTATACCTTGCTGTTCAAGTGAGCTAACGATGTCAAAGTTCCCACCGGTAAAAAGGTATTGCTTGTGTACGCCGCCGGCGAAGAATATGTTCCAACTCCAGCACCAAGCGGCGTTCGCTAATTATACAAAACGTGAGATGTAAATTATGAGTTCCGAAATGTTACAAGGTCTTTTGATATGAGATCGCAGCTATGATGTTTGACTTAGACATAAGTGAGGTAGCGTCCGATCTGATTTTCTTTGAACGTTAACACTCATTGGCGTATAAGTCACAACGAAAGATGACGTTCGTGTGTCCGCCATTTGGTTCTTTATCATTTATTGAAATGACGGAAGCCTATCCCGAAAAACCTTTCGCGCGATGTAAAACTGCTGGACTTTCTCGAAACTTCGAGAATCTTCTCGTGTGTTCACGAATCAGGCATAAAACGACCGGGTCAGTTACGAAACGCTGACAAATGAGTTAATTTTAGTAACTGGCATCGAAAGTAATTTTTCGAGAAACTTCTAGTTTTTTCACGAAAACAAGCTAGAAAAACAACAAGTCATTTTTTACGAAACGCTGACTGTGGGTATTTAATTTTAGTAACAATAGATCGTTCGAGAAAGAAATTTTTGTCTTTAAAAGTGTGTTTCAGGCTCACCGAGAAACAGTTCAAAAAGTCCTTTGTAGACTCAAGATTTGGCTGACAATTTTCAAGAAGTGGAATTACAAACAAAGTTTTCGATGACATGGCTCTCGTCTTCGGATTTCCAACTTATTATCCGATGTCCCGGTAAGTTTTTCGGAAACAGATTTGTTCCTTTGTCGGTAAGAGTTGAGTTATTGCTAAATTTTGCTTACACTAGAAGCTTAATTTTCTGGCTTGTTCATTTTTTTTTCTTTTTTTTTTGCCTTATTTTGTGGACAATAGTTCCGCCCGAGTATTCTTGCTTGGTGTGAGTCGTTTAATACGAAAGAGTGCATCTCATAATAAAAAACTGAACTCAGTGAACGGTTAAGGGAAAGAGGGGTTGAGTTTATTCTCTGTGACTAACATTTATAGAGGGAAAGCTTTAAAGACGATGAAACTTTTTAAATAAATTACCAGCTAGTTATAAAGCGTCTGAACCATACATGTTAAGTCAGTCTTACCAACTTTACTGTCAAGTTTCTCATAAATTTATTTCTACAGCAGAGACTACAATGAAGCTGTTCCAGGTTTTGGGTTTTTGAATGATATATGGAGAGATGCAGCTCTTCCTTATGACGAACAGGCGCGAGACACCAGCTTTCAACGCAGCCAAAATAAGTTGGCAGTCCAAGGACCAATCAAGATAGCTTCTCTCCCACTAAAGCAGTACAAGGCAGAAGACATTTCACTCGATGTGGACGGCAAAAATATCATCTTACACGGTCAGCATCGATCAGAGGGACAAGATGGATTTGAGAATAATGAGTTTAAAAAGATTATTAAGGTGCCAGACGGAATTGATCCTACAACGGTAAAGTCGCGTGTAATCAAAAACCTAAAACGGGGCAGCGTTCTGGTCCTTGAGGGCGACAGAATCCTTGAAGAAAAAGCAAAACAAGACGATGGCAGGTTCGTGGTTAAATTGGATCTGCGTCGAAGACCAAGGTTTCTATTTTTCACGTGACTACAGCCATCCCGTTTTGTTGCCTGATGACGCAGACCTTGGTTCAGTGACGTCACGACTCTCCAAAGAAGGCTTGCTAACCATAGAAGCGTCACGTGCCAGCTTTGTTACCAAAGGAACGAAACGTGGAAGTCTCCATGGAACTTGATGAGCAAGAACCTGAAGAGCAGGCCAAACAAGTATCAAGTGGTGATACAGAAGAACGGAACAACAACTGAATGAACTATGTTGGCTGCAGTATTGTAAGGCATTATCTACCCTTTGGTAAAACATGTTTAACTTTTGTTACATTTTTTATTAAAATTCTTAAGGCTAAAAAAGTAAAGCAACATTTTAGCATGCGTAGTATCAGCTTATTCTGATAATGTTTAAGAATTGTAGAGAGTTAGTTGATAGTTTCACTTGCCTTTTTTGTTAATCGTTCATTAGAAAGCGAAAGAAGGATGATAGTAATAAGGTTTCTTTCTTTTTAGTGAGGGTTTTTTGTTACGCTAGAGTTTTTTGTCCCATAAAACTTGTGAAAATGTTATTTTGCCTTAATTAGTTATTATTACCTCTATAACTTATTTTAGGCTCGAAGTGATTTGCTGTTAAGTTTTTTGAGTTTTCAAGAGATAAATTAAGTTGTCGAATATTACGCCATGAGCATAGTCACAAAGGCATAAATTCTGTAGTTAAAGTTAGTGAAATAAAAGTTGGAAAACGAGTTAATCTGACTTATCTTAATTGTGTTTTGTATTATGGTCGTCGAATAGAGGCTCTACTGCATCTCAAAAAGACATTAGGCTCAAAACCTTTAGCGGAATCATCTCTTGAAAAAGCGAGCTGATTTAATTTTTCTTCTTTTTTACATTTCTGGTGAACGTTTGCTGAATCGTCTTTATCTGGCTAAGGAGACTGGGAGACCACTCCCTCCGTATTATTCGACATATTACTCCTTCTTACGAACAAGTTTGCCGACATCCTCTTGTCGAAGTCATTTCCTCGAAATCTGAGGCGAAAGAGGTAAAACCTTTATTTATTTACAAATACCAAACTTGACTTGTCACAGACACCTCGATACCGGGAACTTTAAGGAGGATCTCAGTGGGGTGGTAGCTTTGACGGTTGACGGTAATAAATCCCTTCCAATTTTGACGGTTGGTGGTTAAATTTTGGAGCTCTTGACTGTCGACGGTTATCAAGTGGAAATTTAGTCGAAGAGTTTGAGAAAATATTAACTTCTGTATTTAAATAAAATGACCTGTTGTGTTTCTTAGGTTGTCTTTACCTTTCAGTGATGAAATTTCGAAATATTTGCAGATATAATCAAGTTGTAAGCGGCCAACCATTTTACTTCTGGTGTGCTCGGAAGGAGGGATGCTTGATATGGTGTACGTATGGTTTTCTTTAACCCCTTAATTCATTATGAATGTTATCTTTTAGAGTATGGCTTGCATGATTTTTTTGCTTCCACCAACACTTTGTAGGATATTTTTTTTGCGTGGTTGGGGTTGAAAAAGTAGGCTTTTCATTACGAGTCAAACTATACACTTAAGGATCTGTGAAATACTCTTTGAACAAACCTATTAATTTTCATCTAAGAGTTTTTGACTGAGATGGGACCCCTACGCTTTGGTGAAATTAAAGGGTTCAAGGAATGCGGAGCATATCTTGGATTGATAGGGCTGCCTTGCGCGGAGTACGAGCTCAACGAGCGCAGTAACCGCAAGTTTATCTAGAGGGGTCTGGGGGCATGCTCCCCCACAAAATTTTGAAATTTAGATCTTCTGAAATCACTGATATATATTAGCTATTATGAACGACGATGGCCTTGGTAAGGGACGTTTGGTGGATTTGGCCACCGTTCACGAATGTCCTTCACCACGCAAAGCGGCATGACCTCTCGTACGTCGTCGATCATGCAGCCCAGCTCCTGCTTTCTTGCAAGGTAGGTTGGTTTTTCCCAGAGCCCACAGTCTTTTAGGGTGCGCCAGAACCATTTATAATCCTTACGGCGTTTAGTGTGGTTGGTTATTCTAGCCTCGCCACGACCCATCGGTTTGAATTCCGACTGCGTTATGCAGGGGCTTCTTCGGCAAAAATCACAGGTCGAAACTGGAATGTTGTCATCTCCCTCCACTACATTATCCGATACGACCGGCTGCTGTACTTCTGCAGGAGACGCGACTTCGTATCTTGCCGGGAAGATGCGAACTGGTGTAGGCGGCGCAGACGTATCATCATCTCTTGGCACAGCGAAACGTTTTCGGCCTGGAAAGAAAGGTGAAAAAAGTAGTTTTTTCTAATGAACGAACAGAGAAGAGGTTTAGTAATATTCTGAAATAAATACGAGGTCGTGTAAAGTACTACAGATGATACAGAAATCTGCGAGAAATTTTCACTACTTCAAGCGCCAAATGCTGTGTCCTAATGTAACGCTTAGTTTAGGGTTATGGAATTGTTGTACAGTGAATTTTTTTTTTCTTTGATAAAAACTGCTGATGGCATTGTCTATAAAGTTTAGATTTGGCCGAAACAGGATATGGTATGACCTAACCTTGGTTGAAAGGGCATGATCAAGTTGCAAGTGATAATCGTTGTAAACGTGGCGCGCTTTTCAAAAATGAACTAATAGAACTTATATAGTATATATATATCAATAAAGAAGCTGTAATAATTTTTTTTACAAAAGCGAAGGAATATCCTACGGTGTATTCTGCGCAACCATGATGTTGGGGGAAAATTTTAGCCGATCAATAAAAGGTAACAATACAGTGTTCAAGATCATCGCAGTAGTAACCGTTCCCAGATTGAACCCGTCGAATGGAGACAACTTCACAAGCATCCTGCAGGCCAAGTAGACGGATAATACATTCTTGCTTCTCCTCCGGTATTTCAACAGTTAACTAAAAGCAAAGGAACCCAAAATACAGCTGAAAGTAATTTCAAGGCAGACAAAAAAAGGCCCAAAAAGATAGAATTTAATTGAAACAAAAATACGCAAAAAAAAAAAGACTCGCTTCAAACATTCAAGGACGGTTTTACTCACCCTCACTCGCTTTGCAGCATTGGTGGCTGGAGCTCCTAGCATTTTTCTCTTTTTGCTCTAGTCACTATCACAACCTTTTAGTAGCCGCGCTAGCAAAGTCTTGTATCGTGATACTAACTCACTCTATGATGTTGACGGGTCGACGTCTAGAGTCAAATGACTGACGGCTCGTCCAGTCCAAGGTTCCTTATATAGGCAGTCTCCGTGTTTAAGGGATAAACTGCTTTTTTGGTTAAAGAACCTCTCACCTGGACAGACGCTTTCAATAGGGAGTCAAAGATACGGAGACTGCGGACTACGAACTACGGCTGGGCGAGCGTTGTCCTTTGTTTGTAGCACTGGGTTGAGTCGTGCAAATATAGAACGTTAAGATTGCAGTACAGACAGTAGACTAGTGACTACGAGAGAAGAGGCGGAGAGGGAAACAACACGCAAAGATTTTCTTGTTATCATCACAGTTCACAAAAATGCAAGTCAGTTTTGCATGTGATCTTATCTTTAGAACAATGAACAAATTCTTCCATACTTGAAGGAAGCAATTACGTCCGGTGAAATTGGTAAACAAAATTTTGGTTATACAGGTTTTATTTTTTTCGCCTATGAATACTTACGTCAAATATAAAAGAAATAGACAGAAATAGTAATAGCTCATTTATTAGATTTAGAAGATGGACTTCTCCGAGACTGATCTGATGTAGTTTGAAGTATTGAAATGCCGAGTTTCGATTGTCTCGAAGATGTTTACATCATTTTCATTCAGCAAATGCGATACAAAAACTCGCATAAACAAAGGTCACACAAGTAGAAAGACACACTAATCAGTTCGAACAAACATTGAAACTTTTCAAGTGCGAAGAGAAAGTAAATTACCTGCATGATTTCTCGTCTCCTCGGCCGTCAATCTGAATTCTGCGTATAAACAGCAAAGCTTATTTAAATATGAGCTTAGCTAGATAAAAATGTTGTCACAACGGTGGATTAAAAGCGTAAATCTGAGCAGAAATTAGACACAACTTACATATTTCGCTTCCCCCTCACTTAAAGCAGGTGAATTGAGAACATTTTCACGAAAAGACGAGATTATTGTACTACCGAGAAGGCAAAATACGAGCAAAATGTTCTCCGTAGTCCCGACTACGCGAAACAGCTCAGCAACTCACCGTAGCCGCAGGACTACGCGGGAAAAATGAACAGTCACGTGGTTTTGATCATGCGCAGTAGCATGTTTAACCGTAGTCGTAGTCCGTAGTTGCCGTATATTAAACTCCCTAATATCGTGATCCAGAACGACCGGTACCTCATTCACGTACTGATTAGAAGCCATGCAAAACAGGTTTGGTAAAAAGGAAGAATTCTGCCAGACTCTATCTAATGGCAAGCAGGGTTTTCTGAGGCACTTTTTGTAGATGATTTTGAGCAATGCAAGGAAATATTGGGGAAAGGACACATGTAAGAAATCGTTCTTGAATCCAACCTTAGGGAGACGTTTTACAAGACGAATAGACATACGGCAGAAACTTGGCGTCAGTGGCTAATATTTATTTAGAGTTTCCCTTACTATTCAACTCAACCTGTGCCTAACTTCGACGTACTTTCAGTACAACGGCAAATACTACAAACAGTTACACGGTACAGCTATGGGCCCTCCAGTTTTTGTTGTAGCAGAAAGTGTTATGCGAAACATCCAGGAACAAGTCCTAGCTATACATATACGTGAACTATATCTTTTTGGTTGCGCTACGTTGACTACACTTTTACCGCTGTATACAAAGACGAAATTCACGATTTTCATCAACACATTAAAAGACAGAACGCAGACATACAGCCTTACCACGAAGATCGAAAACGGTAAAATACCTTTTCTAGACTGCCTGGTCACTCGCAACAACAACAGACTACCAACGACATAAAACCACACACGATCTAACTAAGGTGACTTATGTGTATAGATAGTATTGTGTACTATACGCTCCAGGCACTTAGCAGTAATGGGTAGCAGAGAAATAGATGTATTATTGTCAAAAACTTCTCTGTTATCACTCTTATGAACAGGGGTGATGTTAGCAGATTTCCATAACGTAGGCGTTACACGAGATCTCAACGATGAATTGAACAGATGAGCTAAGGGTATGGATAGTTCTTTTGCACAAGCTCTTATAGAATTCGGACCGGTAGATTATCCACGCCAAGAGCTTTACTTGTATCAAGTTTGCTCAAAATTCCTTGTACTTCTGAAGATTTAGTTGTGACACAAGTTAGGGGAGGAGATAAATTGGCACCTGAAGAAGATTTAGAATAAATGGATTGGAAAAAACTTGTTTAAAAGCTCCACTTTGGAGGTCAAGTCAGTTGGGTGAACTTTGCCATAAACGACAGTCTCTGGAATTCTCTTGGCTTTACGAAGACCAGAAATGTTTAGGATTTTCTCGAAGCCTTCCTGACAGGGATTGGTTGAGAGTAACTAGAATTAAGGTGGAAACGTCAGTCACTGTCTACAACAGTTCTGTTCAGAACTACGTTCACCCGGACGATCATGCTGAAACTGCTTATTCGAGCTCTATTATGGATCAAAGCTAGACCTTCGTCAAGATCGATTCAGGTAGGTGCAACTTTTTCATATGCGAAATATCCGGAGAAATGTTTTACCCAAATTTGTACAGATTAGTATGGAGACGCTATGCTGGTGCCCATTCGAACGGGCGGAAACCAAAAGAGACATCAGTCATCACGCGCTGAGTTTTTCTACGAATTGAAAACGTAAATTCATCTCTCCACGAATCTAACCTACAAGGACCGTTAACGTTCAGTTAACAAGTTGCCCCAATATAAGCCACACGACACCTCTCTCAGCCGTCATGTAAATACCGCGTCAAGCAGAAGCTCAGAAATTCAATAAGCCTATAATACTCTATCACAAAACGACGAAACCTTTCGAAGTGAAAATTTGTATAGTTTTTTGCTGCTCCAATACTTCACAAAAGTAAAAACTCAGTAGGATCGTTAGCTTTTTAGCGCCTGTTTACATGGAGGTGGGGGAGCCCAGATAGGTGTGGTAACCCGCTTAGGTGGGTTACCCCGGCTGTCCATATAACCTCTCATTTTAATTTGATCATGTTCACATGATAGGTGAGGTGACCCGCGACTTGGTACCTCACTTATCTGAGGTTCCCACCTTAGTTTAATCTTTGGTGAGGTCATTTGAAAACCAGCAATACCTGGTATTCACTTCAGTTATATAGGTGCTGTTCGAACTCGATTCATGAAGAGGGAACGTCAAAGCAATTCAGTTTATTGTCTTCATTACAACTAAGAGGATCAGTTTAATAGTTACTTAAATTACATTTAAATGATAATATAAAATTCTTCCTTAATTGTAAAAATGAATCAAATTACCTCCTAAACGCGATGAGATAAATTTGTTTCTAAAAGAATGGAAATTAAACAGTTGATAACAGAAGTACAGGTAATAGAATTTCATTTATGAAGCGAAACAAAAATAGAGCCTGATCGCCATCTCAGGTTAGGTAAAATCATTCAATTGAAGTATCAGTTTCTTCTTTGGTCAGTAAGAGTTTGCGCTATGCATCTTTTCCAATGTCAGGTTTAAAGAGTGAATTGTGACATCGAGGTTTAGCTTTAAAAAACGATATAGATTTTGTCGATTTTGGCAAATTATTAGAATAAATACCTCCTATCTATCAAACGCCCATGCTGATGCTTCTGAAATAAAAGATCATTTATGGTAGCTATTTGGCTTCGCCTTTGTACCAAAGTTATCCCAGAGAAATAGGCACAGCATGTTGCACTATTCTAAGAAGTATGTGTCTTATTTATGCAAAATATGTAAGAATTAAAGACAAAAAGGCAAATTCGCTTGAAAACATCACGTGGTGTGAATTGGAAACAAAAAAACATACACGTCGAAAAGGTCTATACCTTTCCCCTTTCGGGTAAAATTTTGTATACATGAAGTTTGTTTTTCCCCCAGATTTCGGATCAAGTGAATTGATAATGCTTGGTGTCTTGTTCATTGTTAGGAGTAATATGCCGAAGACTTAGGGCGTGGTGTTCCATTTCTCCTAGCTCAGCCAAGTAAAAAACGCTGATAAAAACGTTTCTGAGGTTGGGAAGAGGGACTGGCTAAAATGAGTAATTTAAGGAAGACTTATTCTAAACCTGTTAAATCGCATCCTCTGTGAGCTTCAGTCCAGTGTCTACACAACGACTAACGATAGCAACACAAGACAAGTCAGATCTACCATTTTCCAAATTTTATTCTACCAACTTTAATACAGACCGTCTTACCCCTTTGCGACTGTACTTTAGGCGCAACGTAATATTCGACAACTTAATTTATCTCTTCAAAACTCATAAAACTCAATCAAAATGGTTCACTCCCCGAGAAGAAATTTAAATGCCCAGAAAATAAACTCAAAGTGCTTGGTGTTTGGATTTCTTCTGATTAAACTTTCGCACTAAAATTGAATTGTACAAAACAAAAGTGGCTTCATAACATAAGAAATCTTCTCAGCTGTTGGGAATACCGTAGATTAACTCTAATTAGCCAAGTTAGCTTAAACTTAAGCATCCAGGTACACTGAGAAGTACAACCCTCATTAACTTTCGGTATCGATTTTTGCACAGAGTACTTCCTCCAAGCTCCTTTCGTGGAATTGGTTATTAAGCAAGACCCACTCTTCACCTTCTGTAGCAATTCTTTTGAAAATCGCACCTTTTTGGCAATGTACAAAGTTAAATGTACATTGAATTGCCAAAAAGGTGAGATTCTCAAGAGAACTGCTACAAAAGGTGAAGACTGGGTCTCGCTTAATAACCAATTCCGCGAAAGGAGCTTGTAGGAAGTACTCTGTGCAAAAGTGCTTTTGTAATGTTATCTACTTATTAATAAAGTTTGTTGTTGTTATCGAAACAACAAACGTTCTTAATAAGTAGATAACATTACAACAGCACTGTCCGCAGCTAGCAAAGCTATTCGAGGAGGGGTTTTGCATGCAAAAAAAAGAAAAAGAAATTAAGAATAAGACTCACTAGAGCGATCTACAACACGTCCGACCAGTACCCTCTCAGTACCAATCTCCATTATTTTAATTTTTTCCTCTAGACTACTCGAAAGATATCGAAAAGTTTTTGGGTCTTGAAAACCTTGGTATTCAGCTAAATTTTTGCTTTCTGCTAGCCAGACACTACTTACATAAGGGGCCGCAGACTCAATAACAAGACCTCTCAGCTAAGTATGTTGAGTACTATAAAAGCTAATTTGAACTAAAATCGTACGAACTAGTTGTCGGAGTACGGATTCTGTACGACGTCCAAGAACAAGGAGATGAGTTAAAATGCGGTTTATTAGCTTCTCAATTCTCCAGCATAAGTAATAAGTTTTTAAGTGAAGTTTAGTTTACAAGGCGGTTGTATTTATACTAAACAAAAAAGTTCATTGATTTTTCAAAAGATCAATAGTATTCTTATGCACAAAATAGATGTCTGCAGGTGATATGAGTTTGCTAACAAAAGAAATTGAAATTCAGCTAAGTAAGGCTACACGTGGCGGAATTTGTAAAAATAGCGATAACTTTATAACCAAATTCCGATGCAAGTATCCAAACCGCTAGTTGTGAAGTACAGTCGAACCTGTATAAAACGGCCACCCTCGGGACTGGAGGAACCGGCCGCTTAATACAGGATCACTAAAAAAGACTCACTGGGCGTAGTCTAATGTCAATTTTAATGGCGTATCATACAAAAACACTTCATGCAAGGAAACAATAGGACAATCAACACCCTTTCAGGCGATCAATACTATCAACAAAGTTCAGTGCCAACTTGTAACTGTATAATATACGTAACATTACGTACTGTGCAATAAATTTGATGACAACGATACTTAA
>CALNXK010000260.1:370000-407500 GCA_942486035.1 Porites lobata
AGAACCAACAACAAACTCAACCCACATATGGCGTCGACGCCGAGATTTGAACCGGGCTACATTGGTGGGAGGCGAGCGCTCTCACCACTGCGCCATCCCTCGCTCCCAAAATTGAAAATGTTTATTGCTATCTGGACATTTTGAGCCTATTCTACAAGCAACAGTCCCAGATGTGGTCAACGTGTAACGTTTGCCAATTGACAGTTCAGAATCGAATTCCTAGCGACCTGCCTGGCTTGATAAATAATGAACATGCATGTGCGTGCTAAAAAAGTAAAAACTAGCGCACAATACAAGAAATTCATTTGTACGAGTGGCGAGGATTTTTACATCGTACTAGTTCCCGGCACGCGGTGCATATCACACAACCTCAACCACCACCCCTTCCTAGTTCTGCGTAAAGGAAAACTGAGTCTAATGGTTAGTAGCCAACGTAGCAGGTGTTGAAAGGGGTAGGGGATAGGGAGGAAGGGAAAAAGGGAAAAAGATTGGAGAAAGAGGGTAAAAGACGCCTCCTATAAGAACCCCCTAATTTGTTCATTTCTGCGGACGCCGGCGTGTATCATGGTGTGTATTAGTGACAGACAAACATGATGAAGGCATCAAGGAAGTGTGTTCTCATCTGTGTTCTACTGGAATAAGATTCGGAAGATCAAAATTACTGCAATCATGTAGTAACTTCATGTTAAAACCCGAACTACAACCAACTGTAATAGCTGGTTTAACAGGCAGAGATGCTCAGGAAGTTTTTTATACAGGATTTGTACACACTGAGCGGCGATTGCAGACATATGCAATTCTGCAATGCCGATATTCACAAGACAGACAGCAAAAACACGTACCGTCTTGAATGAACTTCAAGAATAGTTCGTAAAGGGAGGGCTGAAGCTTTGGTATAACTATCCGTTGACCTTTTTGACGGTTGTCTCTAATTCTCCCAACCTGCAAGCTCTGTTTCAACGACCAAGAGAAGTGTCAACAAAGTTCCAAAGATGAAGTGTGGTACTGAAATTTCCCCGTCGGCTAAAGCACACTCGAAAACATGATGAAAAACATGTCAACATCTGCCGGGATAGCTCCTCATCTAACTAACCGCTGCGTCCGATCTACATCAGTTACAGTGCTCTCAGATCACAACATTGAAGCCAAGCATATTAAGACTGCCAGTGCTGGACACAAATCAGACAACTCCATTGAATCTTACTGTTCCAGGGCTTCCTTTCAGCAGAAAGGGAACATGTCCAACATATTGGGTGGCTTCATCTCTGGTGACTCCGCAGAACCACGAGTTCTTGTACTCGAGGGTGCCTCAACAACGAAAGAGCTTACTGGAGCAAGCACTCTTTCTGTGGCTCCAAAGAATCAACAGTCAGCAGTGCAAATGCAAATGCCGCAGTCGTTCAGCTTTCATTGCTCCTCTGTTTCCATCGTAAACAATACAACAACTACGTTTCGATGAACTAAAAATCAACAAACTGTTTAAAACTTGGCCCAATTATCAATCGCCAATTTAATCTTTAGCTTTCCTTGCAGTTCATAAAAGTATTGTAGGTCAGTGCACTATCTTCAAGATTTTTTTTCTATGAACAGTTTTGGTTGGATTTTCACCAACTTCACATCTGAATGAATCAGTGAATGAATTTTCACAAGCTACGCGTTTGTATCACGTGTTTAAAAACGTGACAGTTATGTAAATTTATGCAAATTTGGCGAAATCGAGCGTGAAGCTTTCTTTGGTTTTATTCCCAAATAAATATTTCTTCAACTTGCATTTGCTAACTTTATTATTGCCTTTTCTGTCCGACTAGTTGGGTGATACTAAAACAACATTACAGAAACGCGCCCATTCAAAAACGTCGATCGTGAAAATGCAAATAAGTGAAAAATGACGTTAATTTAGTGTCAATCAAGAAATCCCCTGGGTATATCCCTTTCCTGGTTATTGTTCCTGCTCAGACATCCGCAACATTTGCCTATTCTTTGATGAAGAATAGAACTTCACGCGACTAACAATAGCTCAGTCTGTTTAAAAACTGTCTAAATTTACTCCGAATTAGCATGTGACTTTTTGCTGTTAAACGCTTCAAAATTGAAAAATCCTCGATGCTTGTTGTTGATTTTGCCGTAAATAATTCAATGCACTGACTTAAAATGAATTTCTACCTTTTACAAACCTCTTGGTGTTCGAATCGATCGATGAAATATGAGCGCAACCGATGCGTTAATAGTTTGTTTACATTTTGTCACGGGTTTTGGATAATATTATAAACCTTAAAATTTACGGGCAAATTCGACGAGAAAGCACTCTCACTTACATTCTTCATTTAAGATATTGATTTTAGCAAAGTATAAGGCCAAAGTAAGAGCGATACTTTCTTTAAGAACGCAATAACTACATTTTTAACGGCCAAACCGAAACAGCGATCTAATCCGTCTCTTGAAAACAACTACAATACCGCTTCTGATAATAATATTCATAAACGCTACAAACATTTTTATTCAATCTTATCGAGTGATTTTCGAGAAGATGAGTTTTTAAGTGAAGAATACTTTGGTTTCTGATTAGCTTTAACTGTTTTGCCATCAAAACGATTCGCACGAGACTACCGAATTCGCGAGGGTTTTATGTTAGTGCACGAGGAAGAAAAATGCTTCTCTTTGCATAAACATTTTCTTCTTTGTAGCAATGACAAAGACATCCCAACACATAAAACAATGGCAACCTACTTCTATTGTTTCTGCATTGTCTCTTGAAAGTGTGAGAATAGTTAACCGCTATGAAGTTCATAAGAGACCGAAAACGGCGGTAGTCTTTGAAACTTCGTTTTTGCTCGCAAAGCCTAATGGGTACCCCACTTTTCACGGGCGACGTTTTTCAATGGGCGCGTTTCTGTAATGATTAGATCCTTCGCCCTCAAGGGCCACGGGTCTAATTGTTAAGTAGTCTATAGGTGGTGTTTATCATGTTCCTGATGATTCTTGTAAAACGTTTCAAGTGTCTCCTTTTTAGGCCATTTCTTCATTCCAAGTTCCTTACCCATTTGAAAAACTTCTGCAGAAATTATGCGGGCCTCACTTTCTTCTTCTGGATATTCTCTATACAGAAGCAACGCTAGTTGAGTCTTGATCCAAACTTTCCATTTGTGGTTTCCCTCTATGGTGTTATCGGCAACAGAACTTCCCAGCTGGAACATTTCTCTAGATCGGACAAAGTCTTTTCTCTTCCGGCAGCAGATTCCAAAGTTTTTATAGATGGGAACTATCTCTTTCTGTTCCTTTACATCCATGTCTTCCAAAACAGCAAGTGCTTTCTTGTAGTTTTCATCTGCCTTGCCCAGTTCCTCAAGAAACAAAAAGTAATCACCCATTTCTTTGTATGAAAACGCTGTTAAAAGATGCTTTCCATAATGCACAAGACGAAAACTTAAGGCTTCACTATAGTATCTCACAGCGGCTTCGCGCTTTACTCCATCTTTGTGAAGTTTCGCGTTATGTCCCATTTGAGAAAGAATTTTGCCCTTATCAAATGTGAAGTTATGTTCCAAATGCTTCGCAGCGTCCTTTTCATAAACTGAAATTGCCTTTTCAAGATAACGCTGTGACCTCTCTCTTTCGTGACAGTCCTGTGAGAGGTATCTACCATAGTGGATCAAATAAAAAACTTCAGACAAGCCCTCTTCATCAAAACATGGGAGGTTTCCATCGTGTAGTTGGATAGCTTGTTCAATGAGATCTTTTGATTTCTGCATTTCACCTTCACCACGTTTTCTTGATTCGTGAAAAAGGAGGCACAAAATCTCTACCTCCTTAGTAATTTTCTCTTGGCTTCGAGAAAATTGAAGCAGGCCCACAAGAAATTCATAATAAACCTTAAAGGGGACACAGTATTCAATGTATTGTGCTACTTGGTGACATCGCATCACCATACACTCTAGTTCTCTGCATGCCCCATAGCTGCACATTTTCTTTTGGCCCACAACTTTAAGAGTGGCTTCCAGATTGACCCTTTCCTCGTTGAAAAGACGGAGAGATTCCTTACACTTGTCTTTTCCCCAATACTTGTCGGTATCTTTTAAAATCTGTGTCAAAAAGTGCTCAGTAAACCTCTGCTGGCCAAGAGCTAGAATTTGGCGGAACCCTTCCCTTTCTCCGATTTGCCTGGCGTACCCTCTAATCAGTAAATGAATGAGGTATCGGTTGCCCTGTTTCTGGATCCAGCACCTTTTCTTTAACTTTGTTAGGTGCTGAGCACAGTTAACTTTGCCCAGTAATGCCTCAGCAGCATCTCTTGCAAAAGATCGAGGAAACACGGACAAACAAACTAATGCGTGTTGCAGAGACTCGTCTAGCTTTTTGAAAGCTATTTCCATCATATGCTCAAGATCGAGAGTTTTCGTTGGGTTCTTTTCAAGCTCTTGTATAAGTCCGTCAAAAGAATATTCAGATTCTTCTGCAAGGAGAGGACCAGCTAATCGGAGTGCTAGTGGAATGTTTTCGCATAGTTCAGCTATTTTGTATAATTTGACTTCAATGTCAGGCGCAGTCTCAAACGGCAAATTAGCACCGTCCTTTAGAACTTCTACACCTTCCCTAACATCCAAAGGACCAACGGGTATTTTGACAAGCTGAAGGTTTGAAACTGTTCCGGAAGTTTCAATTTCCGAACGTCTTGAGGTTATCAGGAACTTAATTTGACAGTATGAGCACTTTCTCATATCACTCAACAAGTTCAGAAATGAATAGTCGCCTGGATCGTCTATAGCGTCTTCCGCATTATCAACAATAAGGACCAATTCGTATTCAAGCCGCCTGCACCAGTTGAGCAAAACATGCTTGGGGTACTCACTGCTTTGTTGATGGCCTGGGACACACACATTCAAAATTTCTCTCAACACGTCGTCGTCTTCTCCGCCCCCTTTGTTTGCACCTCTCAAAGAACAAAACCTAACGATGGTTTCAAATTCGTTTTTAAGCCGATGCCCAGCTTGAATGGCAACCGTGGACTTTCCTATCCCAGCTATTCCACTAACAAGGACTCCGGCTGCTGTCGTTTTTCTCTCTCCGCAGAGAGCTTGAACGATGTCATCAACTTCTTTTTCGTGTCCATGTACGTTGGGTACTTCTTCTGGCAGCTCACTTCTGCGGTTGTCTCTGTTTATTTCTGTCAAGAAAATAAAAAGCAAAAGAAAACAAGCTCCATGCGAATGTGAGATAAACTAGCATATGACCGTTATAACCAAACAGTGTGTTCGCCTTTTACTTCGAGAGTGGTTAAGAGAAGCCTTATCATTGAAAATGATTTACATAGTCTATTGTCAGTTGCAAGCTGAAATTTGAAAACTCTTTGAATTTGTAATGAACTAAGATGACAACTAATTATAAACAACGAAACATCGAGATATTACTGTGTGAAAGATTAAACTTTTGATGCTTAATTGTCATTTCAGAGACAAAGTTACTTTACGAGCTAGGGTTTATAGCGCAGCTGATTGAGAGAGCTGGCCTGCAGAGAGGGTAACCGAGTTCTGTCAATTAGCACTGGAGCCATAAAAATAACAGCCTTATGTTTAGACGACTGACCTATCTTTAAGATGCACAGAAATAATTCCTGAAATAAATCTGAAATAGATTCTAGTCCAGTTTCTTGTTGACCTCACCCCTGAATTTCTCTTATTTGTCGACTTTTTTTAACCGCGACCCTCAACATACTAATGCCTCCCACATTCAGAAACGATCACTTCTATTTAATTCTGTATTTTTTTGCAAATCTTAGATTCTGTTTCTCAGTCTAAAGGAGGCTGATTTATTTCCATCAAGATTATTATGAAGCCAGAATTGTGACAGCTCGATTTCTATATAAGCACTGGCGACATAGTTGTGATACAGGTAATTCCTTAAGAATCTGTTCGGCTCAAGAAATTCAGAAGCATCTAAATCCGTGCTAATTATCAATCAATGTATTTTCTCACACTTTTTTCATCGCATCGCTTTTGGATGCGATGTTTATTAAGCTCTACCACTATTGAGGAAACGATTGATGGTTTTGTTGTGTTTTGGTTACGTATATCTTACCTCTCTTAGTCAAAAAGTCCAGTTTCTTGTTGACCTCATCCCTGAGTTTCCCTTTTACAAATGAAATAAACTGTCATTAAATCCACCACGGACCATTTCAAAAGACACGGAAATATTCACATTTATTATATAACTGGATTTGTTCTCAAAAGCGTGCACTTCCATTGGCTAACTTTACGACACAGGCCAACCACTGGTAAATCCCGTTTCCGCACCGGCTGGGTTGAGTACCCAACATTATTTTTTTATGGAAAAGGTACCCCTTTCGTATCCTAGGTTAGAAAGCTGCATCCCTTTTTAAATGCTGTAAATGTATTTTAAAGATGAATAAATAACTAAACCAGAATGTTTTCTGTTTTTCACAGCCACAAAATGCGCTTATTAGATCTTTCAGGTCCTTTCACAGACCACAATGACAAATTTCCCTCAGAGAAATTGCAACCAAACATGTCCTTAGATGATCATTAGACATCTGTTCCCGGGCTTTGTGGAATAATTTATGAAAGTGTTAATATCCAGTATTTTGTACTAGTACCCAGTCCCCTTATCAAACGATTTTCAAATTTCGTTCCTGTCTAAAGGATTACCTTAACAGGCGCGGCCACAGAAATGATATACCGTAACCTCCTGGTCTCATTACTAAGACGATAACTGCAAATTCCAGAAAGTAATGAAAAGTGGCTCCATACTGCCCAATAGATTTTTGAGCTAACAATAGCTTTAAGAGGCCACATGACAATTAATGTCTCCAATAGTCATTCAAAAATATTGAACTTATACCCAGGAAGTCTGTCCTTAAGTGATTTTGCGTTTCAATGAAAGCTTAAAACGTTAGACCACCCCCCCCCCAGCCCTGTGTTGAGGAATTAAATAGATGACCCATGCCTTAATTTTCTTGAGTCGTCATCTTCATCATTGCCGTCGTCATCTTCACCATTATTTTATTTTATATTATACTGTCCCTGGGTTTAGAAAAGACTTACCACTTTCTTCAGCTGATGACTTCATGAAGTCTTCAAACTTCTTATCTAGCTCTTCGATCTTGTTTTTAATGTTGTCCTCATCCTTCTTCCACATCAAAAGAACCTCTTTATAATGTTCTTCGATATCAGGGTCCATACATTCGCCCTTAAGGTTGGTAATAGCAGCTGCATAAGGTGGTCCTCCTAATCTGACCATCGCACTCTCAATGTCATGCCAGAGACCATTGAATGTAACGTCGTCGACAGAGGCCTTCTCAGCATGTCCATAAACGGTATTTCGAAAATGTTTTATTCGAACAAGGTCAGCTTCACGACATGTATCTGTTGGTGGGGGAAGTTTGTCCCATGATGCTGTTGATGCAGGAGGACTCAACCCACAAATGTTTCTCAGGAGAACGCTTAAAAGAGTGATGTCAAAACTAGCAGAAGTTACAGTGGTGGGCACAGCGGGGAACAATTTACTCCATTGTGTTGGATTGAGGATTTTCTTTCCTCTCAGGGATTTTAGTTTAGACTGAACCGAGGTACTACTCAAAAAAATGTGAAGGTTTCCTGGAGAGTAAAACCCATCAAAAGTGTCTCTTAGAGCCTGGGAACCAACATCTATAAGAAGGCGACACAACCGAGCATAATTGGTTGACTCTTTGGTGGATGTTACACTTGGTGTTGCCATGTAGAATACGAAGCCTGCAGAAAATCTGTTAAATTTAAAAGCGAGATAACAGAATAAAGGCGGAACCCATCAGGAAATTGAGTAATTTCAACTTTCATTGGAAAAAAACCTTGTACCAGAAAAATCTAAACAATACCGCATCCTTTTTTACATTTTTCAAGGGCTATAGATATAATAAATTATCTCTAATAACAGCAAAGACTATTTCTCATGGGAGCCCGAGCAAATAAATGTCAAATTTCACAAGAATTGTGAAAACACAGGTAATATTCTGAAAATTTCATGTGTAAGATGTCATTTTGTGAAATTTGACATTCGTTTTCTCGGGCTCCCATAAGAAATTTATTACATCTATAGCCCTTGAAAAACTGTAAAAAAGAATGCGATATTGTTTAAATTATTCTGGTGCAAGGTTTTTGTCCACTGAAAATTATAATTACTCAATTTCCTGATGGATTCCGTCTTAATATATTTAGAGTAAATGTAGTTTTAACTCCAAGGATAAAAAACTCATTAGTATACACAAGCTTTCGATTCCATCAAGGAATCGTTTTCAAGTGATGTAGCGGGACGTTTTGTCAAGTGACGTCATTTATACTGTGAAACACGTGACAAAAACGTTGAGGTATATCGCAGGGAGGTAGTGACCGGCGTCCCTGTTCAAAGTAAGAACCGACATTAGATTTCAAAGCCGATTAGGAGCTCTCCGCGATCTACTACCGACTACCTGGACGCTTTGTCACGTGATTCGCAACATAAATCACGTGACAAAACGTCTAACTCCATCGCATCATCACTTGATTAAGATTCCGAATCGAAAGCTTGTGCATGCTAATAAGTTTTCTATCCTAAGACCACCGGCGGACCACCCTCTAGTAGTGTGGCCGTTGTTGTTATTGAAATCTGAGCATCGGTCTTTTGTACCCAGCGGAAAAAATACACGTCAGATGAACATTATTACGGGGGCTACAATTTACCCCAAAATACAGATTTGAACCTTGATCTTCAAGCGAAATATTAACTTAGTCATCTGTCATGTGTTTTCGCCGTCCCGAGCAATTGAAAGCATTATTCTGCGAGATGATTATCTCCGCGGGCTGAAAATTTAAGATGTAATTTAACGCACTAAGAAAGTGAGAATTTTTTCTGATTTCTCTCTCCATCAGATTTTTGAATCCGAAAATTTTAGGTTCCTTTTTCTACGGAAAAAAAAGCCTAACATGGGAATGAAATGGGAAAAATTAAACTTAAAATCGTACGTAATTTGTAAGAAAAGCTTCGGAAAACTGTACATGAATGGAACGGTAAAGGAATTTTAGCCGTCCTCAAGTAACAGAAAATTCTAGGTAGTATTTGCTTCTCGGAACACTTATTTAACAGAAAACGGTCGTTGGGTGCCCCTGCTGTGCGTATGTCGGTGGTCTGACATCAGGACAATTTAATACTTTTTCCATATAAAGAATAATAGCGGAGCAATGGCGGAGCCCCATTGCTAAGTAAATCTACCCATCCCAGAAAATTTGGTAATCACGTGACCGTACACCGACCGACCGCCCGCCGTCCGTCCGCACCACAGGAAAACCAATGTTTACTCTCACACTTTTAGCTAGTTTGGGAGCCCTAAGAGAAAACTAATTGCACAGGCTGCACATCAATGTTGTGATCAATTGACAGCTATCAAAACAGGGCATCCGCTGACAAGTATCACCTGACCGTACCCCGGGCTCAAGTGTCGACCCATCGAGGTCGAGTATTTTTTTAAAGTTATCCGCTGACAAATTACCAGTTTCAAATGATCGCAGGCTCAAGTTTATTTTTTCCAAGGATTCATATTAAATATGTTGTGTTTATGTCACTATGGCCCCGCACTATTAGGATTTTGATTTCAAACTGACCTCGGAAGCGAAAATTCATCCAGTTTTTTTTAAAGTACAGACGGGGAAGACCTTATCTTACCATGGTCACGCGTTGGTCACGCTCTACGTCCAATTTTTATACTCTGATTGGTCAAAATTTGACAGGTGAGTTTATGCGGAAAAATTATGCAGCATCTTGAAAGTAGTTTACTTTGACAGCTGAAGCTGACAGAGTTTTGTGTCAACTTGTGATGTTTTTAACTGTCTTTTTCCTCTGGAGGTACAAAATGAAATACAGCTGCTATCAAGAGTCTTCTGTTATTCATGACTGGTTTGTTTACTGGGTTTTGGTTGAGAAATGCGTCGCTTGTCAAAATTCGGTAATTCGATTTCGGATGGCATCGTTTTCGTTTTTCACCTTGCTTAATGCGTAAGAGGGTTTAAAAGTCTCAAGCAACTGTGACCTCCCTTGATAGCTTTCAGGAACTGAATCTCGAATGGTAAGCCTAAGTAATTATTGTATTTGATGTTTGTGTTTCATGAAGTCTTGCACAGTTCACGCTGACAGTTTATGCGGCAAGTTTATGCACGTTTGCAGGATTTGAGTCAATGATCTGACCTAGTATCAGGTTTGATATAAGCTTACAGAACTTTAAAAAGCCTTCAGATATATTTGCTCACCACAAATAGAAAGAAAACGTTCCGAAGGATATTTAGTTATAAATTTGGCTGTAGAAAGAAAACTTTGAGC
Source organism: Porites lobata (assembly GCA_942486035.1). Lineage (NCBI taxonomy): Eukaryota > Metazoa > Cnidaria > Anthozoa > Scleractinia > Poritidae > Porites > Porites lobata. The sequence goes on from CALNXK010000260.1 coordinate 380,336, forward strand.
GATTTTCTTGCTTCGTTTCTTGCTTCTTGCTTCGTTTTTTTTCAAATAACACCTAAAAGTTAAATTGAAAATGCTTCAAATGGAATAAAAGAAGCAGTTCTAAGCAGCTAATTCAAGTCAAAATTCTCAATAAGACTTTAGAGCGGTTACCACGAACACGCGTCCTCGAAGGGTTTCTTCCTCTCTGTTTAAACCTGAGCTTTCGTGGACGTCAATCAATCGTTCCCATGGTTTTCCACGCGCTCTGATAGAGAAGGTTCCCTCATCGTGAAGGGCGCAGACTTAAAGAATAATAATGAGCTTAGGCAGGACGAGAGCGGAAAGAAGACAGCAAACCCTGTGTGACAATCGTGATAATAATTTTATTTGAAAAAACTTTCAGCAGAAATTAACTTTCCTTTAAACAGATATTTTCCTAAAAGACCAGAAAACATTAATGTTAAGTGAAGATCACGGCAAAACACGCAAGCTATAGCCCTGTCACGTTAATCGCACTCAAGCGTTTTGCCGTCCTCTTCTTCCTGCCGTCCTGTTGCGTAAACTCAATTTTCGAATTACAACAGCATTTTTAAATAATTATTTCATAAGATGAAGGATTACATTATTAAAACAACGAGGTCTATGCGAGCTCCGTGAAATAGCCAAAACATTCTCTATAGTTTACGTAAAGGTTTTCAGTTTGTTTATCTATTTGATTGTATCAAAACACAGCAGCCGTGGACGAATTGTCAGACGAGTTACGAGCGTATATCGAGAAAGCTTATGTGGTTTTAATTCACAGTGCGTAAATATGTCGATAATTTGAGTTTCCTCCGACAAACAATCAACAAATATAAATCTTGACATGAAGCAGTGTCAGATCCTAAAGCAAAATATTGCAAAAACGGCTTAAACGCCGTCATATTCTTCCGAGTGCTTGAGAAACGGGGAAAGAATCTTCTCTGACTCTTGGCCAACGCGTGAAAAACCATGATAACTGTTGATTGACGTCCACCAAAACGCAGGTTTGAACTGAAGAAAAAACCCTTTGTTAGTGCCCTCAAACTGATAAATAACTTACGATTATGGAAATTTGCAGTAAAAGCAGAGTCTTATATGACATTAATTACTTCAGAAAATATCTAAACCCCTTCAGGAGCGCACAACAAACGTTTTAATGTTAGTCCATGCGCCCAGCAGAAAATTAGCCTTCGTACTGCTAGCTGGAATCAGGCCCAAAATAACCGTAAAAGTGATCGGGCACGCTACACAGAACATAACAAAGACGCCATTTTCTTCCAGAATTTTCCGTTCTGCTCGATTTCCGACTTACATGTTAGATAAATGGTTAGCTTTTGGAACAATCAATCCGCATCATTATACTTAGTAGTTAGAATCTGAGCCCTCTGAGGTTGAATCCCAGTGGAATCGCACTCGAGAAAAGAATGACTACGAAAATGTAGCCAAGTATACTCAAGCATACACCTGTATTAAGTCTCCCACACAACTCAGAAACTGCGTGAAGGTCGACTAGAATTAACTTTATCTATCGGCTCATAATGCATTAGTTCAGGGCATTTCTCGTCTTCGATCGTAGCTGGTTCAGCCGAAATTAACACTTTGCGTCAGGCAATCAGTTTATCGTAAGGGCCAAAGTTTTGTTATGCTATGCTTCTCTGATTAATTATTCACGGATAGATGACTGTATTATTAAGCATTGCCAAAAAGGCCTGTATGTATATAACTATCTAAATGGTTGTTATTAGGTTTTCCCAGGACAGTTTTGCACCCAATACGTACCTTTAAGTTTTGGTGAAAAAAGACTCGAGTGTCGTGCTTAGGATGCAGCTGATTCAAGCATCAGTTGAGTATTGAATTGGCGTCAGCCGAAACAGCGAATCAAAACAATGAAAACAGTTTAACGCTGCATCGATCAGTACAATTTCAAAATTAGAACACTCTACTAGAAAGACCTCAATATTGTGAGGTACTTATTCGCTCTTGTTAAACAAATTCTACCGTTAACAAAATTCTTATCTAGATCAGACTTCTGAAGAGAAAAATCGGTTTGGCAGCTGAACAACAATCAATGTAATTATCAACAATTCCCGGAAGCCAACGCGTGATTTCTAGGAAAACAAAAAAAATATTGATAGTAAGTCCGAAGGGGTATCGCCGGAAACTGAGCAACTTGCAGACTTTACGGAGTTTCAAGGTCTATAAATTTGCTATTTTTGAAACAAATTCAGGAATTTTCTTCACTCGGGCATGAATGTTTACAACGGGAAGAGGCCGGAACCGGGCAACACACTGCGGTAGTGATAGTGTCGTTACGTTGCGTTATTTCTCCTGACGCACAAATTGTATCAAAGACTGAGCAGTTATGTAGCAAGGCCAAAAGGTTATGATGCGTGCTACAGAAGAACTACAGATTTAACAAAAGCAATACAAATTACATGATGCCCTTGGCGCCGATGGCGCAAGAACTGGCAAGGAGGATAAGGCAAACGACCAGTTTCCTACACATGAATTACATTCATTTACATCTTCACAGTTTCGTTTCTTGATATAAGTTTACATATCTAGATCCTGCATGGTCGGAGCCAACGGGAACTGACATGATTGACCGACATCGTGCGATAATTTTAGCGAGCGGTTCTTTGAGAAACGTCTTTACATGTCGAAATATTAATAATAAAAACATTCAACGAACCGCACTATTTGACTATTACGGAAGCTAAGTTACCGAATCACGAAACCTTTGTCGACTTCCTTTTCTCTCGATTTTAGTGTACGAAGACACTTATTAAATTGTCTGGGAGAGTGTTTCTGACATACCTTGCTAATAACGAGAGCTTACCATGTGAAAAATCTGACACAAAAAAAGCAATGCTTCTGTACACCGTTTCAGCCTACGGGTAAGGGAAAGCGAACATGTTTACCTCGTAGTTTTATAAAAGGAAACCATGATTTCTCAGATGTGATAATGGTGTAACCATTCTACCCGGTAGCCTACCCGTTTCTCCAGGGTAAGAGCCAATCTACCCGTATTTACTGCAACGTGTACGGCTAATTTACCCGTCCCCGTACACGGAAACCGTATATCTTAAGGTCTGTACTCCAAACACTCCGGGATCAAGCTGTGTTCGCTGCTACAGATGCTTGTACTTAGATATAGGATGTTTATGAAATTCGAAATGTTACCTTGTCCTCTAGTGCATCGCAGCTACCAATATATGACCCAGAAATCAGTCAAGTTGCTGTTTGGTTATCTTCTGACCCAAACACCACGGAACATGCTTTGTTGGTGTCCGCCATTTTGTTCCTTTAGCCTGATGACGTCAGACTACCCACAAAACCTTTCGCGCTTAGTAAACCGACGGTCTGCTACCGTAAGCCCCTCCGATTATAAGCCCCCCAAACCGGTAACGCAAAAATCCCTCCGTTAAATCGCCCCTCCAAATATGAGCCCCCGGGCGCTTGTACTTGGAAAATTGCCCTCAAATGCAAAGTAAAACAAAGCAAAAACGGTACATTTACTTCCAACTATAAGGCTAGTCCAATCTCTCTTTGCCAGCCCTATCGATTTTGAAAAACAAATTTCCCTCGGTAGAGAACCCCCTCCGATTATAAGCCCCTCCGAAAATAACCCCCTTAAAAAGGGCCTTTGAAAAATATAAGCCTCGGGGCTTATTTTCGGAATTTTACGGTACTCGTTCATTCACGAGTAACAGAAAAACAACCAATAATTCTTAAGAATCGCTGACAAATGAGCTACCACCCCATTGAGACCCTCCTTAAAGTCCTTAGTATCAAGATGTTAGTGACAAATTAAGTTTGATATTGGTACATAAAGGCTTTACCGCTTTCGCTTCAGATATCGCGGAAGTTGGCAAATTTATTCTGTAGAAAGAGTGAGATGTCAAGTAGAGACGCTGTAGCAAACCTACTCTAAAAAAAAACAAAAAAACAAAAACAAAAACAAAATGAAATCAGCTCGTTTTTTTCAAATGATGATTCCGCTACATGCTTTTTTAAAAGTCTAATGTCCCTTTGAAATGCAGTAAAGCCTCTACTCGACGACCAATGATAAAAATACAAGATAAGTCAGATTTACTCGTTTTCCAACTTTTATTTCACTAACTTTAACAACAGAAGTTATGCTCCTGTGACTATGCTCGAGGAGTAATATTCGACAACTTAATTTATCTCTTGAAAACTCAAAAAACTTAACAGTAAAACGCTTTGAGCCTAAATAAGTTATAGTCAGCTAATACTTACTTAACACAAAATAATATTTTCGCAACTTTTATGGGGAAAGAACTCTAACGTAGCAAAAAGTACTCACTAAAAGGAAAACACTTCAACAGAAAAAAAATTACGAAAACTATTACTTCTATCATCCTTGTTTCGGTTTTCAAAAACGATTAGCAAAAAAGGCAAGTGAAACTATCAACTTACTCTTTACAATTGACAAAAAAAAAAATTAGAAAAGGCCTATTATCATCTTTGAGGTGGTAAATTGCTCCAAAAAATAACTGACCTGATATACTTCGCATTCGCTTCATGTTTTTTGCCTTAAGAATTTAATCAACAATATAGCAAAAGTTAGAAATGTTTCACTAAAGAGTAGGTATGTCTTATAACCTGCCAACATAGTTCATTCAGTTTGGTTCTCTTCTTCTTTATCACCACTTTCTTCTTGTTTGGCCTCGTCTTCAGGTGATTGCTCATCATCTTCCATGGAGACGTCCAGATTTCTTTCCTTTAGTAACAAAGCTGGATCACGTGACGCTTCTATAATCAGGAAGCTTTCCTTGGAGAGGCGTGATGTCACTGAACCAAGGTCTGCGTCATCAGGCAACAAAACGCGATAGCTGTAGTCACGTGAAAAATAGAAACCTTGGTCTTCTGATTTGTATTTTTCTGTGACTGTGAGCTCATGTCCACGAAGCTGCACCTTGATATCTTCTGGTTTGAATCCACGCAGATCCAATTTAACCTGAAACTTGCCATCGTCTTGTTTTGCTTTCTCTCCAACGCGTCTGTCGCCTTCAAGGACAAGAACGTTGCCTTTGTTCAGAGTTTTGATTACACGCGATTCCACTGTTGTGGGATCAACTCCGTCTGGCAGCTTAATAATCTTTTTAAGCTCATTATTCTGAAATTCATCTTCTCTCTCTGATCGATGCTGACCATGTAAGATGATATTTTCGCCGTCCACATCGAGTGAAATGTCTTCTGGCTTGTACTGCTTTAGTGGCAGAGAAGCAATCTTGATTGGGCTCTGCACTGCCAATTTATTTGGGCTGTGTTGAACGCTAGTGTCTCGCGCCTGCTCGTCAGAAGCAAGAGCTATCTCTCTCCATAGATCATGCAAAAACCCAAAACCTGGAACAGCTTCATCATAGTCTCTGCTGTAGAAATAAATGAGAAAAAAGACAGTAAAATCGGTAAGACTAACTTAACCTGCATCCCTCAAACGTTTTTTAATTATTAACTAATATTTTTTTTAAACAAACAGATTTCCTCACCTTTGTCGGTAAGAATTGAGTTATTGCGCAATTTTGGTCACACAAGAATCCTAATTTTCAGGCACTTTCAGTTTTCTTTTCTCTTGATTTCTCAATAATACTTCTGACTGAGAATTCTTGCTTGTCGTCAGTCGTTTTTAATGAAAGCTTGCATTTCATAACTCAAAAATTTGAGTGAGGATTTAAGGGGAGGAGACGTTAAGTTTATTTAGTGACTAACGCTCATAGAAAGAAGTCTTAAAACGATGAAGCTTTGTAAAAAACTTACCGGTACGTGGGATAATAGGATGGAAATCCGAAAACGAGAGCCATGTTATAGAAACCCTTGCTTGCAATTCCGCTCAGTTGAAAATCTCCTGCGAAATATTGATTCTTCAGAGAACGTTTTGAACTGTTTGTCGGTGAGCCTGAAACGCACTTTTATAGCGGAAAATTTCTTTCTCGAACCATCGATCGTTACTAAAATTAAATACCCATAGTCAGCGAATACGTAAGTCAGTGTGAAAAGATCAATTTAGGTTTCTGCGAAACTGCCCACCTACCCCTCCCCTAAGACATCATTTTGTCCTAAGTGAGAAGTAAGTGTTAATGTTAGCTTGGGGAACCAGGAACCTAAGTGATGCGTGTGAAACATGCTCCTCTTGTGTTCGACATTTTTTTGTTTATCGTCTTGCGAAACGCTGAGTAATGATGATTTAATTTCAGTGCTAAAATGCATCGAAACAGTTTTGTGATCACGTGAGCTCACTTTTTGATTTAATAACAAAACGATGTAGAAGAAGTTGTAGATTAATCTTCACGTCACAAATGGACAAATGTTACCTGGTGTTTATTTGTCTACCATGCAAGTTTCAGCTTGATTTGACCGGTATATTAATACAGGAAGGTGTTGCAGGATCGCCAGATCAGCGATAAAACCCCCCTTCGAAAACAACCCCAAAGCCGAACTCAAATAACTCGGTGCTTATTATGCACGTGCACACGAAATAGCGCCTTCAATCTTGAGTAAAACTACTCGCTACGACCCACGAGGTGAACGCTTGCCATTTGCGTGCCAAAAAAAAAATTGAGTTTCTCTCCGCTAGGTGTTAATGCCCAGCCCTCTCGCGGGTTGAGTTTAGGTTGCGTTCTCTTGACGTCGAACGCAACAACTGTTGGAAAGTATCGAAAAGTTCATGTTATGATGAGTACACAATCCAGGGGTACAAACCGTATAGCTCGCACTTTACAAATGGAAATTTCTTTAGGTAAGATGAAGGCGAGCTTAAGCAACGAGAACGCTGACTTCCAGGAAGTGCATGAATAGCAACCGGAAGTTAGTTGTCTGAGCCTCCTACAAGACGTTCGGTCGATGTTATTTAGTTAATTGCCCCCGCAGGGAAGGCGAAATCCCGAGGAGGCACTCTAGTAACTCGCCCGTATATTAAGCGAAGTACTTACAGTTGAAATATACAGTCACACAGTCAATACAGAAAAAATCTCGATTTGCTTGAAGAGGGGCCGCGAGGAGTAGGTAAGTAATGATGACGTTTCTATTGTTTGCGCCCGCAAGTATGAAATGGTTAGGATGAAGTAAAGACAGAAAATCCCGAAGGGACCGCTTAGGTAGATTTTGTGACATTTATTGTGCAGTTGATACTTCGATACTCTTTTGCGTTACGTGTTATCAGTGACATTCTGTGGAGCAGTTGTTTTGAAAGTTATGGACCAAAAGACACTTGTTAAGCGCATATGAAGTTATAAGGCGCGTATGTATACATAAACACTTGGAGAGTTTGCCAGACACGAGTTCACAAATCTTTGATTAGAAACCTTGCCACACACTCTTTCTCTCTCTTTGACAGCAATAAGACTCAGCCCCAAACAAGCAAGACGAGTGAACAATGGCTAGCTTATCACTAGCAGAACGATGGACGATTACAGAAATTCGCCGACAATCAAATTCTGTGCTGACTTATTCCCTGCTCACAGATGTCCTTCAACTATAAAGTTTAAAATAAGCCGAGAATGCGCGAGCGTGAATTGATCAAACGTCCTTTTAATTCCCAAGGCTTACTTTCCGGCAAATAAAATGGACTGAACGTAAAAAGTGAAAGAGAAATAGCGAAAAATTCAACTTCTTATTGAATCCTTTATTATGGTTTAGAATAAACTATTCTCGGAACTGTTTTGATCAGTTCTGTGTAAATCGAACTGAAACTGTGCAAGGAACCTTGCGTTTCCTCTATTTATCTCGCCTATTGTATGGAATATGTGTGAATTGAAAATCTCTATTATGAATCGGTATATTTCAAAGAGCTACACAAAGAGCAAGAATACTATTGACCGACAATATACAGAGCGGGGGCAGCTGTAGTGTCAACTATTACTAGTTTGATAATTGTAAAATCGACGCTGTTATATGAAGAGTATTAACCGACGTTCCGGTAATGCTGCCTTCTTCGGGTGGGTAGAAAACGAAGACCCAAGACCTAAGACCCAAAAACGAAGACCCCCCTCAAAATCACTTATAAATATCTCGAAACGGGTATCTCGACCTTAGATGTGTAAAAAACAACAATATCTTCAATTATACAAAATGTCGACCAGGGTCTTCGTTTTCTACACAGTCCCCCCGGTGTGTAGAAAACGAAGATCCCCCTCACAATCACTTGGAAACGGCTGGAAACTGCTTTTAACGACTTCTAGGCACTAAAGGAGTGTAAGAAACAACACGGCTCCTGATGATTTCCAATTATACAAAATTTCGAACAGGGTCTTTGTTTTCTACACAATCCCCCCGGTGTATAGAAAACGAAGACCCTCCTGAAAATCACTTGGAAAAGGCTGGAAACTGCTTTTAATGACCTCTGGACACTAAAGGAGTATAAAAATTTATTCGTTATGTCGAGGTTTATCTTACGATTAGGATTCTGATTGTGTTAGTTGTAATTATAACGAGGATTTCGTTAAATGGAGATTGGTTAAATCGAGGTTCTGTTTCACCCATTTTACTGTAACTGATTTTTGCCGGGCTGCCGGGAAAATCGTTCGTGATATAGAGGTTCGTTAAATCAAGGTTCCACTGTAGATAAATGAATGAGTGATTGTTATAAACATTGTTTGTTCATGTTTTGTTAACGTTCTTGTTGCGGTTGCTTGAGGTTTCTATCGTCAGTAATAAAGACGTGACTGTGAGCAGACAAAATGTTGACGCTGATAGGCACAAGGCTGAGCATTATTAACATCTCCGAGTGACGTGGTTATTTAATGTAACGGAATGGGGCATTTTGATGGCGATCACGGAAGACATGACATCGAACACTTTACAGCAAAGGATGATTCTGCAGAAAAATCAGACGAAAACCCTGATCAAAATCTTTTATAACTGAAAATCATTAGGAGCCGTGTTGTTTCTTAGACTCCTTTAGTGTCTAGAAGTCGTTAAAAGCAGTTTCCAGCCGTTTCCAAGTGATTTTGAGGGGGGTCTTCGTTTTCTACACACCGGGACGATTGTGTAGAAAACGAAGACCCTGTTCGAAATTATTGTATAATTGGAAATCGTCAGGAGCCGCGTTGGTTCTTACACTCCTTTAGTGTCTAGAAGTCATTAAAAGCAGTTTCCAGCCGTTTCCAAGTGATTGTGAGGGGGGTCTTTGTTTTCTACACACCGGGGCGATTGTGTAGAAAACGAAGACCCTGGTCGAAATTTTGTATAATTGAAGATATTGTTGTTTTTTACACATGTAAGGTCGAGACACCCGTTTCTAGATATTTATAAGTGATTTTGAGGGGGTCTTTTGGGTTTCGTTTTTGGGTCTTAGGTCTTCGTTTTCTACCCACCCTGCCTTCTTCAGGGTACAAGACTAAATACCGTTAAAAAGTTCCTTAAAATTTGCTCACGTGCCCGATTGCATACTCTCGCGCGCGACACATGAAACAGTGCTCGCCGGCACGCGAGTAACAAAATACATAATTACTTAACCTGAGTTAATGCTCTTAACCCATAACCCCTTAGATAAAAGCAAGTAACTAGACCAGAATTATTATGGGGGAAAGGGGTAAGGGATGAAGTACTCCAAATATGGACAGCAGGTCAGTTTTCTCTACATATTGGTGTAACAGTCCGAAATCTACAAGGGGAGAGGTGATAATCCTCTCTAGAGAGTGATAATTCCCCAGGATAGTGAGAGGTGATAATCCTCTCTTGGGGGTGATAATCCCCCAGGATAGTGAGAAGCTAGGTGATAATCCTCTCTAGGGGTTGATAATCCCCCAAGGTTGTGAGTGGAGGTGATAATCCCCCTTTGGTACTGGAGAGGTGGAAAGACCTCTCTAGATGTCTAATTCCCCGGTTTAAGGAGTAACAAGAGTCTATGGGGCGAAGTGTGACCTCTATGGGAGCGCTTCATCCCCACAAATACCCCAAAAGGGTATTCCCCATAGACGAACAACAGGAATTGTAGGGCTATTTCCAGAGTCAAATGTCACTTGAAACAATGGTCACATGGTACTTGAACATTGCGTGTGAGATTAGACTGGGCAAATGTCCCATCGACTAGGTATCAGCTGAGGACTTAACCAGGAACAGCAACAAGTTGGTCAGGGGCCTAAGACTTCCTCCACAGCAGATGACGAGATATGCAATAACAAAGAACAAAACAAAGGATCAGTCTGTAAATTAAGCTCAATTAATTGACTAATTACACAAACTGTTTGCAACTGGTGTATCTATCAAGTCAGGGCCAAATACTGAGATGTGAGAACCCAATATATATTGACAAAATTTTAAACAATTCCTTATCGATAAATCGGAATACACATGCTCATGGTTGTTGTTTGTAAGCTACTAAAAGTAACTGTATTATTTATGGTCTCAACCCGATTATTGAAACAATGACAACAGTACATTCCCAGGCCCCGTGGGGACAACCACAACAAGAAAGGTTAGCTCCGAAAGAGAGGACTCACCCAATGAGAACATTATCACGCAACAACAACACAACAACCAGGCTAAAGAGAGGTCCTAATCCTCTCTCTGGGGTCCTGATCCCCAGGCCCTGAGAGGTGGTAATCGTCTCCCTCCTTTCCATGAGTCCATCAAGTCCCCAGGCAACAGAGAGGTCCTAATCCTCTCTCTGGGATACTAATTCCCAGGCCCCCTGGGGACAACCACAACAAGAAAGGTTAGCTCCTTGTTACCATGGTAACAAGACTGTCTGGGGGGGCATTCTGCCACAATAGCTGACCATGTGAGTCTATGGGGCAAAGGGGCGACCTGTATGGAGAACTTCGTCCCCACAAATACACGAAGTGTATTCAATAATTGGAATGCTCACCTTTTCACAATTAATCCTGAAAATTTTAGCTTATAATTCCTCTTTATGATCCGGAGAACGAAGGAAACTTCTGATTTTCGAATACTGTAAAACGCGCCTTTCGCAAGCAGCAGTCTGCACGTGCGAAGCATGAAACCGACCTTGATGATTTTCTGTCATGTATCATTCTCAACTCATAATATGTTAGATGTGAATAAACAATTGAAACTGAAATTCAATCCATTATTTGAAAAAACCTCGAAGACCCAATCGTCACAGATTTGATTTTAACAGTCCGTATTCTTTCTTTGTTGTGGTTGTCCCCAGGGGGCCTGGGAATTAGGATCCCAGAGAGAGGATTAGGACCTCTCTGTTGCCTGGGGACTTGATGGACTCATGGAAACGAGGGAGAGGATTAACACCTCTCAGGGCCTGGGGATCAGGACCCCAGAGAGAGGATTAGGACCTCTCTTTAGCCTGGTTGTTGTGTTGTTGTTGCGTGATAATGTTCTCATTGGGTGAGTCCTCTCTTTCGGAGCTAACCTTTCTTGTTGTGGTTGTCCCCAGGGGGCCTGGGAATGTACTGTTGTCATTATTTCAATAATCGGGTTGAGACCATAAATAATACAGTTACTTTTAGTAGCTTACAAACAACAACCATGAGCATGTGTATTCCGATTTATCGATAAGGAATTGTTTAAAATTTTGTCAATATATATTGGGTTCACATCTCAGTATCTGGCCCTGACTTGATAGATATACCAGTTGCACCCAGTTTGTGTAATTAGTCAATTAATTGAGCTTGATTTACCGACTGATCCTTTGTTTTGTTCTTTATCATTGCATATCTCCTCATCTGCTGTGGAGGAAGTCTTAGGCCCCTGACCAACTTGAAATTGGTTGAATCTTTCATTCTGAAAAACGCGAATCAAAAACATAACCAACACGCATATAAATAGGAACGCGCCACCTTAAGTCTGAACACGAATGAAACATGTTTCAATGCGAAACTTGTTCACACTAGGCAGTGCATTGCGCGAAACATGATCGAAACCTGTTTAGTCTGATCATGATCGAAACTACCTGAGGTAGTTTTGATCATGATCAGACTAAACAAGTTAAACATGGCGGCTGAAAGTGGTGAGGAGGGAAGTCAAAGTAACCTAAACAAGAGAGAATGTTGCCCAAACTGGTACTACGAGGAAACGAAATTTTTAGTACAAATATGGGCTGGTAAAGAAATTCAACATCAGTTATCTACCATGAACAGAAAGCAAAATATTTGGGACAATATTTCCCAAAAACTTGAGGCGAATAGTTTCAAGCGCACTGGTGCCGTGAAAATGCATACATTATGCATAAGGGGATGAAACGTGTTTGAAACGCACAAATGATGTGAAAAATGCTTTTTCAAACATGTTTATCAGAAACGTGTTTCTGTGTTTTCTCGGAACATGTTTCGTGCAGATGTGAACACAACATCAGTCATTTATCATTTATTAGAATATATTACTACTGATATTGATTTGATATTGATCTTGATATTGATTTGATATTGATTTTCAGACTATAAGCTGAGACTCGAATGGCCAAGAAAATTTATTTGAGACCAATGACCCCCTGCCGGTCCCCCACCTAAAATCGAGGTTTGGATGAGCGGGCGGCGGACGCTTCCTGTATTTCAAGGTCTGGATCCGCCACTGATATATACTTTCTAAGTGACTAAAACATTGTTTTCTGAGAATGATTCAAAATTAATGACCTTCATCTACGCCCATAATTTGACGGATATTATCGCCATATCAGGGGCGGATCTAGGTGGAGGGTGCAGGGGGTGCACACCCCCCCCCCTCCTGAGATGACCTGCGGTTTTCTAATACAACTGGTATTCTGCAATGTGGTTTATTGGTGTTGAAGTAGAGCAAGAGACGAGTGCACCCCCTCCTAACAAAAATCCTGGATCCGCCCCGGCATATCGATGTATATCTTGACGTGTAACGCAACCAGGAGTTCGTGAGAAAAAAACAAAAGGAGGGTGAAAGGTAAGTGACGCCGACTGATTTTATTTTTATTTTTATGATCCGAGTTAATCGCCTCGCGAAACCCTGAGTAATGATTTAATTTTTGTACTCAAAATGGCATCGACACGGTTTTGTGATCACGTGAGTTCACTTTTTGATTTACAGTCAAGGCACATCAAGCGTTGCCCCCACAATTCTATCAATGAATTGATCATTTGAAAAATGAATCCGTTAGTTGTTCCCGTAACTGGCGTCAAATTCATATCGGCATCCCTGCATGCGTAATGGGCAGTGAATATTTTACGAGCACTCCCCTGTATCTGGTCAGATTGAAAATCTTTGAATGGATAAAATTGCTTGGAAGACATTTACGTCAAATTCAGGGAAAATGACGTGGTAGAAAATTTCAGAACTGCCTCTCGTGTCAGGTGGTGTGCGCACTACGATTGCGATGCATTGTGGATTCAAAATTTTCAAGATGGCGGCGAAGGTCGAAAAATTTCACAGGTTATATGCTTTATTTTTCAATAGATACAGTTCTTTCCTTAGATCGTTTTTCTCGATTTCATAAGCTAACATTTGTTTAGATTTTTTCTGTGCAGAAAAACAAATCAATATTCTTCATTTCAATCTAAAACGTGGAGCCCGAAGATTCCTCCTGTAAGAGCATGAAATTTGAACCCGGTTTTTAAGAAGCTATAATTTCCATTGTATTGCCTGTCGAAAGTAGAAGATAGTTGTAAGTGTTTCTACACATCTTGTTTTACGCTAAATTTTTATCGCTCCCCAACGCGCCCCACGTTTTGTGATACTTTTACCGGATTCAAACCGGCATGTTTTCGCGAAGACCAATGTGACATGTTACTGGAAGTGTTACTGTTGTAATCACAAGCTGATCACAAAATAGCCGGGCAGTGGCGACTGGATCCTCCAAACAATAGCATTAGGTGAGCATAAAATGTTCGAAATTGGTATATAAATACAGGGCTGCAAATAACGGACAGCAGGTTGCCGGTCATGATGACCGGCCAAATATTTTTTAGCCCGGACAAACCCCGATTCTGGCCGGTCAAATAATGAATACTAATAATTTTCTTTTGCCTAAGGAATATCCAATTATGCTGGCAATAGATTGTTATTACTACATTGATGTTCACATTTTTGACAGCAAATTGGTGAAAAATGCATTCGCACGTTGTAGAGTTCCTTTCCGCGGTTTTCGCGCGTTTTAATGTTACGTTCTACCTTGAGTATCATTGCACGGCGGTGTCTGAAGTCTCTTGAGGTAAAAAGTGAAGCGTAAATACTTTTCAAACTCCCAAGGTTCAGGAAACGGAATACACATACAGTTCAGCAAACTTTAGAAATTACGAAAAAAAAACAAAAAAATTGGGTTATTTTACAAAATCTGCATACGCTTGTTTTACGTTGATGTTCCGAAATGAACATCGGTGAAACTTGATCTTTTTCCTTGCCTGGCACGTGATCGAAAGTCACTTCCTCAAAGAAGAATCATCGCTGATATTTTCGGCAAAGAAGTTGATTTGCATTGGTGAGAAGTTTGTTCCACAAACAACGTGTTGATGATCAGAAGTCAATAAATAAATTTGGGTCATCGCGCAACATTTTATCGCGAAGGGCTCAAATGTCAACAGAAATTTGCATAAAGTTGTTTACAAGAACGAGAATCTAGCGCCGTGATAGACGACGACCTTCCCTCTTGAGTAGCTTAAATTTTTATCAGACCATTCTGGAATCGAGTCTGCAAACGAGATTCATGTTCGACATAAAAGAAATTATTATTAATCGATGCGCTAACATTTATTCCCGGAGAAACACAGGACGACCTGTTGAGAATTGCGATCGATTTGCCTGAATTCCTTCGAATTCCCAAAGAAGGTCACATTGCTGGTTACAGCAAAGCCGAAAGTAAAGTGTTTGTATCCAAAAATGACCGGTCAAAATGACCGGCAAGACCGGAGTTTGACCGGTCAAGTCCGCGATCAGGCCGGACATTGTCCGTTGACCGGCCGTTATTTGCAGCCCTGAAATAGGCTGATGAGTACTCTGATGTAGGAATGTCTGTTTTTGTAATAGGACTAAAAAAAGCATAATAAAATTGCAGTCATACATGTGATTCCCTTTATGCAGGTATAAAATCAGTAGAATAAGAATTACAGGTAACGAATTAAATGATAAGTTTGATTATACAGTTAAACCCTGTGCATTTTGAAACCAGCCATCCTTTATGAAAAATGGTTTTTGGGAGAATTTGCAAGAATAGTGCAGTGTAGAAGAAGAATTTCATAACATCCACCAAGCTTGCACTTTACTTTTATTCAGAGAAATATGCACATCACTCCTGAGAAAAGAAAATCGTAATCTACTTCCAAGATTGGTGTGTGTTGTTGAGTGGATGTTATGACTTTGTCAGTTTCTTGCCTAGTGCCTGTTTTATTCAGTGGTGATTAGCCTCTGTAGCAGGCATTTAAAAGGAAAGGGAAAGGGGTTTTGGGCACAAGAGAAATGGGAAGAGTGCATGAGGAAGAAGGGAGTGATTTCAACATTCACCCGGTTGATGTTTATAATGCAAAAAACAATTAGTCGCCTGTATGGCAGGCATTTCCCTCCCTCCTTCCCTCACATTTCTCTTACACCAAGACCCACTTTCCCTTTTCTTTAAAATGCCTGCCACACAGGCTAAGTGATGTCATTCAATCTGTGTACCCGTTTACACTGTTTAATATATATCAAGCAATTTGCATATTTTGGTGACTTTAGTTAAAATATAAATTGCTTGATCATTGAATGTACTTTTGATATTGGAAAACCAAGGCTGAAAAAATGGTGACAGGGAAAGGAAATAGAAAAAGTGGAACAATGGGGCAGCAAAATCATGAGACTAAGAACCTGAATTAATTATAACTAAGTAAGCCCAAACAGATTCTTATATAAATAGTAGTTAGCTCAAGTTTAGGCTATTTAGGTTTTTAAATGGGTTCATATTTTCTGAAGAAAAAATGTAAATGTAACTAAGAGTACTTTTGTTTCACCTTATTCCTTATATAAAGTCTGCATACCAAATTAGAAGTTATGTGAGAATGGACATAAAACGAGGAGTGTACATTGCAGTTAGAGTGATAAGACAGCTTTGTCTCCAAAGAAGATTCTAAATGTTGATTTATCTCTGCTCAAGTGTACAGAATTTTTTCATAGATTTCAAAAATAAGAACCTGTCTCCAATTTTAGGCTAGACAGGTTTTTATATAAAGGGGGCTCATCTGGCATATTTTAGCCTAACAGGTTCTTAAAATTCAGGTTCTAAGTTAGGGGGTTTGACTGTACTACTAGGATCCACCTCTGCAATAACTGGTAACCCAAAAGCTGTCTTTTCAGACAACCGCTTCATACAGACACCTGAACAAGGCTGTGCTCTAGCAGAGCCCTGTGGCCCCTGGCACCTAACTTTTGCTTTTGGGTGACTAGAAAATCTCAGACTTTTCATACAAATCAGTTAATTACAGTTCAGAGAATTGGGCTCCTTTCAATGTTCCTTAGAGCACAGCCTTGCCCATTATTACAGACAGCTTGCTTTGTTCCTTGGAAAAAAGCCCTTAAATTTTTCTCTAAATTAAGATGGGCAATTTCTACGGTCCCCTCAGTGTCTGTATAACAGAGTTGACTGTGAGTATGATGAGACCTATGACGCCACATTTAAATTATAAAATTGGGGTGAGGAGAAAGGAAAGGGTCGCAAGCTATGTTGCCCCAGCCCTGATTACAGGAGATTTGTAAACATGTATGAATTTCACACTTTGAAGAGTTTTTATAATCCAAAAAAATAGGTGCAGATAATGTACATACTGACACAATCATTAAACAAATAGTGGCTGAAGCTTTTAAAATCTATTGACTGCATCAGGCTTTGTAATCACAAATATGCCATTTTCAGTTTCAATCCAGTTATAAGACATTCTATGACTCATACCAATAGAAAATATATGGGCAAATAAAGATGCTCAATGTTATATTATCTATAAAGAGGACACAAGTTCATTGTACACAAATACTCTCTACTTTATTTACTTGTCTTCATGAGATGACAAATACAGATGTTAGGCAAAACGAAATGCAGACTTGGTGGCAACAGAGAAACAAGTCCTTGAAAAGATGACCCCCTCAACTTCGATTCTCTTATTACAGCTAGCAAGTGAACATCTTGCAATGCTGAATGACAAAACAAAATAAGCTCACTGTGTTTAAATACCGTGGCCGGGTATTCTGAAGAAGCTCCTAGTATTTTTATGAGTATATCACAGCTATGCATATCAGTACCTCTTAGCGCTAGTTGCACTGATTTCACGGTGAATTCAAAATTTTCGGCGAACCGCGGGTCTTACCTCCAGTGCTTTTCATGATTGAAGCATTGAACAAAGCGTTTCTGTGCCGACTTTTCTCGGTCAGTTGCAAATAGGATGCAAGTGATAACGAACAAAATACACCAGAATACACTTATCAACGGAATGAGACTGTTTTTTCCCTGAGAATTGGACAGACTTTCTTTTTCAAGAGCTTCCGGAAGAGATTCAAAGCAAAATCGTATATATCTACAGGGTAATTAACGAATATTCACTCCGTAGTCGAGATCTTCACTCCACGCCATCTTGACACAACTGATCAGATTTTGAATACCGCCCATGATGCTTAGCGATCGTAGTGCGCACACCACCTGCTCACCTGTGAATTCACGGCTCATTACGGATGAAAGAATGCAGAGATGAAACTGAAATCTACAACTACCAACGGATTCAACTTTTGAATAATAAATTCATAAATGGAATCTTGCTGGGTACGCTTGACCTGGCTTGACTGTAACAACGAAACCACGTCTGAACCTAGAAAATTTTCAACGTTTGTCGTCACGCGTATCATCGTATCTTTACTGATTATTGATTATTCTTGAGGCAGTATTCGTATTTGCAACATCCTGATTGTTTTACCATTTACACGGGCAAACCGGTCGGTCTACGGTCTGGGCAAATGCCGGTACGCAAACACAGTTCAGGACTGGTAAATTTCGCCCCGGAATCTCGTTTACCATTTACCGGAAAACGACCGCGAAAGCCTGAAACTGGTATCAAAGATGGCTTTGAAGAAATGGAACACGAATTTCCGTTTGGAATCAGTATTCCATCCGGACAAACAGGACTACCTTTTCAGATGTTCCGTTTCCGCTGGGAAGACCCAGAAAGTCGTGTTCCATTTACTTTCCAACCAGATTTCCCAGAAAATGTTTGTTAATGGTAAACAACCCCTGACGCAATCGTCGCCTCTTCTTCCGTTGATCAAAAACCCGAGGACTCTGGGTACGAAATTGTGTATGATGCATTAATAAGCTTGCTTGCATCATTTCCCAGGTCAGTTAGCACCCTAGTCGCCTCGTGCAACACGATCGCTCGTTGCTGTGTTGAAGTATTAACATTTCAGACTCTTCAACGGCAGCTTTTTTAGGAAGGCAGTCTTCTTGGTGACTACTAAATTAAAGGTAACTTAGCTAACTTTACTTAAAATTGCATGCAACAAAAGTTGATATTTTGGACCCAAGGGTCACTGGGAATATTACTATTTAACATTCCACGAGGGAATCGAATTTAAAGCTTGTAAGCTTACTTTTAATTAAAAATTTTCGATCCTGAGAAAGAAAGATGATAGTTTTCTGTTATTTGTGTCTTTGAAACAGCAGAAAGTCGAGAACTACTGATTTGGGATCATCGTTAAACGCAATGAGTTGGTAAGTAATGTCTGCTTCTATTAGTCTAAACGGTCACTGAAACATAGTTCAAAAGAAGTATTCTATTCTAACGGACTGAATTTTTTCTCCTACAAAAACTAATGTGTGGATTTATGCATGTTCTACTATTATCGTTTGAGCTTGTTCTTTGAATTGTAGAGAATTACTCTGGTACTGTAGTTTCACTTTTCAAACCTATTACCGTTGGTTGCGCGCGACTTAGAAAAGCGCGCTAAAGTTTCTTGGCGCCAACTTGCCAGATTTGTAAAAGTCGAGCGGAGGTTTTTCAGTCTCGTAACAGACTGAATTTGTCCCCCTACAAAACCTAATTTGCGGAGTTACACATTTGCTACTACCACCATTTGAGCCTATTCTTGAAATGTGAAGAATTTCTCTGTTAGGTTTACTTTCGAATTGTATAGCGGTTGGTTGCGTGAGACGGTTAGAAAAGCGCGCTCTTTCCTGCGTCTAATTTGTAAAAGTTATCATATTTTTGACGCTACGCCTCCAATACAGACAAAACATTGGTAAAATAAAATAGCCATTGAGAGAATGGGTGTGGTTTCATATTTTTGCCCTACTTTTTAGCTTAACTAGTAGCAATCATGCTTATTTCATGATGCACCTTTTTTTTTGTTATTCAACAACCTTTATTTAACGTACAACCCTCTTGAATATTCAACAAACTGAAAGTGCAGGGAGGGCTTGTTAACGTAGCAGGGAAGAGCGCGGCTGATGAATTGAAATTATAACTATTAATTAGGAATTTATACAGATAAATAAGTAATATAAGCCCCCAACAAAAGGGCCTTTGAAAAATGTAAGCCCCGGGGCTTATTTTCTGAATTTTACGGTTGCGTCATAGATCACTGCGCCAGTCATAACAACGGAAACACGGCGCCCATAATTTTAATTTCATTAGACCTTATAGTAAATTTTGTAGTTTGAATTGGTTTTTGTCCTACTATCGATAGATAGATATCTGAATTTACACTATTCATTTAATGACGGTTCCTTTTTAATAGATGGCCTTGCACCTGGCATTAAGACATTGCTTTGTTAAAAGAGTTAGCTTTCTGAATTGCGAAATCTTCCCCCACAAAAAAAACTTATCGCGAATTTTAATGCGAAATGCTAGCGGTGAGGGTAAAAGGCGGAATGAGTTTGCGGAATGGCATGTGGCACGGCTTGCGGAATGACATAATTATGTGTAATGGAAAATATGGAAAATGGCGCAAAGAAATAAATTAAACTGAAAAACATGTGCGCGTCTTTGCCGCCCCTTTTTTTGGTGCCAATTTGAGTGAGCAACTTTTTTGCAGGCTCATTTATTACTGCTGGCTTAAACCAACAAGGCAGAACAGAAAGTAGCGATAAGCTTTACTGCATTCGTGTCTATGCAACACTTTAAATATTTGATACTTAATTTATTTTTGTTCCTTTCGACAATACTTTCTCTCTCTCTGCCCACCATTATAATAAATTCAAATGTCAAAACGCTAGAGGGAAATTCTAGGGATTATTAATGAATCTGGTGGAGGGATCAGATCATATTTGAGAATAAATGAATGCCCCGAGTCAAACATTAATCTGTAATCCAGAAATCGAGTGAAGCGGACTGCTTTCTGTCTCCTTTCGGTCTTTCCGCGTGTCTTCGCACCTTCCTTGTTTGTGTGAAGCTGTGCCAGCTGTTAGCTTCGCGTGCCGGAAACTCCTTAACCAAGCAGCTCAGTAAGGAAACGAAATACGAGATCTGTTTTCATCTCTCAGTGAATATTATGTCACGAGCACGTAACCCACCGTCTGAAAAAAAAACACTTCTCACATGGTTGCAAATACAAATATAGGTAAAAGGAAACTGTAAAGTTCATCGTGCAAACATTTTTGCAGAAAAAAATTAATTAAGTAGAAGGGAGCCTGACCTTCCAAAACATCTTTTCTTCAATGGCCGACTTTCGTGCTGTAGTATCGGTGCTGCCATGCAGCCCGACTAATAAAGGCAAGAAGAATTTTTGTGGCTGTGCCGAAAAGGTTAATCGACAATGAGCCCTCGTGGCTTTTTGATTGCCATCGTATGTCACCATGAAAACAGCGGCTGCGTTTGCAAATTGATTGGCGCCAAAAAAAGGACGCACTTTTCAATTTAATTTATTTCTTTATTTCTTTGGGTCATTCTGCATATATTACATTCCACAAAATAATGTCATTCCGCAAGCCATGCCACGTGCCATTCCGCAAACTCATTCTGCCTTTTACCTTCACCGAAATGCCAGTAGCATACGCTAAACTGCAAACCGCAAACTGTGACTTCAATCACAAACAGTTAATGTTTGAAAAGTAACACCACGCGTTAAATTCGTCAGACTTTAACTGAGATGGATGCAAAAGGTAGTATGTCATAGCTACGGTCAGAGTCTAATTACGCGATGCTAGTTTAGGCACGGCATTACAAAAGCTTAAATTTGTAGACCTTGGTTTACTTGTGGGCCAATTTCTGATAGTCGATAAACAGTTTTGTTAATATCGATACTGAGCATTTGACAAATATCTGACAGTCATAAACGGTTAACGTAAAAGAAAAAGATGATTTCTTGTCATTTGATGTTAAATTTGATCGTGATTTGATGCTACAGTTCGATCTCCATTTATCATAATTTATTAAAAAATACTGTTTGGAAGGTAAAAGAGGACTTATGTCGCATGTACACTATTTGGTATTGCTTAACAGGGTTGAAAAGAACACAGTGCAATTTTTGACAATACAACTATTTCGGTACAAAGAAGTGAAATGTACTGTTAACAGTTGTATTTCGTTTAAGCAGAAATAAATCTTAAGTGAAATCTTTTTTTGAGATCTAAGTGACAAAAGTGGATTTTCTATAATGCCCCCCCTCACCCAAACATTATTGGTCCTTCTAAGCATTTGAAGGTACAGTGGAATCCCGTCTTTTCGAACCTTCCTTTTCTTACCAACTCGGAAAGCCAAAGGAAATTGGTTGATAGTTTCTAGGCTTAAATTCATCTCCTGATTTAAAAGCTGGAACTACTTTGGCGGTTTTAAGTTTAGCTGGGAAAGAGCCTGAGGATACTGAAACATTAAACTGGATTTGAGCTAAGGGCTGAGAGATAAAAAGGGAAGACCTAAAAGGAAAAATGGGGCCGACTTAGGGACTTTCGTGTTCTCATTATATTTTCTTTTCTCTTTTTTTAAGCCTGCCCGTACCACCAGTTTTTATCGTTCGTGGAGACAAATTGGCTGTCTGTGAACAGTAAGTATCCTGGAAAGTCTCATACAATTTATTGTAACGTTGTTACAGTAAATAGGCCACTTCCGAGTTCCAAAAACCTTCACTTTCAAAATTAGGCTAGGTGCACAACCTTTCTTGTGAAAATGAACTTTATTTGCTTGAGGGTGAAAAATAATTTCCCTATCAAAGGCTGAGCACCTAACCATGTTATGAAACAGAGGCCCGGGGGAACTCGGAAGTGGCCTATTGTAAGGGACTTTTGAAGCACCTCAAGCAGTATCCGAGCGAAGTGTTACAATCCTTTTCTTATGACACGGATTTGATACTTAATTTCCTCTATACAAATGCGATTACCGGTCTATGCTTGTCATCAAGTTGTAATAAATGCGTCTCAATTTTCGCGAGAACTATGAAGCTTATGTCCATTTGCTGTCGTCTGGTTCTCAGTAGCACACACTTTGGCAAACGAGATAATTTAAAACTAGTAATAGTTGACACTACAGCTGCCCCCGCTCTGTATATAGTATTCTTGCTCCTTGTGTAGGTCTTTGAAATACAGCTATTTCGAAAAAGGTTGTCGGAAAAAGTGCACGCGACAATCCCGAAAGGTATGGTGGGTGGTTTTGAGATCACTCTTCTTCATAGAAATTTTGAAAGAATGGCGCGATAGGCCATGGACTATGTTTCCCAGCGCTAAAGCGAAGCAGCAAAAGTAGGTTCGACAGCTACATAGTGTCAGAAACAGTGTATTGATCATATCCCATAGTACCTTTCGGGATTGTCGCGTGCACTTTTTTCCGACAACCTCTCTCGAAATAGCTGTATACCGATTCATAATGAAGATATTCACACATATTCCATACAATAGGTGAGATAAATACAGGAAATAAACGCAAGGTTCTATGCACAGTTTCGGTTCGATTTACCCAGCTTTGATCAAAACATTCTCAGTTTCCGGAATAGTTTATTCTAAACCACAAGAAAAGATTTAATTAGAAGTTTAATTTTTCGCTATTTCTATTTCACTTTTTACACTTAGTTCATTTCATTTGCCGGAAAGTACGCCATAGAAATTAAAAGGACGTTTGAATGGAACGGTCATCTAGAAATTTTTAGCCTTCCTCGAGTTATAGAAAATTTTAGGCAATTTTTGCCTCTCCGAACAGATATTTCAGAGGAAACAGTCGTTGGGTGCCCCTGAATAAATACAAGCTCGCTGTTCCAAAACCCGCGCCGTATTTTATAAAAGAAGCCTTTCTCATAGCGGAAATGTGTTGTGGAACAGCTTGGCCGGGGAGGTGTGGCAATTGACATCCCTTTATGTTTCTAAAGGAAAATTAAGAAACTTTAATTTAGAGATATGTAATATTTTAACACGGCCTCCTTGTAAAGCATGCTTTTTATTATTATTGTTTTAGTACCTGAAGGAAATACCGTGTATAAGTAACGTTACCTTACCTTACCTTACCTTACCTCTGTGATGTGCGTAAATGGTTTTGGACAATAGACTTCCTTTGACTATCAATCGTGTGCGTTAAAACGTTGTATGTAGCTATAAAGGAGTAGTCAAAGTGCCATGTGCATTGTAGCATCACATCGTTTTATGGAAAACGTGTTGCTATCTGATGTACACCTATGACAGTTTATGTTTCTAAGCTCTGCCTAAAGAACACTGGGTTACACTGCACTCATGGGTGTGTCACCTGAAGTGCAGCCTATGTTTGTTAGCTATACCTTAAGAATTACTAGGTTACAGTGTGCTCATGGGTGCGCCACCTAAAGTACAGCCTACGTTTGTAAGCTCTACCTACAGAATCTCTGGGTTACACTACACTCATGGGTGCGCCAGATAAAGTACAGCCTAAGTTATTTTATTTTATTAGATTCGCCAACTATTGGCAGGGTCACCGCAACAGCATGACGCCAATTACCGCGGGCCCGTAACAGTCCCCCCCCCCCCCCCCCCCCCCCATGAGAGGACCACACCACACCGGGGAACAGTGTGTGGGTTCTTTAACGTCACACAGAATTTACATATGCAAAGGTTGTGAGACGGGGCCCACGGTTTATCGTCCTTATCCGAGAAGACTAGAAAGTCTAACCGTTTGCAGATGTCTTTACAAAGGCAGCACTTTCTCCTCAGTTATTTAAAGACCCTGAGTGTTAGTCCGGCCTGGACTTGAACCAGCGGCCTCCCGCTCGGCAGACCGGCGCTTATCCAACTGAGTTAACCGGGCGGTGGTTGTTGCTGGCTCTACCTAAAGAATCACAGGGTTACACTACACTCATCGGTGCGCCACCTTAAGTGCAGCCTATGTTTGTTAGCGCTACCTACTGGTAAAGAATCACTAGATTACACTACACTCATGGGTGCGCCGCCTAAAGTGCAGCCTATAATAGTTTGTTAGCTCTACCTAAAGAATCGTTGGGTTACACTGAACTCACAGGGCTTAAAAAGTTCTCGTTTGGCCCCCAGTCTCTTCAAAGAAAAAAGCTACAGTCCGTTTTGCCAAAAATCAAGCTTTGTTTTCACTACATTTTACACCATATTTTGCCCCCCAAAAAGTAGAGGAGTTTTTTGCTAGGGTTAATCAAGTTTGGCTTTCATGAGTTTCAATACAAAGGTGCAAAGCTGAGCAAAAAAAATTATCAGCATAATTATACCACGGAAACACTATCATCTAATTCCTCGCAGGTAGCCGGAATAAGCCAAGTAATGAAACATATAATGAAAAATCGTCCTCAAATGGTCTCGATAACTAAATTATACTTAACTTTGCGAAAGAAACTATTGTTTGTATCCGTGTTACCCATCGAAAAAGCGAGGAGTTATCCCATGACATTAGGTATAACAGAGATAATTCTCACGGGTTTCAAGAATTCTATGCCCTATTTTTCGCCAGGAAACAAATTTTTAAACTTCAATTCTTACCTTACAGTAGTCGGTAATGCCGTTATTTTACCTTGCATTCAACAACAAATTAAAGGCGAACAAAGCGATGAAATCCGGCACTCTTCTTTTATAAGTAGCACGTCGCACGAAGTAAAATCCACCGATATGCACTGCATTCTCACAACAAATATAAACAAATGTCTTGGAGAAAATACGACAAGGCGGAAAAATGCCATATCTTCGCCTCGGCAATGTATCCCAGCTACCAAGCCGGCGTATCTGCAGAAGGTGGACTCGAAGTCAGAGGCCTGAAATTCATCCGATTGCTTCGAGTCGTTTTCTCCTCTTAACAACGTCTGAATCGACCGGCCGTTAATGCCGTCCAGTGACGTCACTCACTACCCGAAAACCGGGTAGTGATTTTGATTGGTTGATGGTTTAAACTTTCGCATAATTATGCATAATTATGAAAAATTTTAGCGGGATTGTCGCCTGATATTCAGCAGATCGCATCCCTGGCATTCTTTCGAGTTGTTCAAACATTTCCATAAGCTTATAATAATCTTTATCTTAAACAGCAAAATTGCCCTTGTCTTCGAAACCGTGAAATGCTAAATTGAACTGCGAATGAAGAATCATTGCGGAGAGTCGGTAGGTTTTTCATTTAGAGTCGCTTTGTGGTTTCGGGGTTTCGGCGGCCGGTGATTTGTTTACGCGTAGTGTTCTGAGATCAATGTTATAATTCGACCTTCTTGCTATTTTCGCCGTCAAGTGTAATGATTCTGTTAGCTTTTCTTTCTTGTTTCCTTGTCTTTCTTCTTCGTTAAGGACCAAATAACCTCTTTTCAATTAAAGCAAATCATTGTGTTTTTGAACTAAGTGTTTCGCGTGTGTGCGTTTATTTCATTGCATGATTGCGACCTATAACATAGAATTCAGTACAACCGGTTCAGAGTTGTACTGCATGCAGTTGATAGTTTGAACGTTAAAAAAGGAATTACGATCGAAAAAAATAAAGCAATTCTGTATCATGCAGACATTTCCAAACGATATTTCTAAGTTTGCCACTTGAAAATCGTGTTTTACTTTTTTCTTTTACGACGATGTCAAAATGTAGAAAACGTCCATGAAACCTTTATAAATACAAAAATTCCTTTTTAAAGACGTACTTTCCTTGACCATGGAGTACAGAATGTATAACCTCAAGTTTCTTCTGAAACCTCGCTGCCTCGGTTGCCGTGGTTCAAAAGAAGCCAAGCACTCTGATCCGCCGTGAAGAAAACAAGGTTGAATTCCTCGAAAGACAATTTCCTAGCGAGAAGCTTTCGTTTGTCCTCAAAAAGGAAACTGGGTATTCTTTTGAACTTGCTCTTTCCATTTGTGTCTTTTATCGGCGTATTTTCAATCTTGAAATGCAAAACTTTAGTCTTGAAAACCACCCCATGATGAACTCGCGCCAGCCATTGTTTTGATGGATGATTACTAAGGTGTCAAATCCGCTTCTTTCCCCACCCTCTATATGGCTGACCACATAGCGGGGGTGTGAGTGATTTAGTGTGTGTAAGAATTTTTTTCCCAAACCTTTGGAGTTTTTTCCCTGACCTTTAACGGTGTAAGAGTTTTTTTCAGCATTATATAGCTCATGAGCGATATATTTTTCACTGCAGGATATTATTTCTCCCAGGTATATCCTTGCAAGCTTTTTTCCCTCGAAATCAGTCTGCAGGATATTTTTTCCTGAAATCACCCATAACCCTGTCAAAAGTTAAATGGTCGGCACCTAAAATCCACCAAACACCTCCTCAGTTGACAGATTCTGATTTGTCAATCACTTCTAAAGCCTTTTGAAACAATAGGGGACAAAACTCTCAAGGGGAGAGGGGAGGAATTCGTTTCTACTTATCTCTACCCGGAAAGTCTGTACGGACGGTCTTTCGGGCGTACGCTACCAGATTTTCTCGGATGGATAGTCAGGGGCGGATCTAGGGGGAGGGTGTAGGGGGTGCGCACCCCCTGAGATGACCTGCGGTTTCCTAATACAACTGGTATTCTGCCAAAAAAACTATGTGGTTTATTGGTGTTGAAGTAGAGCAAGAGACGAGTGTACCCCCTCCTAAAAAAAATCCTGGATCCGCCCCTGATAGTTTACCAAATTTTCTTAACCATGGTGCACCGCTGCGGGCGCGAGGGCTCCGCTAATAATAATAATTCAAATGCCAGTCTACCGTTAGAAATGAAAAATTAGTATGTGTAATCAAATGGTGACGAGTGAAATTAGGAAATAATTTCACGCGCGTTTTGTCCAAATCCTTATTATTATAAGGAAGTGAAATTATTCCCTAATTTCACGAGTATTCCATTTGATTACCTATTAATATCATGGGTGACGAATTACCTTAGCA
>CALNXK010000260.1:415000-425000 GCA_942486035.1 Porites lobata
TTCCGCTTGAACTTTCTTTCATAAGTTTTTAGCTCATGGATGACGTAGTCATGCCATGGGCTTTTGGAGGCACTCGAATGGCACTCGATCACTCACTCACTCGATTCTCATTAATTTATTCATGATAGTAAAGTTGAAAATTTAGTTTGAATGTTTGGAAATTTATTTTGAATACGAATTAATGTACTTGAATAATGAATCTTTATTTTTCTAGAAAATTCATTTATTCCCTATACGAAGATAATGTGAAATTTGCTCAAATAACCAGAGAATGCAGAAACACGCTGCTTTTCTATTGGATTGTATATATAATTTACATTGATGAAGCACTGTTTTGTCATGTTTTGACACTGTTTATATTTTGATTTTGTGTCTACTCTCACTTTGAAAATCAGTTGGGGATTAGCGCTATCAGACTGGGCCAATGTTTGTAACCACGTCAAGCCTTTTTCTACCAACGTTTACCAACAGATAATAGAGACTGGACTGACTATAATGGGGTTGCATATATTTTCCATAGAGTTACTAGAACGGGGTCGCACATTTTCGGATTTTTGGGGTAAGAATTAAGTTCTTCATATTTACGGTTAGCAAACTTACCAGAATGTTTGTACTGTAGGTGAAAAGTAAAGTGTTCTTCATTCACTTTAAAATTTAAGGAGTAAAGAACTGATAAGGTAGATACGTCAATAGAAAGTGACTAAATTGGCCGGGATCGCGAAAATTACATTTGCATGCCCAAAAGTGCCTTAGGGCGCTTTCCATTTGTCAGAACTGACCAGCGGCCGGCCCATTCCCATCGCAATGAGAGTTTCACTTTTAATAAAAAATTAACCATCCAGATTGGTCAAATCCTAAACATTATGCACAAAGGAGATGGTTTTTCAGCAAAACCTCTTGGGAAAAAAACCTATTTTATTGCCAATATGTCTGGTTTGGCCATGGTCCGGCCGGCCAGTTCTGACTTTAATTTTGGAAAGCGCCCTAAGATGGGGTCTATATAAATTGGCCATAGAATAGACTATAATACGGTAGGGGCTCTGAGAGGCCAATGACACATACCCAGCAAAAACTAGCCCAAGTACCTCCCCCTGGGAAAAAAATCAGCATCTTTCTTTTAGCAGTGTTTAGGTACATGGAATTTGGACTTACGAGAAATAATTTTTGTAACTGATGTTGCAGTTCTAACTATCGAGTCTATTAAGCTCGTGTTTAAACGCGTCTTACAGAAACGGTTTCATTTCTTTAAACCCTTGGATGTATCTTTATGATGCTTTTGAAATACGCGATGCGCTTTTGAAATAAGGTATGTCTATAAGTTTTGTTGGATCTTGTTTACTGTGGATAATGTCGATCGAGTTATCGGTCGACATAGCGGTCGACATAGCGGTCGACATTCGGTCAATAGTCGGTCGACAGTCGGTCGATAGTCGGTCGATGGTCGGTCGACTACTGTCGGTGGTATATCGGTCAACTGTCGGTGATATATCGGTCAACTGTCGTTCGAATATCAGTCGTGTGTTAATTTATAAGGTGAGTCCAATGGCTTTTTTTTTTAAGCAAAGACGTAATTAATTACTGTTATCATGCAATGGGGGGAACATGTGGCAGTGCGAGGCGCGATTACTCTATGAAGCTAACCGAAGAGCACTGGGAACTAAGGACATGGTAACCTTTTTTTCCAGTTTGTGCAGTCATCACCGATCGTCTGATTTTTAGCGGTTAAACATAACCTGTCTCAGCCTAAGTTGAATCTGCTGCTCCTGTGGTCCCGCAGTCGAAGAATATTTAAAGAAGGACGAATGAAACGACTGCTCCCGCAGTCCCGAAATGGACGAATAATGAAAAGGAAAATGCAGTTCATGACATGCTTTAAGAGCGAGGAATACACATCTTTTATTATCGGGCTTTGACCTGCTTCATCACGCCAAGTTCTCGTTTGTGCAGAGACCACAAATTAAACTTATATATTTCTGCACTGAAGACGGGAACAGTCCTTTGTTTAACGATCAGTTATTGATAAAATGCGCTGATAATGCGCTGAGGAAGGTGACAAAATATCCAGCAGACTGAACACATTCATTTATTGTGGGAATGATTTCAATTTACAGCAAGGAAAATACTCATACGTTCCCATTACATTATCCTGTCCTTTTGCTCTGTCCTTTCACTTTATATTGTGTTCAAAATAAAGACGACCATGGGTATACAGAAATAAATATTGTATGGTACCAAACTGTTTCACGTGGAGTACCACAGGGGTCAGTGCTTGACCCACTTCTTTTTCTTTTATATATAAATGATCTGCCTAAATGCTCCAACATTTTGGATTTTCACCTTTTTGCAGATGATACAAATCTGTTTCTTGACAATACTAACATTCTAAATTTAGAAACCAACCTAAATGTAGAACTAGATAAGGTGAGCCAGTGGTTATTTGCCAACAAATTATCACTGAACATTGAAAAAACTAGCTTTGTGGTATTGCATTCTCCGCAAAGACGAATAGCTCATAAGTTGAATCTTAATATCTCAAATATGTCTGTTAAATCTGATAACCAAGTGAAATACCTAGGACTCATTTTTGATTCTAATTTGAACTGGAAACCGTACTTGCACGAATTGAGCAAGAAGATTTCAAGAGGTATTGGGGTACTATCTAAAATTAGACATTATGTAAACGGAAACATATTACTTCAATTATATTATTCACTTATTTACCTCTTCCTCACCTACGGTTTATCAATTTGGGGCAATACTTATAGTTCTACTCTCAGACCTTTGATAATTCTTCAAAAGAAAGCAACACGTATTATAACTTTTTCGGAACCAGGTGATCACTCTGAGCCTCTTTTTAAGAAATTAAACATTCTTAAATTAACTGATCTTGTTACCCTTCACAATGCACTCCTCATGTATAACTATCACCATAATCTTCTTCCATCTTCCTTTGAAAATTTCTTTAAAAAGGTAGCATCCATACACTCATACAATACCAGGCTTGCTTCTAAATCAACCTATTACCTCAATACTATCAAAACAAACTATGCTAAATTCAACTTTCGCTTCGCGGCTGTAAAAGTTTGGAATAACCTTGATGAAAGCATCAAACACCTCCCCCTTAAATCCTTTAAAAACAAAGTCATGTCAAACATCTTACAGTCTTACTGTTCGTGAGTCTTTTTTTTTTCCTTTTTCCTTTTTTTTCCTTTTATCTATTTACTAATTCCTTGTTTTTTCTAGCTTTAGTGCCAACCTACCTCCTATGCCCGAACATTATTTAGCTTTACTCAGCTCGATTAGCGTTTTAGTTATTCTGAGTAAATGTTACCTTTTTTTGTATTAATATATTATATTGTAAATTAAGTTAACTTTTATTTGGTAATAAAGCTTATGTTGTTGTTTTTTTTTTGGTAAGTCACTTTTGGTCATCCAATAAAAGGAAAACAGTATGAGCCGCGTTATGTTCGCGACCAGGGCGGATGAAGGTTGGGCGGTGAAACGAGCGCGTCCGAGCAAAAAGGTGTGATGCAGTGGACTGGGACTCTGCTTAAAAATGTCGCTTGTTTTCGACTTCGGTCAGGGCTTGCGATGTGGTTTGTCCATTAGACACTGCAGCTGTCACTGAATTATGGCCCCTTGATTAGTTTTCTTGCACTTCTTCCTCGTTCCTTTGTGCTGGTACGCAGCCTCCGAGAGGCAAATGTTGCTATTTTTTGAGGGAGGTTTAGGTGGAGCTCTTTCAAAGGGTTTCTCTTATTACTTCCATGACTCTACCACCGAATTATATTTTCGTTCTACTACTCGCCAATGTCGATGTTATTCCAAAACAAAAACAACTAAGTACTGTCTAAAACACGAAAGAAAAACTCATCCATGTCATCCATGGCAAAACTACAAGACAGCAGATCGTGTTTCATAACTAGATGACGTGTATTTTATAAATGCGTGCAGCTCGTGCAAGGTGAAATTACCGTAAAATTCCGAAAATAAGCCCTGGGGCTTATGTTTTTCAAAGGCCCTTTTTGAGGGGCTTATATTCGGAGGGGCTTATATACGGAGGGAAATTTGCGTTTCAAAACCGATTGGGCTAGTCATATAGGTGGAAGGAAATTTACCGTTTTGTTTGTTTTTACTTTGTATTTGAGAGCAATTTTCCAAGTACAAGCCCCCGGGGGGCTTATATTTGGAGGGGCGATTTAACGGAGGGTTTTTTGCGTTACCGGTTTTGGGGGGCTTATACAGGGAGGGGCTTATTTTCGGAATTTTACGGTATGCTAATTTCAATCACCATCATCCTTCTTTTTAATTTTGAAAAAGAAAAAAACATCTAATACGTCTTTCTGTTTCTTCGAAACTTCAAAATTGGTTTCCTCTCAGTTTTTACTGTCTACCTTGTTTTGTTTTAGAGAGAAAAACGGAGAAAAGCCTTACAACTAACCTCAATAAATTTTGTTTACATGCGGTTGCCAGATTTGCGACGCATAGCGCGAATCGCCATTGCGCGTTCCACCCGAGAAGCAAAGTTTGAAGCAGTACAACGCAACTATATCAAAATATATCAATCTAATTTTTTGTTATGTTACACAAAATTTATCCCCCTTTAACATATGTAAAAATTGAGGTTAAGAAGTGTTAAGCTTTTGTAAACGAAACGGCGAAAGACGATTAGGTGATATTTAGTGGAAAGAGGAAGTATTCAACACTTTCAAATTAAACTCAAATTTTGGCATTATACGACCAACAAGTTTGACTTATAGGCATACAGACACAAACATATGACACTGTTTATTGATATTGTTATCAAACGAATTTATCTATTTAACACTGTAGCCTGAAATTACAGAAAGAAAATAGGATTTCCGGTTTGCAAAAAAGAAAATTTCGCCGGCCCTCAAGCGCACCGGAAGCGCGGAAAGAGCGCTCGTGCCAGTCCTACTCCACATCACACATAAAATTAAGAGCGGAGTGCTCGTTTCACCGCCCAACATTTATCCGCTCTGTTCGCGACACTTATCGTTGCGTCACTTTAATTAAAATCGCGAAATTTGCGAAATTACAGTGTCGCCAAAATTTCAGATTATAATAAGGCAGCAATTAATGATTTTTGCCACATTTGTTCGCGTCAACGATTACAATTTGTACGCGCAATAGCAATTGTAATCCCATGTCTCAGTAGCCAATTAGAGAGCGCGCACAATGCTATCCACTGTTTTAGTGTATACTAAACACATATAGGATCACCCCCTGCCGTCCTCCATAACCCTAATCATGTTCTACCAAGTGTTAGAAATTATTGCGTCATTGTGGCGGGAAAACCCGTCACGTGATCTGAAAACTGAGCTTTTTGTTAGAACTGTGTAGTCGTTCGGAGATGTTGAGCTGAACAAGTGTGTGGATTGAGTTTAGATCATCAAGTTTTGCGCGCATTGATGTCGATGAATCCTTTAAGTGTAGAACAGAGTACAGAATTCTAAAATATGAACATGTGAAGAAATATGCTTTAATGGAGTGAAGAATAAAAGCTACAGAGAACTGATTATATATACAACATTTGGTTACATGGTCCTTCGCAATCGCCGGATCGGCGAAACAAGTTTAATCAATTAATCGTCAAGATCAGGATTACAGTACAAGAAGAAAAGAACGGACAACGAAAAAGCAAAGAGAATTAGAAATGCCCACGGAGCTTTTGTGGAGAAAACGATGGAAGGTGCGACGAGGATTTTAGTCGAGCAAACTGCCGATCACGTGGAAGATTCATCAAGGGAAAAACCTATGGGACTGAAATTCACCCTCAATGAAAGACTAGAAACTATCCAAAAGCTGAACGAAACAATTCTGGAAAACCGTAAGGGGAGAGACATTGAGAAAGAAGTCGAGGATTGTGGTGAGTTTTGTGCAAAAGTTTACCGTATTTTGGCTAGAATTGACTGGATCACTCACCGTTTCTGGGAACGGAGTCATCTTTCTACCGACGCTCAAAAATAAATAAATAGACACTCGAATTTTCAAGCGGTACTTCAACACTCGACGAGGACGACTCGATTTTCACTCCAAGACTCGACAAGGACTCGATGACTCTGCGAGGATGACTCGATGAGGCACCATAACTACACGAGGATGACTCGCTGAGACACGGTTGACTCGACGAGGACGACTCAACGAGGCGATGACTCGACGAGGATGACTCGGTGAAGTTGACTCGACGAGGACGACTCAACGAGACGAGACTCGACGAGGCAAGATGTGTCGACGAAGACTACTCGATGAGTCACGGCAAGGGATACTTGAACCTAGTAGTCAGGGTTGTTGACAATTGAAAGGGACATTTGTTTTGCGAAAATTTTTTTTTTCAGTATTTTAAATGTTAAATCTTTTTTGAAATTATGGTCATTTATCCAATTTTTATTCGGCTGTTTTCTTTTACTCATCAATCCATTGTTCTGAATACTAAAAGTTTCATTTCATTTTCATCTACATAATTATTATATGTATAAGTTAGTCAGCCTTTGGACTTTTTATAGTTCAGGAATAGACAGTACTAACGGTATCGGCGGTCTCATAAGAGCGTTAACACGTTGGATCAGCCTGTGAACCCAACATTATTTTTTCTCGTTTCTAAGAAATATGTTCTAGTGTTTCCAATGTACATGTTGCAGAGGGTTACCTATTTTCTGGCAGTAGCAGGAATAGTTGTAAGAAGTACAAGATTGGGAAGATTATCATTCAGACAATACCTGCATGCAAGAATCTAGAGGTTTAATAACTTTCTGGCGGAAATTTGCCATCCTAATACTCACAAATATACTGAATATATAACAACCTTATTAGCCCCAAAAACGAAAGAAATCAAGCAGGTTCTTAAAAAAGGAGTTTGAAGTTTGCAAATTGATAAGACAAGAAAATACTGTACCAAACTGTACCACTGTGAGTCTTGTAATTCCAGAACAAACACAGGGTTATAAAAACTACAGATTGTAATTGTCTTCATGGACCTTGCTGAAAGGCACCAAACTCAAGTTCCTTTATAGACTTAGATATAGGTTCTTACACGCAGATTTGTACTGTAACCGATATGATTTTCTTTCAAAGCTTATACATTTTTTAAAGTAGTATTGAAAAATCCACAACAATTAGTGTAATTATTGTAACAAGGTTGTGCTCTAGTTTATATTGAAGGGAAATCCAGAGTGGGAACTTCACCAAGCTTCAGTCAAATTAATAACAATGTCAAAAGCAATGAGGGCGCGAAAGTGAAGCTACCTAAACTAGAACTAAAGTCATTTTCAGGCAACTACGAGGAATGGCGGAGTTTCTGGGACACTTTCGAATCTGCGGTTAACAGAAACACTGACATTTCAAGAATCCAAAAATTCACCTATTTGAAGAGTTGTGTGACAGGCGCAGCCGAATCTGCAATTACTGGGTTGCCTCTCACTGAAGATAATTACGAAACTGCCATTGATATACTTAGAGATAGATGTGGTAAACCACAGCTGTTGATTTCTAACCACATGGACGCTTTGTTGAAATTGCCAGTAGTCAGTTCAGTGCATGAAACGAAGAAACTTCGTGATTTGTATGACAAGATTGAGATAAACATTCGAAGTTTGAAGGCACTAGGCATCGAATCAGAGTCCTTTGGAAACTTATTAGTTCCAGTTGTAATGGAGAAAATTCCCTCTGAGTTGAGATTAATCATCAGTAGCAAGTTTGGCAGTAAAGAAACTTGGGACCTTGATGTCCTGTTAAATGCACTGAAATCTGAGTTGGAGGCAAGAGAAAGGTGTAATGCAGTGAAAACAAGTAGTCCAACCAATTCTAACCCTAGATTTGACCAGCATAAGGGAAGATTCAAACAGCCCCTTTCCTCATCTGCACTTTATGCGGGCAGTGAAGAGTGTACTCTGCAATGTGTCTTTTGCAAGAAAAATCACAAGTCCATCACCTGTAGTACCATTACTGAACCAAAGGCTAGAAGAACTATACTGAGACGAAGTGGCAGGTGTTTTGTTTGCTTGAAAGCAGGGCATATTGCACTGGGTTGTCAGTCAAGGGCCAAATGTTTTAATTGTGGAGCTAGACATCATGTGACTATCTGTGAAAACCCTAAGAAGCCTGTCCAACCTAGTAGTTCAGGAGCTGAATTAGCATCACTTAGTAGATCTGAAACTTCCCAGGAGAGATCCAGAGGTGTTGGAACATCAACAATGCATGTTGGCAGCAACAATAACTCTATACTGTTGCAGACTTCCCAAGCCTTTGTTTCTAGACCAGATAATCAAGAAACTGGAATGTATACCCAAGTCATTTTTGACTCTTGTAGCCAGAGATCTTATATAACCTGCAAGACACGTGAGCAGTTAAAATTACCTACTGTTGGTAAGGAAACCTTGCTAATCAAAACATTTGGTGACAATTCAGCATCTGTGAAGGAATGTCACATTGTGCAATTGTGCATCAGAACAATAGATGGAATGAGTGTGTACGTCACTGCTTACGTTGTACCAGTAATATGCAGTCCAGTATCGAACCAAGAAATTCAAAGTGCAGTAGAATGCTATCCATACCTTCAAGGGCTACAGCTTGCACGTGGAGCTGTTAATGGAACAGTTAGTGTTGACTTACTAATAGGAGCAGATCACTACTGGTCTTTCTTTACTGGAGGAATAATCAGGGGAGATCCTTCTGGACCTGTAGCTCTTGAGACCAAGTTGGGATGGGTTCTGTCAGGACCAGCTGCAGTTCCAGCATTGACAGAGTCATGCACAGTTAACCTAAGTGCTACACATGTTTTGAAAATTGAGTCAGCTGACATCAGCCATGTGCAAGATGATTTGCAGAAATTTTTGGACTTGGAAACCTTAGGCATAAAGGACACCGAAACTTCAGTTCATGACAAGTTTTCAAATGAGATAAGATTCACTGGTGAAAGATACCAAGTCAAGCTACCATTCAAGGATAATCACCCTATGCTGTCAGATAATTATACAAATGCATCACGAAGGTTGGCAACTGTGATTAAGAAGCTTAAGACCCAACCAGAAATACTGGAACAATACGATCAAGTGATTAAGGAGAAATTAGAAAGTGGAGTAGTTGAAGAAGTGCGGCAAGATCAAGTCCTAGAACCTGGAAATGTGCACTATCTCCCACACAGGGGAGTTGTGAGACTTGACAGAGATACAACAAAAGTTAGAGTTGTATACGATGCCTCATCCAAGGTGTTTGGACCAAGCTTAAATGACTGTCTGCATGTCGGACCTTCATTAAATCCTCTTCTACTGGACATTTTGCTGAGATTTAGAGTTCATGAAGTTGCTGTAACTGCTGATATTGAGAAAGCATTTTTGAATATTGAGATTGATCCAGAACACAGAGATTTTTTACGATTTCTATGGGTAGATGATGTCGATAAAGAATCACCTGAGATTAAGTTACTTCGCTTTACAAGAGTTGTATTTGGAGTGAATGCTAGCCCCTTCATTCTCAATGCTACTATCAGACACCATGTTAATACATGTATGCTGAATGACAATGCACTTGCACTTGAGCTTTTGAAGTCTTTGTATGTAGATGACTTCATTTCTGGGGCCAAGGATGTGAACAATGCCTTTTCTTTGTCAAAGGAGATAAAACTCTGTCTCAAATCAGGAGGGTGCAATATGAGGAAGTGGAACAGCAACTCAGCAAGTCTTTTGCAATCACTGAAACAAGGTTCAGCCTTCAGTGGAGACTTTGCTATAAACAGTAAAGAATGTGTTCAAGAGGAAGATGAGAGCTTCTCAAAGTCAGTTTTTAAGCAAGATACTGAGAAAGAGCAGAAGGTCTTGGGAATGCTTTGGAACCTTAACCAAGATGAACTGATCTATGACTTGACTAAGATATTGGAGGGTGTGGACGTTCAGCCAGCTACAAGGAGACTGATTCTCAGTACTGCTACGAGATTCTTTGATCCCTTGGGGTTAATATCTCCAGTTATTCTACCCTTCAAGAT
>CALNXK010000260.1:435000-517500 GCA_942486035.1 Porites lobata
GGATGCTATTGTTTCTCACAATTTTGGAAAATGACATTTGGAAATTTGGTCGAAACTTGCCTTTGGCCACATTTGGCAGTGAAAGGGTTAATAAATTATATTCCTTGATCTTCGAGACTAAAGCTGCCTTTCTCTGAACAGACACTTCTTATTATGTCCTTATGAAGAATTAGAAGGTTTTGTTTTCAAATGTTCCAACAGCCATTCGTGGGTAACAAACCAAAAGCTATTGGGCTTGTGCATTTGCCGGGCAAAAAAACCCATCTGCGAACGCGGCGAAATAACATGAAGATGCAGGTGTTGAATAGAATTAAATGGAGGCCAGTGATAGCCACATAACGCGTCGTTGAGATCAGCTTGATTATCTTGAAGAACCTTCTTTCCAACTTCAAACAAACGTTCCACCAACTTGTAAGTTTCAGAACGAAGCGACTTTGGATTTCCGTAATGTTCCTTCGGCACCACTAAATAATGGTGTTTTGCAGCTGGTTTACGATCTGGAAACACTGCAATTTCCTCATCTTCGTAAATCAATTGAGTTTCGTCCTCTTTTGCGGCAATTTTGCAGAAAATACAGTCTGGTTTCCTGCCCAAACCCTCTCCTTCAGCCGCCATGTTGGAAACGACCGTGAGAGAGTGGGTCAAGGTTCGGAAGACATGCGTGGATGCGTCCGCATTATATCTTTTAGGCAATTTTTTAGTCACAAAGAATTTGTCAGAGTTTGTGGAATTTTCGTCGTTATTCGCTTCTCCCGGCCCTTCGCCTGGGTCCTTTTCGTGTAGAAAGCTATGTCTGACAATGACAAATCTCTAGAAGATTTCTTCGCGAAAAAGGCGAAAGGGAAGAAGGGGAAAGGGAAGAGCAAATTCACCACTAGCGATGCGATCACGAAACAAGTTGGAAGCTTTCAAAAGGAGACGGACAGCCGATCTAAGGATCAAACTGGTAAAAAGTCCTCAGGAGTAGCACCAACACCGTCCAATCTAGTAAGAATATCTTTTATTTTAATATCTAGTCGAAAGAACTGTCTACGAAACCGGCTATTTCACAATGTGGGATGGAGTCACGTGTAGATTATTTCGCAATTAAAATAAAACGTTTTGCCCTATTTTCCGTTCCAGTTAACTATTTTTTGCCATTCTAGGCACAAATTCAAAAATTTCTTGGCTTTTGTGGCTTCGTGTACAAATTATGCTGCCATGTTCCCAGTTTCAACAGGGAATATGGTTGTACATAATTTATTCATATATTCTTGAAAGAAATTTGATTTAAAATTCATTTTGTTTTTATAATTAGTGAAACTTGATCACTGCATCGCCCAGAATACTATTGTCTTTTGTGACATGTTCTTACAGTGCACAGTTTCTCAATGTGCGGCATAATAATTGAATAAATAAGCTTTCGGAAAGCCAGCTAAAGA
Source organism: Porites lobata (assembly GCA_942486035.1). Lineage (NCBI taxonomy): Eukaryota > Metazoa > Cnidaria > Anthozoa > Scleractinia > Poritidae > Porites > Porites lobata. Next base: position 436,422 of record CALNXK010000260.1, read on the forward strand.
CCAACCACTCTCGTAAGAGAATCAGTAGCTGTTAATCACTGTACCGGTTTAATGCATAAAGTGTATTAGATCTGACTGCGTGCAACAGCCAGACAAACATTTGTCAAATGGCAAAAGAAATGAGCGGAACACTTACCTCTATTTCATCGTTGCGTTTCATTTTCGGTCAGAGCAGCTCATATTATAAAAGAGGTGCTCTTTTACTCGATTGGTTTCCATTGTGTTGGTCACGGAGTTAAAAATCATAGAGTTTTTCTATTTGTAAGATGAAGGAGGTGAAGTAAATGCAAGACAGAATATTATTCTCTCTTGGTATATGACATTTGAGTTTAACATCAACGAGTCGCTTAACATTTAAAAAGCTAGAGCCTTTTCTTAATGCTTGAGGGAACATTGTGTGAGATAATTATTCAAATTTTGATCCATTTCAATTCATTAATATGCAGGCGGGAGTTTCAAACCAAGTCGTGTGTGTCCTCGAGATTTACGAACGTAAGCGAGCAGGACTACTTTTAGAAATTGACGAAAAGCCAGAACTTCCCAACAACATAATCGTACCAAACTTTTAGAGAGTCTTCCTTAATGGTCAAACTAACATGGCCATATGCTGACGCTTGAATAAAGTGACTTGCTGAACAGATATTTAGCCTCAAACGTGACCTCCCATACAAAATAGTGACTAAAGTAGCCGATTTTCAAAGCGAAAAAGCCAGAACTTCTACGAGGTCTACAGAGTCACCAGCAGTCTTGTATTTTTTATTAACGTCTCTTCTACAAAATCCATATGCTGACACTAATAATTTTTATATAGTTAAGGCGAAAAAGTGTAAAACGTGAGCCACTCTGAACAGTTTTGGCTGTTTTTTCTTTGTTTTGGCCTCGGTTTGCTGATCATCGTTTCATATTTGGTGCTTGGAGTGCGCTTTAAGTTCCCGGATATGTCGCATGATTCTGGGCGATGGATTGAAAGCCTTACGAGCAGTCGACTAAGTAAGCCTTATAATGCAGCAAAATATATACATGTATTTTGTAGTCTGCAAGGTTTACTTACACATTGTGCATTTTATTGCGGTCTTTGTTACAGTAAAGGGCTGTCAAACTACCACAATAATTCACCCTTGGGAAACTACAAAAAAGTGTCCATAACCGGCGCTATTTGATTGTAGGCATGGCCCTTCTGACTTCCCATAAGCAATGGAAGAGATACAGTATGTGGTCCAAAAACAAAACTAAGACTAGCATGATAAAAACTGTGTAACTGAGAATACGGACATGGAATTTAAGACCCTCCCATGTGGTCATTGATAAAAGACTTTCAATATCTTTATCACTGTTTGATTAACCATCATTAATCAATTACTTCTCTTCACTAAGTAGAGTGTTTGCTGAGAGAGCTTTGAATGAGGGCACTTTCCAAAAGTCAGAACTGGCCGGCCAGACCATTACCAGACCAGTCATTTTGACAATGAAATAGGCTTTTTCCAAGAGTTTTTGCTGAATAACTGTCTCCTTCGTGTATATTATTTTAGGATTTGACTGATCTGGCTGGATAGTTTTGATTAAAAGTGAAATTCTCATTGAGGGCTGGTCAGTTCTGACAACTGGAAAGCACTGTGAGAGTACTTGTAAAACTAAAGAAACCAGACATATACAGGGTCTTTTTAAGTTTTAAAGTACACAGCTAGGATGTAAATGAAGGTGGCCTGGCAGTCATTGAAGTACTGTAGGCAATTTGAGGCTTTCACTCCCTTATTTTACCCATTTTCCCCCAAAAGTGGAGGGCTTAAACCCCAAAGCAGCTGGTTTTTTAGCCAGTTGCTGGCATTTTATGAGTAGTTTCTTGGTCAAGCATTCCTCCTTCTCAATGCATAAATTACATCTTGTACCTGTGTAAAAATATATAAAAAAATTCTGTTGCCTGATGATTGCTTTGTGAGAAGCATGAAACTCAGACTTGCAAATAAATGTGTTTGAATTAGTCCAAGTCCAGAAATCTATATTATGAAAAAACTGTATAATTATATAGGAGGGATAGCACAATTACGCGTAACCCGGTAGTTTTCAGTATGACCCACAACTAAGGACAGAAAATAAGTATTGAAATAAAAATAAAAAGGTTAAGAATCCCAACTGGCCAGATACAAAACAGTTGGCAGCCTATTTACAAGGGTGGATAAGGAGTTGAAATTTGTTCTGCTGAGAACAAATCCAGCTAGTGGTTAGTTTGAACTTGAGGCCAACACTCTGACTGCTCAGTGATGCTGCTCCTCCAAGTGTATTAATTCAGTGCTCTTATGACTCATTGTACTGTTTTTCAGGATGAAGAGGAATGGATTGATTTTCAGGAGCCAACAGAAAAGGATTACTCTGGTCTAAGAATACAGTCGCTTCAGATCTCGTAAGTTACATGTACATTGTATAACATTAATTGACCACTACAGAAAATTATTACCATAACATATCATAATGATCTTTGTTTGCCACCCCAAAATTTTGCGTAGCATTGTTTTCAGTTTCTCATGGGGCCATTTTAACTCCCAAGAGAAACTGAAGACAATGCTTATGCAAAAATTTGGGGTGACAGACAAAGAGCATTACGGTATGTTATGGTATTTTCTGTAGTGGTCAATTACTGTTTTTGAACAATGATATAATTCCACATAAAGGAAAAAAGTTAATTCTAGATTCTAGTTGCAACATTACAAGAGAGTTGGATCAGGAGTCAATAACATCACTTTCAGTTTTGATCCGGCTCCCTTGCCCAGTGTCTCTCAGCTGGCAGACGGCTAAACCAAGAAAGTACAAGCAAAAATTACACTAGCTAGACCCCCAAAATTAAACATGTTTCACAGAGGCCGTTGGAAATGTAAAGAGAAAAGAAGCATTTTTTTTTAATTATCATGGTAGAACTCTATGGTGGTCTCATAAAAAATTTTGTCTCTTTTTTGTATTTCTTTTAAAGTGAGAACACTGAAGGTGAAAATCCTGAAGGAAATGATCAAGAAGAAGAGGATGATGAAGGTACTATACTCTTGCTTTTGCATCCTCAGAACAATTATCCTTCAACTTAAACAGTTCTGACTGTAAACTTAGCAATGTTGTTTTCAGCTCTACAATAATTATGTCAAGCTGTGGTGCTTTATGGCTTTAAGCCATTCGCCCCTGAGCTGCCAGCAACCGCCCTTGTGGATCCATCATTTCAAACCATGTGAGAATGAGCACAATTCAGTTAACAACACCAGAGAAAAAGACAAAACACCATGTAACATGGACATGAAAATTTCCACGAAAATCTTGTTCCACTGTACCCACATAACTTTCCTTTCATCTAATCCTACATGTTGTGTTGTAAGATCCTAAAAGCTTTCCAAAAGATTTTTCCTACCAAAATGAAGCCTACTTAATGCCCAGCAAAAGAAAACAAAATGAGGCAAGACAAACGAAAGAAGAAGGAAGGGCAGAAAGCGAAAAATAGAGGTCAAGACTGCTGTGCCAATTTTAAACCCAAAAACCACCTCAAAATTTTGATTTCTGCACATGCCCAAACTTTGCAAGGTAATATTTTTGCATCTGGATCAGAAGGCCGTGCAAACGGCTTTGTGGTAAGTTTTTTAGCTCTTAATAGCATGACAGTGACCAAAAACCTACTTGATTAGCTTCAAAATGTGTTTTTCGGCAAGATTTCCAAGGCTGAATTGGTTAAGTAAAGTACAGTACAAAGTTTTTTGAGAAAAATCCAATTTTCAGCATAAAACAACCAAATCTGGCCATTGGATGTTAAATTAGGTGAAAAAAAATCAGCAAAAGGCAATTTTTAGGTTTTTTGAGTAAGGAAATCATTGTCTGTGCACTTTATTACCTTATTACATATACATGAATTCTTTGCAACACAGTCATTTACATGTACTTATTTTAGGATTTAGAGGTCATCTGCAGTACATGTATTTGATGGCTTTGTGTTGGTGTCGCATTCAGAAGTGCTCTTACATGAATATTTTAAGACTCTACCAATGTGGCATTTCCAAGTTTGTTATTTCCTTGACAATGTGGTTTTTAACATTTTTCAAATTCAGGTATGATAACTTGATTCAAAAACATCAGCACCAGTAAAATAATGACCTTGCAGTGTATGTCAACAGTATCAACAGACAGTTGTGAGGAGTTGTTTATGTTTAATATACTACTAAGTCTTCGTCTTATGTTCTACTTGGTGTTGAATGAATACATGTATTTATCATTATCCTTCTCCATTTGCTCTGAAAAGTGGTAACCATTAAGGTTTGTAAAGAAAAGTATAATGCAAGCCATCTGGTAGGGTGTGATATAAAATCAGAAATTGTGCGATATTTTCAGGGTAGATTGTGCGATAAGATAGGACAATTATGCGATAAATTATGCAATTTTTTCAGGGCTAATTTACATTGTTTTACCAGGTTTCAAAGGAGAAAAACCACTTAAATGTTGTTTAACAGGCAATTTGAATGTAAAGGAATAATAAAACATTTATTTTAAAACAAAATAGTTTAATTTGTCCGATTATTTTGACCTGGAAAAGAAAAAGGACACTTGCTTAATATTACATGGCACCTTTGCACCGCTGACCACCCTACTTGTCTCTGAAATCAAAATGGCTGCCCAGATACCGCAATCAAAGGTTTCAGATGCCTTGCAAGGCTTTGTTTAGTGGTAAATCACCTTGACTAACATTAAGATTGGGAAAATGTTTAATTATAGTTAGAATTCATTGTTTACTTTCCTTGAATTTAGCATTTTTTTACGAATTATGTGATTTTCCTCAAATTGTGCGATCGGATGCGATTTGAGGTCAATTGTGCGAAATCGCACCATTGCATAATATCAGATGACCTGACAATGTAATGCCATTTAATCTCTCGCACACTTATAACTCTGATGAATTGTTTCTAATGATAATAGCAGTTCCACTGTACTTTCTTCTTGCTTCACTTATTTTTTGCGACACTTAGTTTTTGGATCATGTTTCTTGTTAGGGTAAAAATTTCAGGTACTAAGATATTTTGTTTCATTTTCCTTACAGGGGAATCATCATTATCGAAAGACAAAACTACAGGACCATGGAAACAAGCCCAAGCAGCAGCAACAGCATCGGCAAGCACTGGTAAGTAACAGCCAATATTGTCAACCAAAATACACCAAAGACTAAGGGTCGGTTATTTAAATGAAGTCTAACTTAGGCCGCGGTTTAAGAAAGCATTGGACCTCTGGGTGTCTTTGTTAGTGGGGTAATTTAAGAAACTAAGTGCTTTTCCAGTCTGCACTATATGCTGTATTGAAATAGTTCACGATAAATGTAACCCTATGGGGCTGTGCTCTAGCAGAGCCCGGTGGCCCCTGGCACCTAACTTTTGCCCTCAGGCAACTAGCAAATCTCAGTTTTTTCATACAAATCATATGCTGGGCACCCTAGATTTTACAGGTTCATAGCACCAGGCGCCCTTCAATTCTCCTTAGAGCACAGCCTTGCCCTATTTGAGAAAGCCGGGCTTAATGGAAATAGCATCGAGCCAAACGCATTCTGAAACATTGGAATGAATTTCAACGCATTCCTAATGCATTTTGAAGGGTTAGTAATGTTATCCAATGGAACCTTAAAATGTTGAAAACCATTTGAAAATCATTCGGAAGCATTCAGGAAACATTTTCAGATGTTTGCAAAATGTTTCAGTTTAACATCATTTCTTTGCATATTTGTCTGTCACGTTTTCGGGCGAGAGGTCACATTTTGAAATATTAAACTTAAAGCAAACTTTGCTTCTTCTTAATCGTGGAATGGTGGTAAACGTAGGTACATTGATGAACTACTTCTTGAATCCAGAAGTTACCGTAGAAAAGGCCATAGTCCATTGAAATTCAGGGACATTTGCACAGAAATATTTTGGAGATATGTCAGAGGACGTATCTCAGAGTAATAAACAATAAAAAATGTTACCATGTAACCAAATGAAAACGCAATGAAATACATCATTTCTCAAGAAGCACATCTTCACTTCTCATAATAAGACTAGAAACCACAATATTTGTATAACAGATTTTTCTGCTCCAAATCAACTTCTGCAAAACATCAGCATCGTTACTTTAATCAATATACATGTGCTAGATAGGTATGTGTCCCCCAGTAGAGTATAGTTTTTGAAGGTCTCAAACCCTAGATAGGGTATTGTTAGCATTTTGCTCCTGGAGTTATCCTGGAGTGACAGAGTACATAAATTGTATCTGCTAAAATTCTGAGTACATAATAGCCTACAAACTGTCAGAAAATCGTTTGATGATTAGAATTTAAACAGGTGTGTGCAAGTGAGTTTTTGTTTTTCCCTTGAATATATATATTTTTTTCGGTTTGGGCCTTAAATGTGGTATCAATATGAATTTTTTTCTTTAATTAGCATCAGGGTTTATTTACCTGAGTGGCTTTTTTGGGACAAGACTTGGGCGAATTTTAGATGATGACTGGACTGTATCTACATCTACATGTTACAGGATTAATATTTTTTCTTTTGTTTATTTGTATTAAATGTACATAGCTGCACAACCAGCTGAAGAAGCTAAACCCGTAGGAGCATACAGACCACCTGCTTACAGAGCTCCTGGGAGGAGGGGCCCAGCGACAATGGGCAAGTCAAAAACACCAGAAATTGATAGCGAAATTGCTTTTCCTTCTTTATCAGCTTCCATGGCATCTGCTAAAGGGTGAGTTCTTCTTGAAAAAATGGTGTCCTACAAGACATGCTTAACAAATACCTCTTATTGGTGACATACAAAATACATGTACAGTCTAACCTCTCCTTACGGACACCTCTATAATACAGACACCTCTGTATTACGGACAGTTCATTTGGTCCTAGAAATGCCAAAAATCATACATTCCCTACCTCTATAATATGGACGCCTCTGTAAGCAGACACTTGGTTCTGTCCCTTTGGTGTCCGTATTAAAGAGGTTTGACTGTATTAGATGTATGGAGGACAGTGTGAACAATAACGCATCCTGGGTTGAAAGGATTGATATAATTGAACAGTAAAAATATTAGTATTAGCAAGTATAACAACTAATGATGCTCCTATGCTTTGGTGACCTCATGAAGCCATTATCATGGAATGAATAAAAGAAAGAGAGTTTGAAAAGAGTAAAAGTTGTGTAAATTTTCATAACCTAGGCTAAGATTGAATCAGTTTGTACTCATTCCTTGATAATGGCCTCAAGAGATTGCCAAAACCTTGGGACATTAATATTGTCTGTTTCTACTTGCTTACACTGTCTGTACCTCGAAATCTATTAATGCAAAAAATCAACAGCTCCCAAACAAAACAGAAGCAAGCAGTTTGTGCTTGCACTTTAAGTAAAGTGGCCCATTTCTCAGATTATCACTGAGATTCTTGAACAGAATGTATTGAATAATATAAAAATTTTATTATTATTAAATTCAGTTGTGTGATTGACCTGCTATTCCAATTTCAGAATTAGTAGAATAATATTATTATTCTACTAATTCTGAAAATAGCGGCTCAATCAAACACCTGAAAATAATAACTCAATACACACTTCTTACATAAATGTTTTTATTGATTTTATCAGTGAAAAGACCAGCAATGGAGGAAAGAATTTTGAAACTGTGAAACATGGTTCACGAACTCTCACAAGCTTAGCTGATCGGCGTCCAGAACTGGATTTGGAAAATAAATTTGATGCTCTAAGGAGAAGCTAAACTAACCTAAACCTTGGTACACGCTGAATGCTCCAGCCCTATGAAATCCAGGAGATACTTGGTGATGTCTGGAGCTCTAAGAATGATGCTCTCATTCAATGATTATGTTATTTTTAAATTCTATTTTCTTTTGACCTTCAAGGCAGTTTCTTTTAATATGTTTGGAGACAAACATTTTTCATTCCCGCATTTAGAACAGAAGAACTGAACTGTTTAAATATGGCTGAAAAGGGAGTAAGATCACAATTTCCTTGCAAATGTGGATAGCCAAAAGGACTGTTTTGCAGTCTAAACTGCGTGTAAAAATCATAGTAATTTGTGCATTGGACATTGTTATAATATTATTTGTATCTAAGTGCTTTCTATTCCAAGCTGTCAAGTCGCTTTTCAAGGTAACAATATAGGAACAAACAATAAATTGTTGGGCGAGGCTGAATATCATAATTATAAAGAATTATGCAGATCAAATAATAGTGTTAAACACTCTCTAACTGATAATCATTGTTATTTTTTCATTATTATTTATTCAAATTATTTCCATGCTAAAAATCCTTATATTAATGTACAATTGTTTTTATAAAACAATTGCCTGTTACTCAGTAGTTTTAACATACTGCAGTGTACTTAATGTGTAACTTCTTTTACAATCATTTCATCTACACTTCAGAGTATGTGTTTTAACTCTTTTTGGCATTTTTATGCTCTCCAGATACCAAACTCAGCTACCTTTGTCTGAAGTGCACCTTCTTTCCATGTAATTTTGGACCAAAAACATGTTGTCAGTAGGCCATTTCTGAGTTCCAAAAATCCTTACTTTCAAAACGAGGCTAAGTGCAAAAACTTCCTTCTGATAATGAGTTTTATCATTCGTTGCAAATTTTTCTTCCTTTTCATTGGCCGAGAGCTCACCTCGTGACCTGCAAATAAGTGCCTACAAATAATGGTCTGCTCATGCGCACTGTCATCCAACTTTGTTTGGCTGCAAATAATAGTCTTCTTATGTGTAAATGAAACCACGCTTTTCTCCTTGTTGCCATTGCTCTCGAGTGAAAATGGCAGATTGCTTCACTTCCCGAAGATATTCCTTAAAAAAACAAACTCAGTGATGAATGATAAAGCAATAATTATTGAAGTTGGGTATCGCAAAATATCGTGTTTTATCAGTGTCTCACAGATCAATTATTTACCTCAGCCCTCGGCTTCGGCAAATAATTGATCTGCCCGCCACTGACAAATCAGGATATTTTGCTCAACCTCGTTTAATAATAGTTCATTATTTGCATGAGAATTAATAAAAGAACATGTCCACGTCAACGGCTTCGCCCTTAGCCTTGATGTGAAACAGAGGCGTGGAGCAACTCGGAAGTGGCCTATTATCTAATAACATTGGATACTTGACATACTGTAAGGCAAATCTCCCAATTTTTAGCTCGTGAATACAGCCTTCTCTCCTTGCTTCTCGCCGCTAGAGACATCCCTATTTATAGTAACGAGTGGTAATGAGTGGAGATGAATGTATTCACAGGCTACCCAATTTTAGCCTGTACTGCATGTACGTAGCTTGTGATGAAAACTTTTGTGGGGGATCTAAACCAATCGAAAACAGAGAAATACTTTGAATAAATAATCCTTGTTATTAGCTTAGAAATGTAGTTATCATTATTGATATAATTATTGGATGAGGTTGAGAAGATAGTTGATAGTAATTGGATTCAGCTTTCATATGATCTGAAGAATTCTGTCGATCAAGGGCCTGAAACAGAATCCAATTTTTGTTTTATTTTTTCATTGCAACGAATTCTTACTTAAAAACATGCTTACCTAGATCGACGTCATTTATCTTTTCCCCGGACAATTCAGGATATAAAGGGAGCTTCAGTCTAGCATATATTCTCAAAATAGCAGATGTCATAAGTTTACACTGTAGTTGTATTGCTGGTTTTGCTATGTTTATAGGCAGAAATTCGGGTGTATCTTCCTCTCCAAAGTGGATATTTCGGCCATTTTCTGCGGCTCTAAGAAAACAACTGAACTAATGCAAATTTGTCTATTTTGAAGGAATAATAATGAAAGATAACAAGGCATAGGTCTATGTTGTTTTGATCAGGTGGATAACACAAACTAATGCTTTGCAATCCCCAGTATCGTGTAACTGAATACACCATTTGTATGCTCATTCCTAAACATTATTTTTGTACATCACAAAGTGTGCCCAAAAATTAAAAATCAATAACACATCAACTTCTATACGACTTTGTTTTAAGCTTACAGCTAACAAATACTAAACGTTTCCACACAAATTTCAAGCTTTTATTTTTGAAAACTTAAAGCAGGTTTTTAATTCTCTCTTTGCATGGAACCATGATGAAAATTGCTCGCGGCGGCTAGTTATGCGGTAGCTTTAAAACACTATTGCCAAGAAAATAGTGTCATTTTTCACTGCGCTTAAAGTATTCTGTAGATTAAAGCAACGCATCAAAAGAGTATCAGCTGAAATAAGGCAAATAAGCAGTGTGCCTGACTAGCCTATGAAAATCTAGTGACAGGAGTGCATAATAAAAAGTGTTGTCACATGCAGTTTGTTTTTTTATTCTCGCTGTAAACATCCTTTCAGTTCCAGAGTTTTCTTATTATTAGCCTGCGTAGCAGGTGCTTGGAAGTAGTCAACCTCGTCCCCAGGGTCTTCTGGGGACGAGGTTGGGAAGTAGTGGGCAAAAGAGAGAACGGGCGCGTGCGAGGGAGACACGCGAGGGGTGACAGAGCTCCCTCTCCCCTCGCGTGTCTCCTTTTCGCGCGCCCGTTTTTTCTTGCGCACACTATTTCCAAGCGCCTGCTACGCGAGCTATTTTAGTATATATTTGTATATATCCTGCATTACAGGAACTTTAATGGGAAGCTTTCGGCGAAACAATTCTGGGAAAGTTTTGGTGGATAAGCACACGCGCAAGCAGTTTTGCATGCGCGTTGTTTACATTTCTCTCGGGACGATTGAAAGTTCCAAGAGAAGATGAAGACAATGCGTATGCCACACAAATTTCAAGCTTTTATTATTGAAAACTTAAAGCAGGTTATTTTTTCTCTCTTTGCATGAACCATGATGAAAATTGCTCGTGGCAGCTAGCTATGTGGTAGCTTTAATTGCGCTATCTAGTGGATAGTGATTTACCCGGTGGATAGTAACGGTTATCCTCCTTTTGAAGAACTGGGGCCTGGAGTTTGGCGATTAATGCACGCCCAGTGTGGATTTATAAAAGAGGAAACAATAGTTGCATAGCCTCCCACGCAGGCCTTTTTAGGGGAGCTCGTATTTCGTCCCTCATCACAGGGATGATACACGAGCTCCCCTGAAAACGTCTGCGTGGGAGGCTAAATTTTGCATTACCCCCTGCCAGCCCTGCCTTCGATCCCCGGGGCATGGTAAAGGATCTGTTAAATGACCCTACCTGTTCAACTTCGTGAGTGTGCTTTTCCGGTCAGTCTCTAATATGTCTGCACTTTGTAAAATGACTGACCCATATGGTCCGTGATTAATAGATTAACTGTGCCAAGGGCAGCTCCGATGGACATTTCTCAGATGACCATTTCAATTCCGCCATTTTCCGGTGTCAGAATGTTAGAGAGGACCGAAGGAATCCTCTTGATGCCGCGGTTTATTTTTTATGTTTTTCGGGCAATAACTACGTTTAAATAACTCGGAATAACCAGTGTCTGTGTATTGGTGTTGTTTTTTTCAGAGGATCTGACTGGTTGAAGTAAGTATTTGAAGTATTCATCGTTTTATTTATACTTTGCTGGCTCATTTCGTGTTCCGGTAAGCAGAAACAACTTGTCATTTCCATGTGATAGTTAAGAAATACCTTGGGAAAAACGGAAGAAACCGACTGCAAAAGTAATTTGTCATGTCTCATTTTCGAGGAAACTTTCACTTCGCAAGTGCATACGCTCACTGAGTGCAATTATGCATTTTATTCGTGACTTTGAGATTTTATCATTGGCTGTAAATCTAATACTTTTCATTTATTAGATAGGAAGTTACTGGATTAGCGTGCACTTATAACCATTTTTGCGATACCTTGTGTATGGATAGAATGCTGATTCCAGACTCTGGAATAGAGCTATCCCGAAGGCACGTTTTCAGAGACTGTACAAGATCATACAATCAGCGGGTCTCCAGGTCACCAGTTGAAAAATTCCCTCTTTGCTCTTGCTAACTGTTAGCTGTTGATGTATGATCTTTTCATCATGATGCTATCTGTTCTATAAATATCAGTTACAAGTACGGTATCTTAATACCGTACTTGTTATTTGTAAATGCTACTTGCCAATGCTACTTTAACAGGAAGTAGCATGTAACGCTTCCTCGCTTCACGCATTAAGTGCCGACTATAGCCTAAGGCCTTCCTTTTGGGGATTAAACACTCAGGCTAACCGCTAACCCTCCTGGCCTTAACGCCTTATTGGGGGGAGGGGGGAACTCCCCTATGAAACAGACAGGGATTTTTCTTATCTGGGCTTTAGACCCAATCTCCTCTCCCCCTCCCCTTTGCACGCTTGCCATGCTCGCTACTTTAGGGGCGTGAATTGCAAATTGAGATCTCCTCTAGGCCGGTAGTCCCGACGGAACGCTAATATTTTACCTATACACTACAAGTGTGTGAAGGGATACTGATGTATATAAAGAGGAACCAATTTTTGTCTTAAACAGGATATCTTTTCTTGGACGATAAACAGCAAAATTTTTACAAGCTCTAACGTTAATCAATGTCTTAAACAGGGTATCAAAAATCGGGATTCTGTCTTAAACACGGGAAGGAAAATCAGCGATATTTGTCCTAAACAGGTTCAGGGTATGAGGGGCCGCACCTCGCCACCCAGGGATATATCGAGTACCGCCCCCGCCCTCCCCCCCCCGGGACATTAGTACATGATACAGATGCACTATGTTATCAACAGCGCGCGTAATAGCACAGGTGTTCACAGCGATAATAAAGTTTACAGTAAAAATACTATTTCACCGGTTCCTTACTTAAGTTTTGAATAGTCTCGGAGGTCAAATATTGACAGATTATCTGTCACAGTATCGAACATGCGAGCAAAATGAGAGTTCTCAAACCATAGTCTAACTTTGTTCATACGTTAATTACTTCAAAATCTGCAAAATTACGGGCTATCAAACTTATACATGTCAAATTGTTCGGAGACTGTTGTACTACTTTTGAAGATACAATCTTTACAGTACTTTTTATCAGGTGTTTAGTTCAGATCAAGCAACAAAGGCATGTCATGTATGACAGGTTGCTTTTGATTGCCTCTCAGAGAAAGTCCGAATATTTTGTGGTGAAATGTGAAATCCTCAAAAATATTTTTTTCAATTTAAATCCATCTCTGAAGGAGACTGTGGTGCAACAATGATCGATTTTGTTGGGAAAACCGAATCACATCTTGATAGATACACTATGAAATCAAAATTGCTGTTATAGTCCTCAAAATGGGACCGTTTCGCGCGGTGAATAAAATACAGTTTTATCTCTTGAGTCTTATTTGGCTCCGCCAATACTGGCTCCTGCCTACGGCTGATTTGTACCCAAAGGCTGAAATGGGCCCCAGGGTGGGCTGGAATAGCCTTTTGATTGAGCTTTTTTGGCCTAAATTGTGCTCAAATTGCTCAAGAAGGAGCTGAATCAGACTTTGGCCTGCAGGGAATTGGCACTTTAGGACTGAAGCAGATCTTTTTAATTTTCAGTGTACAGGATGTAAGCAAAATTCAGGTTTCCCAATCGGAAAATCGGGGCTTACTGCAAACAAAACAGAAAGTTTATTGATAGACAGCAGAACAAAATGACCTTGGAAAAGAACTAACATGTGTTTGACTCCTTGTTTTAAAACTTGCTTTTGCTCTTTTTTTCTAGATTTAAACATGGGCGAAATGACTTGGTGGTACTGACTCGAGGATGGTAAAGCGATTTGGAGGAAACGGTTAAGAGATCATTGTAAATTGCAGCAACATTGTGTACCGAGTCCGACCTACAATTTACGGCGTCAAATTTTCAGTTGAAAAATTAATCAGCACGGAGTCGTTAAAGCGATTAAAAGAAGCCCTTCACATTCAAGAGGACGGCACTTGAAAAGTAACACCCAGGGTCATTTATAGGCCCGAATTCTTGACCTGCCGGGCACTGGCCTTAAAAACCCAGTAAACTATTTCGAAGATAATTCAATTATACGTCGAGACGAAAACACTTAATTCGTGATAAGCGTTCATTTAAAGCGTATTGCCACTCAACATTACAACGGGTTACAGTGAAAAGGCGTTGAAGTGATATAAATTGACTTGTGGGAAGGCGGGTAACTAGCCTCGAATTTACAGGTACACGTCACACAACCTGCCCTCACACGTGACCCCTCGAAAAGCTTCCATTGTTCCGTTAAGTGTATGCAGTTTGTTGGTGGCGGAAACTTTTTTTTTCGTTGTTTCGAGCATATCTAGAATTTCTCAGAGCTCTGTTTCCTTGTAATTATTCTGTGAACCAGAAATGGGAAGATAACTATGTCTTCGAGTACAGCTGTCTTTGTCCTAGGTGGTAAATTATGGCCCTGTTTCAGTCTAGGAGATCACTGGTCTACTATACAGTAGTCGCTACTTCATTTTGTTGGATTCTTGGAACAGTCTCGTTTTTTCTTATCCAATCACTGGATGTCAGTATTGAAATCAAGCGTCGAACACCCGAAGAAATTCTCCCGCTTCAAATACCAAAATTGAACGCACAATCTGTTAATTCAGTCAGGGATTCGGAATCAAACAGAGGTGAACCAAACCAACCAAGTGAAACGAAAAGACATATCGTGCCTGTTATCACAACAAACTCCGAAAAAGACACTATTATTCCAAATGACTCTCCAAGGAGGCTTGTGTTTATTACAGCGAACTACGAGAGGTTCCCCCCAGGGGCTAAGCTGAAGGGGCCTGGGGCAGGAGGCGCTGGGGTCTCCGTTCCTGCCTCACGAAAAGCGGAAGAAGACGAAGGGTTCGATCAGCATTCATTTAACCGTGTGGCCAGTGACATGATTTCTTTTCACCGTAAATTGCGAGACCACCGAAACAGTGGGTAAGTTCAATATATACTTTAGGCTTGTAAAGTGGAGGCGCGTCTGGCCGAGCGACTAACACCTCGATCTCCGGATCCGGAGGTACGGAGCCTTGCCCATCGCCTTGTGTTTTTAGACAAGGAACTTTACTCCACTTTGTCTCTCTTCACCGAGTTGCCATTGGTATCAGCGACACACTGTTGGGGGGTAAGCCTGCGATAGACTGGCATCCCGTCCAGGGGGGAGTAGCAATACTAATAGGCATGTTTCATGCGAGGGAACCGGGATAAGCTACGGCCGTTTGGCCTTGGCCTTTGGCCCTTGTGCGTCTTGACCTACCTTTACCTTTTTATAGGCTTCTAAACCACTACCTTTATTGGATGCCAAACTAAGTAGGAATATTGGGTCTAGTCAAAGATTAGCACTAGTCACGGTGGCTAAAGTCCGCATTTTCTTGTGACAGATTTTAAGGTTATCGTCCTTTCCGAAACTCATTGTTTCTTGTGGTCGATTTGAAGTTGTAAAACTTGCCGTTCAAAGCAAGGAACCGGTCTTAACAAAGCGGTTAGAAAAGTTAAGTCACCAGTTCACGGACTCATTTATTAATTTACACTGACGTTTTGAAGAAGAAAACTTCATTCGTATCGATGTACGTGTCAATCCAGCGAACTGTTATAATGTCGCCTTTTACTTTGTAAAGAATGGTTTCAAAGCAAGGTGATGGTTGAGAGGTAGTTTTAAGGAGACCTAATAGGACAATAGAACCGGCTTTAATCGCTGTTCAATCAATAGTAGCTAGATCCCAGGAACGGTAATCGTCTCTTGTAGATCCTTGTTTGGACTTGGTTGCACGCTGTACTCACTGTTTACTATAAACACAACAATATAACAAGAGTGGATGTGCATAACTAGTTTAAAGTATAATTTTTTGTCTGGGAAATTGCAGCTTTTATCGTGCAATCAGTCTTTCAATCATACATTCAATTTTTTTAATCTAGCTCGGCTACTGTTTTTTTTTCTGTAAGCCTTATTTAGCTCAGGAACACCAAGCTTTTCGATTCTGATTCTTCTTTTGTAGGTCTAGCGCTCGAAAACATCAACTTTTTAATTTGTTTACCTTATGAATCTAGGACCTTATTTGATAACATTTTAGGGATGGTTTGACTAGTCTCCTCTCCCAACTCGACAAAATAGCTTGGTCTCACCCCACCCCTCTACTAATCTTTGTTCCCAGCCGCTGGTCTGAAACGGCTCCACGTACAATCCGATTCGACGATGCCGCGATGCCGGTTGCTTGAAGAAGTTACTCAGTATTTTCACTTGTTTCTTTTCGTCATTGAGCCAAAAGCTAGAAGTAGATAAATGCCTTGTCAGCGAGTATTATTTTATTCGTGAATGGGTAGTTCGAAGCCAAACAATAGCGTGATTTGTCGACTTTGGAATGTTCCGTTTACCCACATGTGACGAATATGCAGAAGTGCTTAGGTGTATGGAACGATGCATCTTGCTTCGTTGATTATTGATAATTCCAGCCATGATAATTCCAAAAAGACGAATCGTGTTCTACTTTGTAGTGATCACCTCCTCTGTGTGGATATATTTGGCCACGTATCATATTTTTAGCAACGAACTCTCGGCGGGTGCTGATACCTCGAATGACGACGATGGAATAATGTACAGCCTTCTCATGTACGATAGAACTCCGGATAGAAACCCCGATAAACCCGGGGAATGGGGCGCTGCAGTGTCGCTAAATTTTTTGGAAAAGAAAAGAGAAGAAAAAGGCTTCAGTGATCATGCATTTAACCGCGTTGCAAGCGACAAGATTTCGTTAGAGCGGAACTTACCTGATGTGAGAAATTACAAGTAAGATTTTGAACCTCGGCTAATTCATACATGTATGCAAGCTTGTCATTTTATTAATTTTACTTTTTAAGTGTGCCGAGTAAACTGTCGGTAAGCAAAATATAGGGCATCCGGTTGAAAATTGTAGGCTTTGTTTCCATAGCTTCATTGGGCGGTAACCATCGCGCGGACATTACTCAGCACAACTTGAATTGATATTATTGTAATTGTTGTACATTAAGCGTTTCGTTGCATCACAGCAGAAAATGATCACAAGAAAGCCGTTTAGATGGATTTTTTTCCTGTGTTCTTCTGGATTACACTGTAGGCTTAAGTCGAGTTATTTGAGATTTCCGTATAACCCCATACATTTTAATTGCTATTACATACTTTTTCTCACAAATAGTTTAATATGAATAGAGTCGAAACATGTATGCATAATAAATGTATTTGGTTATACGGAAATCTTACCAGTTATTCTTTATTTCAAAAGTACATGTAAGTGTATATTTTGTAATCGCATGTTAGAATTGTTTGAAGTTTTGTCTGGATACGTTCTTTATCAAAAAATAAGAGGGATGTGAAACTATAGGGCCTCAGGACAATTTAATAAGTACATCTTACAGAATATGCATTTTAGATAAGATGCAGATTTCCCAGATAAATGGTACAAAAAAAGCCTTTGCAGCTTTAACAAGTGTGACTTTGCTAAGATCTACCTTACATGTATATACTTGCTTTAATGTTACAGGCTGTATCTTATTTTTGATGTTACATAATAGGCAGCCCTGTCAAAATGTTTTTGAGAAGTAGGCAAGATGACCCATTCGTGTATATTTCTTCGAATATTTGTGGCTTTTGTGATTCGATCAATTGAATTAGTAGAGACCTCATCTCAATGAATTTTATTAGAAAGTAGGCGGCAGACATTTTGTTGTAGGCTGTGAAATCGCTGGCTGCCGTCACATTTTGACTGGGCTGAATAGGCATCGTATTTCCTCCGGGCTAACTTGAACTCCCTTGACTGTGTCTTGATTGCATGTCCGGCGCTGTAAGCCTGTAACTTTTCAACCACACTGCCTACCCTAACAGATACATTGTTGCTGTTTTTTATTTTAACAGATGTAAATCAAAGAAGTATGCACTACCTCTTCCTACAAGCACTGTTATTATTTGTTTTCACAATGAAGCTTGGTCAACTTTACTAAGAACAGTGCATAGTGTTATAAACAGGACTCCTCCACAATTACTCAAAGAAATTATTCTGGTTGATGATTCAAGTGAAAGAGGTATGTATTAGATTTACAAAGATGATGATCGCTGTACTGTTCCTTGCCTACCTTAACTTGCTCAAAAATAAGTAGTAGTATAAGTACATGTAAATGTGTGATATATAGTTATTCTTTAATAACATACCTTTCCCTTTGACTTCCTTAACAATCTTTGATGGGATGTTATTTCTTGTCTTCTCTTGCAGATGAACTGAAAACTAAGCTTGAGGACTATGTAGCCAAATTAAAAATTATTCGAATTATCAGACTTCCAAAGAGAGAAGGTCTCATTCGTGCTCGACTTAAAGGAGCGGCGGAAGCCAAGGGAGATGTGCTGACATTTTTAGATGCTCATTGTGAGTGTTCTAAAGGCTGGCTTGTTCCTCTACTTGCTAGAATATCTGAAAATCGCTCCAATGTAGTCATGCCTGTCATAGATGAAATAAGTGATCAGAACTTTTATTATCATGCTGTTCCGGAACCATTCCATCGGGGTATTTTCCGTTGGCGGCTTGAATTTGGTTGGAAACCTGTGCCACGGTATGAAATGGAAAGACGCAAGGATGCTACTGATGGAATAAGGTTGGTTTGCCTGTGGTTCTGGTAAGGTTTTACAATCAATCATTAATTCAATCTTTTGTTACTTGCAGCAAAAAAGATATTTAGATTTTTGCATTAACACAAAAAACGTGCATGTGTTTTTGCGTGTGGGTTGGTCGCTTATCTCTGAGCTGTACTGTATCTCGATCAGTAAAGTGAAAGTAATTTGGTACTAGTGATCAAGTTATAATTAATTCTTTGTAGTGAGGTAATTGTTGTTTAAAACTATTTGAATTTTAAACGACGATTACCTTTCTGCTGTGAATGAAACACAGCTGCACTGATGCTGTAATTCCTCCTAGGTCAAACATGCTCGTGCACTGATCACACTCATGATTTTATACTCTGTATATCATGGAGTCATTTGTACAGCCGCAACCAGGCAATGATAATTCTTCTGTATAATTACTAGCAGCAATGATATTTTCACCTTCTAAAAGCCATGCAGTGTAAATTATTGTTAAGATCCCTGTCAGCCATCCATTACTTTATTGGTATTAAATTTTGCGGGTCCTTAATTTGACGATTTTGGTGAGACAATAATTATCTCACGCGGTTATTTTTTCACGATTTCAACAGCCCCTACATGTACCCTATATTGACAGCCCTGTACTGTAGATATCTAGCTCGATCAATGAATGTAAGTAATGTGGTACTAGTGATCAAATAATAATTAATTCATTGTAGTAAGGTTGTTGTTGCTTAAAACTGTTTGAATTTTAAACAACAATTACCTTTCTACCATGAATGAAACATTGCTCCGCCGATGCTGTAATTCCACGTAGGTCAAACATGCTCGTGCACTGATCACTCAGCTTAATAATTTTACTCTGTTAAGATAGACTCATTTGACAGCCACAACAAGGCAATGATATTCTTCCATATGATTACCAGCAACAATGATATTTTCACCTCCTAAAAGCCATGCAGTGTAAATTATTCTTAAGATCTCTGTCAACCCTCTTTAACCCATTACCTTATGACTAGAAATATCTATATCACATGGCAATAACTTGAAAATGTACGTGCACTGTAGAAGAGATTCAGTGTAATTCAGTATAATTTCATAAACAAAATCAATGAGCTGTAGACCAGGACAGCTGTCACTAAAATTTCACATTCCTTCCCAGGTAAAAATGTGAGGCGGGATCCCGCCAATCCCACCTGGGATCCCAGGTTAATCCCAGGTGGGATCCCGCCAGAAATAGGCGGGATCCCTCCTGGGATCCCGCCCGGGATTATGGAACGTCCCGGGAGGCATCCCACCTGGGATCCCAACTAGGATCCCACCAATCCCACCTGGGATCCCACCTGAAATCCTGGGTGGGGTCCAAGAAACCATCCCACCTGGGATTTGTAAAAATCCCGCCAATCCCACCCGGGATCCCGCCTGAAATCCCGGGTGGGATCAAAGATATCCCACCTGTGATATCAGATGGGATATCCTACCTTTCCTGGCAGCATCGAATGCAGGTTGTTAAATTGATGGGATCCTGCTATCCCACCCTGTCATACACAGGAAATTGATATTTATCGTAGAGGGATTTGAAGACATATAACTTCTGCACCATATTTTCAACTTAATCTGCAAATTTATTAGGAAAATAGAGTTAATATACATGTAAGTCTTGAATAAAATGCAACTTTAATAAGTCTACATATACAATATTCAGTCATTGCAGAACATTCAAATATGTGATTAAATCTTTGGAAAAAAAAACCACAACAACACAAATGCAGTATTTTCATGGAGAAGTTTCATTCGAAACCCCAAGTTAAAGTTTGCTTAATTTGCTTATCGTGTAGACTTTTGGCTGATGTCGTGCTCTTCAGTGCTATACACTTTTCTTTTGACTGCAACGAATAAGTATCTGCAAACAGAAAAGTTGAGATTTTAAGGCAAATGAACACAAAAACAACCTGACGTTTTAGAATTGAAACGAACGAGTATCGAAGCGTGATCGAAGGTGACCGATCCAACTTGTTCAGGTACGCGAAAAGGGGAGACAACACGGGTAAATCGAAACTCAAGTTGAGAAAAACATCACTTACCAACGTTAGGAATACTTTTTGTTGAACCTGGCAGGAAAACGACTTTAAATTGAAGTAAAAAGAAGCGTCTTCTTGTAAAGACGCATGCTTTACAGTTCGTCTTCTTTGACTTGAAAGTGCCCGCGTGGAATCAGCCAATTTTCACACCTTTTCATTGGTTGAAAAGGCCCATGTGACGATAAAACGCTGAATACGCATGTGTTGAACTCACGGGCTTCCCTGGGAACTAGTGGAAACAAAATGGCTGACAAACAGCGAGGACTGCAGCTAGCGTTTCGCAGTTTTGACCATGAATTTCTATTCAGGAGTCGTCCATAATCAAGACGAAGGATCGAAGCTAATATAAAAGAAGAAAATGATGCATGGAGGTATCATTTCAAGTGAAGAAACTCTAGGGAAAAGCTAGAAAGGAAAGTTAAGTCAGGAATGATGGATGTAGCGATTCATTAATGTTTTACAAAAATCTTCTCACTAAGAAACTATCTGCAAGCACAAAAAAAATTGTAGTAAATGATTTTTAAGTTTTTTAGTTTTAAACACTGCTTTTTACGTTGGAAGTATGCTTTTTGTGTGTTTGTATAAAATAAATATTGTTTTGTTGAAAGTCATTTTTACATGTATGTACAGGACAATTTATGAACGATGGTGTCATTTTCTGCTTATAAAAAAACATTTGTAATTTAATACAATAAGTTGTCCTTTGAAATTAAATTGGGTACAGGAAGACGATAAATTCCAGCCGTATTTTTAACTCCACATGCAGAAATGTAGAATAATAAGTTAATTAGACTTCTTGCTAAGATATGTTTAACACATAATTATATATAACCTACATGGCTGTTAAAAGTCTTCTTAATTAAGTTTGACTTAACTTTTGCAAGTATGAATAAATCTTCTAAAATCCCAGGTGGGATCGTACATGTGAAATTATCCCAATGTTCCCAGGTGGGATGTATGTAAAGATCCTGGGTGACAATGTGTGATCCCAGGTGGGATATTTGAATCCCACCCAGGATCCCGGGTGGGATGTGTGGATCCCACCCAGGATCCCAGGTGGGATGTGATAATCCCGTGTTTTAGGCGGGATCCCAGGTGGGATTAATTTTTAATCCCAGGTGGGAATGGCGGGATCCCGCCATTAGAGGCGGGATCCCACTAATCCCACCCGGGATCCCAGGTGGGATTAGTGGGATCCCGCCGGGATCCCGCCTGACTTTTTACCTGGGTTGCCATGTGCAATTGGAAGGTGTAGAATTGAACCCACTGGGATGATCTCTTGGTTCTTAATTTTTCTTTTATTTCCTTTAAAAGTAGCCGGGATAATGCTCACAGAAGCTGGGAGAAATCCCAAGCCCCCTACCCAATATTGACAGCCCTGTACTGTAGAACTGATATATATCTTGAGCAGTAAATGAACGTAATGTGGTACCCATTAGTGATCAAATAATAATTAATTCATTGTAGTAAGGTTGTTGGTGCTTAAAACTATTTGAATTTTAAACAACAATTACCTTTCTACTATGAACGAAACATTGCTCCGCCGATGCTGTAATTCCACGTAGGTCAAACATGCTCGTTCACTGATCACTCAGCTTAATAATTTTACTCTGTTAAGATGAAGTCATTTGTACAGTCACAACAAGGCAATTATATCCTTCTGTATGATTATCAACAACAATGATATTTTCACCCTCTAAAACCCATGCAGTGTAAATTATTGCTAAGATCCCTCTCAACCCTCTATAACCATATTACCTTATGACTAGAAATATCTACATCACATTGCAATAACTTGATAATGTACGACAGCATTGTAGAAGAGATTCAGTGTAATTCAGCGTAATTTGGTAAACGAAAATTCAATGATCTGTAGACCAGCGGCCACAAGTTAATCAGTTTTTTCTTAACTGTCACGTGTTAACCCTCTTTAAATAAAGGCGTTACCTTACCTTACTTTACCAGGATCACTGTCACAAAAATTTCACATTCTTTGCTATGTGCAGTTGGAAGGTGTAGAATTGAACCACAAGGATGATCTTTTGGTTATATTTTCCTCTTGTCTCCTTTGAAAGTAGCAGGGATCATGCTCACAGAAGCTGGGAGAAATCCCCAGCCCCCTACCCTATATTGACAGCCCTCCTGTACTGTAGGTATCTATCTCGATCCATGAATGTAAGTAATGCAGTACTAGTGATCAAATGATAATTAATTCATTGTAGGGAGGTTATTGTTGCTTAAAACTATTTGAATTTTAAACAACAATTACCTTTCTACTATGAATGAAACATTGCTCCGTCGATGCTGTAATCCCACCTAGGTCAAACATGCTCTTGCAATGATCTCTCAGCTTAATAATTTTATACTTTGTCAATGGAGTAATTTGTACAGTTGCAAGCAGGCAATGATATTATTCTATACGATTACCAGCAACAAAAATATTTTCACCTTCTAAAACCCATGCCGTAGAAATTATTGTTAAGATCCCTGTTAGCCCTCTATTTCCTTATTGCTATTAATAATTTGCTGGTCCTTAATTTGACGATTTTGGTGAGACGATATTTCTCAGGGTTTTATTTTCGCGATTTCAACAGCCAAATATGAAAAAAAGGGCATTAAATTTCGTGATTTTGCATTCTCAACTTCATTTTGGTTTTCAAACAGTTTGAACTTATTAAAAATTTCTAGATGGAACAAGAAATGTGTGAAATCCTCGCAAATTAACGGTATTTTATAACTGAAGATTTAAAATGAAACGTAGCAGTAAAACCAGTTAACAATAACTCAAATTATTTGAGTATTTGTCCATGTTGCAGTTAATTTTTTACTTTAGTTAATTTTTGTTTGTCCCTTGTTTCAAATTCATTAACATATGTTACCATATGAGGTAAAAAGTTAACTACAACCTCCATACATATCCTTTATATGAAGTTGCGATTACATTGATGTTCATGAAAATTAATTTTCCTGTGTTTTGAATTTTCTACATGGTTGTTAAATTAATGTTGTGTTCTTAAATTTCATGAGGATTTAAATTTGCAGGTCTTTGATTTTGCAAATTTTTTACAATTGCGATGAACGCAAAATTAAAGACTTACGAAATTAAGTACCAATGAGGTAATAATATCCCTTGCCACTCCCTTCCGAGTAGGGAGTGGCTCTACCTGGTAAGACCCAATATCCATATGCATAATACAAAAACTCCAGTCTGTCAATCTTCATAAATTTCGTAAAGAATTAATTAGAGAATTTGTCAAGAGATAAAAGCATTTTCCTTTAAGTAATTATTTTAGAAATCCTCATAACCCTTTTTCTTGACTATTCATTGATATTGTTAACAGCAAATTGACTTTGATTGATGTTACATACATTGGGATTTTAATAAGCCAGGCTGCCAAATAGAGCCGGGTGGCCACTAAGTGCTGGATATCTTTAGTCCTTCCTCATCAAATAAGTACACACTGGATCTTGTTAGTCCTGTGTTTACTTATTTAATCTGTAGGGACTGAAATCAGGAGGTGTGACTGTATGTAATTTGCAATTACGGTATTTTATTCATCCTTCTAAGGTAAATTAAACAAGTCATGTATTAAGTGAACAAAGGACCTTGCGTCCACGCACCAAGTTTGGTCTCAATTGTGTCCTTCTTAGAGAGCATTTGTTTAAATATGATGTAAAGGTTTTATAACCAGGCTGTTCCAGGTGTTCAGGTTGAAGAAAGTGAGCGGAAAACGACAAGGAAAAAGAAAAGGAGGTTCGATCCTCACCATCTGAACACTGCGCTCTACTATCTGAATGCCTGGAACAGGCTAAAAGGACTTATATCAACGATATAATTATACTCTTGCTGCTCGCTCAAGACATAAAGGGCCATTTGTTCGTCAATGACTGGTCACAGGCATTCATATGATACCATTGTTGTTGCTTAATCTGACAACTTAATGGTTATTTTATTAACTCAAAAAAGTTGCTGGAAGTGTATAAGAGTGTTGTCAACTGGTCCATAAGTGTGGATAGTGGGGCGATTCAGCTATGTGGGGTTAGATTCATGAAATTAAATTGTTCTTTGTTCCTTGATTAATCTAATTTTAGTTATATGGTCTCATAATTGCATGCATTTAGATGTTCCAGACACAAATTTTAGACTCAACACCCAGCAATATTGTTGTTAGCAAAAGAGAGGAATTGACTTGTGTAAAACTAGGGTAGATTCATAATTTTTAATGATAAATGCTCTCCGTCTAAAACCCTTTGAGACCTGGCGGGAACGTTCTGCCAAGCTTGAAGAGCATTCTTAGTGATTGATCAATCCTACTTCTATAGACTGTAGTATTACGGGGAATATGTCCTGCCCCAATTTGTTTGACAGTAGCCTGTTTTGAGTCTAGTGATGAAAAATCTTATAATTTGAGATGTACTGTAATGAAGGTGGGTTTTGTCACTCCAGACCCTTTGTCAGGTTTATTGGTAATTTTGTAGTGAAGAGTGGGGAAGGGAGGGGATGCCAGAGGTTACCTCTACTGAAGACAAAACGAATCAGGGGTCACCCCCCCAACCCTCGCGGTAAACTTACATCTCTTACCCATTTGCTATCCCTTCTCCTTTATCTGTCCAGTGACTGTGAAATGATCAACAGTAGAGAGCTTTAGATTAGTACGAGTACGAGATTTAACTTAAAGTTCTTTGCGCGTTTTCTCTAAAGATACACCTCGGAAAGCTTCATCTTACTTGTTTTTACCAAAAACTTTTGCACGGTTATCTTGATTGAAGGAGGTTAAGGCCCTCTTCCGATAGTAAAATGATAAAACTTCTTACATTTGATAACTTGTTCCCGCCACTACGACACTCTCGCTTAAACTCGCAGTAGAATGACGACGGCCATCACGTTTTCCCGCCAAAATGACGCTGGTTCACGCGCGAGCACTTCTTACTATTGAGAAAATCTCGTAGTCGTAGTGGTCCTCGTCCTCGAATCTAAAGTTCTCTAGCTTTTTTTTTGTTTTATTTACAGAACCCCAGTGATGGCCGGGGGGTTGTTTTCTATTGATAAAAGTTATTTTGAAGAAATAGGAACTTATGACACTGGAATGGACATTTGGGGTGGCGAAAATCTGGAAATTTCTTTTAGGGTGAGTCTGGTATTCCTCCATAGCTCTAATAGAAGCTCTTGGTTTAAATGGAGATATGATCATTGCAGTGGTAATTTAAGCCATTGAAAATAAACTCGTAAAAACTTCCAGGGCTTCAACGGGATTCAAACCCTTGGCCTCTGCGTAGGCGCTGCACTGCCCATACATTAGGGGGCTTAAGCAACGACGACGGCGACCGCGACGGCCACGAAAACGTCACTTAAAAAGTGAATTTGCGCTGCCTCAAACTTCATCGCGCTTATTCCATTTCGTTTAATTCGTCAAATGTTGGCAAATGTTTTTGGAGTTGAATTCTAAAGGACTGTATCAAAAATTAGGAAAAGAAAAGGAAAGTTGTTGTCTCGTGTTCCCGTCCTCGACAAAACGTGAATTTAGGCACTTTCACGTTGTAGTCGTGCAACAACGGCAAAGAAATGTACAAAAAAGCGTGATGCGCGTGCAAAGTTGTTGTTTTGCCAATCTAAACCTATGGCGTTATTGCCGTTCTCTTTGACGTCGCCGTCGTCGTTGCTTATAAGGCTTATGTATACGAGGTGAGCCAGCCCTGTAAGCCGGGCTGGCTGGGCTCGAGTCATGCCTTTTGTCCTCATAAAATTGTCATTGTTTTGATATGAGAAGGCGGACTGGTCCACTTGCCGAGATCCCGGTTGCACGTGATATCTTGACCTTATATTCTTTTGTTTTAGATCTGGATGTGTGGTGGCACCATCGAAATGTTGCCGTGTTCACGTGTTGGGCACGTGTTCAGACCACGCTTCCCGTACTCATTCCCCGCTCGTCCAGGAGGCGACCTTGATGTAGTTAGTCGTAATCTAATGAGGGTAGCGGATGTGTGGATGGATGAATACAGTAAACATTTCTACAACATTCGCTTCGATCTCAAGAAGAAAAAACACGATGATGTCAGCGAGAGACTAGCGCTTAGAAAGAAGTTGCAGTGCAAGAGTTTCAAATGGTATCTTGAAAATATTATTCCTGAACTTGAAGTCCCAGATGTAAACTTTGTGGCTGCTGGACAAGTAAGTTTAGAATACTAAGTCAACTCTGGGTATAGTGAACGGACGCTATCACTGATTTGGTATACCGTAGTGATTCATACTGCTTAAGCACCCTCATTCCAATACATTCCCCCATACTAATAAGAGCCCCTTCTCCAATAAGTGACCCTATTCTAATGAGCGTCCTTTTTGGATAGCACCCTCACTTCAATAGGCTTCCCTATACTGATAAGAGCCTTTTTCTATTAAGTGTCCGTATTCTAATGAGGGCCCTTTTTGCGTAAACACCCTCATCTTAATAAGCTCCCGTTTTCCAATAAGAGCCCCCACTCCAACAAGTGCCCCTATCGCGCACAACAATTTACCAACCTACAGCTTATTACGCTTGTAGCACAAACAGGAATGCATTTCAAGTCGTTATACAGCTTGTCCGTTTCTTTAGACTTCTTCCTTTTTTGATCAGTGTCCTTCTGGCAAGAAATCTGTCTTCCATTATTCTGTTTTGTTTTTGTCTGTAGGTGCGGAATCCTTCGAGTGACATGTGTCTAGACACGCTTGGGAAGAAAGATGATGCCCCGCTTGGTTTGTACCAGTGTCATGGCCAGGGAGGAAACCAGGTAATGAAACTTGCTACTTGTTGTTAGTTAGTTACAGTGAGGGTGATAGCCAGAGAAAACAGAGAACAGTGAAACGAAACTAAAGGAGCATTTTGTGGGTTTGGAAAGGCTTTAAGTAACTACCTCGGTACAGAATTGACTTAAAACAGCAATATTTTTAGTGATTTAATCCCTTTAACGTGACGCCTTAACTTAGATATACGTTGACGCAAAGCGTGCTCTGTCTAAGTAAAGAGTTCATTTTTTCCTTCTTGTCACAGTTTTAACTACACAATGTATCCTCTTATTATAGCTTTAATTCTATGACCACGTTTTCTTGTTTTTAGTACTTTGTATTGACAAGTAAAGGAGAACTGAAGTCAGAGGACAACTGTCTGGACTATAACGGCTATGATTTGTATCTACGAGAATGTGACGGACTTAAGCAGAACCAGAGATGGTCGTACAAGGTATGGTTGTGTATAGTGGGGATGGAAGGGGGGCGCTATTCGCAAAAGTGGCCTGAGGGCTGGGGTTGGGTTGTAAAGAATTCGTTTGGTGGGGATGAAAGCGGGAAAATGTTGTAGTTTTAAAGGGGACCACCAAGGGTACATGCCATAGTGTCCGTATTATCCGGGTGTTCGTATTAAGCGGGCTCTCAGAAAAGAAGGTCATAGACGCATGTTTTATCGATATAAAGTCTAAAGCAGACAAAAAAAGAGTAAGGGTAGGAATAAAAACTGCTCAAAAAGCAAGGGAAGTGAGACATATCTTGACTAGTAGGAGGCAGAAAACTCTCTTTGAAGTTGAACAAGGTTCGAACACGGGAAGACAGACGGACTTATCAAAATCAAACATGTCACGCTAGTTTTTTACTGCATTAACCCATAGAAATCTGTCACGCTAGTGTGCTACTGTATTAACCCATAGAAATCTGTCACGCTAGTGTGCTACTGTTTTAACCCATAGAAATCTGTCACGCTAGTTTGCTGCTGTATTAACCCATAGAAATCTGTCACGCTAGTGTGCTACTGTATTAACCCATAGAAATCTGTCACGCTAGTGTGCTACTGTTTTAACCCATAGAAATCTGTCACGCTAGTTTGCTACTGTATTAACCCATAGAAATCTGTCACGCTAGTTTGCTGCTGTATTAACCCATAGAAATCTGTCACGCTAGTTTGCTACTGTATTAACCCATAGAAATCTGTCATTATTTGAACAGGGTACGGCAATGTCAACGGTTAACACATGAATGTGATAAGGAAAATAGACAGTGCACAGATAACAAGTGCCCGTAAAGCGAGGATGAAGTTTTATGAGATTTTGTACCTAGGAACGCAGAGAAGTGTCCGGTGTCCGTATTAAGCGGGTTAATTTTAGAGAAAATATATGAGCTTTTCGTCGGGACAAGCGAAATTGTCCGTAATATACGGGTATCCGTACAGTGGAGTTCCATTGCACGTGCTCAAGCGTTTTTGCTTTCTTTGTTCAGGATAACACGCTCTACCACCCTCGCCGAGACGTGTGCATTGACCGCGGCTCCGCAAGCTCTGGCCACGCCCGTGTTCGCGCGTGCGATGGCCGAGATTCGCAGGTCTGGGAATTTTCCAAAACAGACGACATGGATTAAACGTTGCAGCAGATCTCGCCATCAGGCCAGTCAACGCGATGTTACAGCGCCGACTCAGGCGCTATGGAAGAAGGAAAGAGAACCCAGCGTCTCAATAAGCGTTTGTTGTTATTGAGGGAACTACCCGTTACTGGAGCCATTATCCATACGGACGGTTGAAACATACCTCCAAGGCGTCCCAGAACTCTCTGGTCGCTACAAATAGTGTGAAATACTCTTGTCGAACTTTCATTTTCCTTCTTGATGGTGGCTCAATTCCAAACCTCGACGACCTGGCACTAAAACCGAAATTCACTTTTAATATATTAATTAAATATTATTATCTATTTATATTCACTGACTTTTTTTATTCTCTCTCGTATTTAGGAAAACAAAATATGAGGCCTCTACATTTTTCGGGTGTTTAATTTCGCGGATGGGCAGATTTTATGTTTTTAGGAAACTAATGTTTGCGATTGGAAACGCCTTTTTTGGGGGGGATGAATTTCGCGATTTTCAGAAACTTTATACAGAATTCTTTTGCTTATATCTCTAGCCTTGAACAGGAGAAACAAGATCCAGATGTAATGTCGTACTTAATATATTTTATTACAGTAACTTATATTCAAATTCTGATTCAAAATGCTTGTTCTGTGCGAAATTCTAAAAGCTGATTGGAGTGTGTTGAAATGACGTACAACGCACGATTTTTATGGATCACCACTTCGCCTCAGCGAAAACTTTGTGAATTTTACCGAGGGTTACTTTATCTTTACATCCACCTATGATTTGTATATTTCGATTAACTCACGTCGCTTTTTGGACGTAAAAATAATATGTTTTGTTACTACTGTTGCTGTTGCCCTCTGCTGCTGTCCTCTTCCTTGTAGGAATCGTCGCTTTTGCGATACAGAAGGCTGACCACTCAGTTTTAGCATATTGTTATAGTTTGGAGACTCTTTGTTCGTGATTTCCAGTACTCTAGACGCTCCTGCTGGCTGTGGAATGAACCTAAGGGCGCTTTCCATTTGTCAGAACTGACCGGCCAGACCATTCCCGTAGTAATGAGAATTTTACTTTTAATCAAAACTTTTCAACCAGATCCGTCAAATCGTAAATACTATGCACGAAGGAGATGGTTTTTTAGCAAAAACTGTTGGGAAAAGCCTATTTCATTGTAAAAATGCTGCTCCAGCCATGGTCTGGCCGGCCAGTTCTGACTTTTGGAAAGCGCCCTAAAATTCTGGAGATACGAGTAGGCAAATATTGTCTTTGCTATTCGTCTTTATTTGTACATTCGACGGTCGTGCCATTTTGAAAACATAGTTTATTGAACTTACAGGCAGCCAGCATGAGGCGATACGCCACTTGCACATCTCCCATAATGCACCTTCGTTTGTCCCCTAATTTTTTCATTGGCGTAAGTTTTCAATAGACCATTTCCGAGTTCCCCCTGGCCTCTGTTTCAAAACGAGGGTAGGTGCTCAGTCTTTGATATGGAAATCATTTTTCATTCTCATGCAAATAAAACTCATTTTGAAAGTGAGGGTTTTGGAACTCGGAAGAGGCCTATTTCTCTTGGGATGCTGTGATCTGACCCAGGAGAGATGAAAAACAAAGGTTATGCAAAATAAGGTGCGTTATGGGAGATGTGCAAGTGGCGTATTGCCTCGAGCTGGATTAGATTTTTTACCCGAAACTGGAGTTTTGGTACGTGAACACGGGAAAGACCTGATTAGGAGTGAAACAGTGTGATATATCTGTACCATTTCATTGAGCTATAAAAATGAGGATATTTATTAACTTTTTTATCTCATCCTTTTTCCTGCTCTGCTTAAACTGGTCGCAAATAAAGCCAGTAAAGCTAGCAACTAATAATTGATAGAGGACTTAATATATAAACTCATTATTGTCAAAGGTAATTGTGCAGGATCTATTGTCAGAAAATGGGGTCGCAAGACGGCCTATCAAACAATTAAATTATTAAATTATTTTCAATAAATATTAGCATGCATGATTATGTCGTTCTGATTCTTGCGCCGCGGGGGGACTGCCCTGTTAAAGTGACGGGACCAATCTAGGCATGGCTCGGGCTTTATTTGACCCCTTTCCGCACAACACTAAGAGATACCTTTATAAGCACTAATATTCGCTTTCCGTACGTCCTCAACACCGTAAGTGAGACGGAGAGCATCCCGGTCACTTCTATATGAGAGTTTCTTTTCCGAGTTCTTGCGCCTGCGATTCCGTACAGCTTACAACTTACTACGCTTAGGTCTACGAGTTTGTTTTTACCGGGTCTAATTAATAGCCTGAGAAAGCAGCCGCTATTCCTTGGCGCCACCTATGGTTTCCCCTCCAAATGAAGTCTGAGCCGGAAAAGAACGCAGAAATTAGCTGAAATAGCATACTGATGACGCGTGATTACCCAGATCTGGATAGTGCTTCAGGTTAGTCGTGTCAAGTAAGAAATTTGTTTCAACCAACCAGAAGCAGTGACCAGATCTGTGTAGTGACACGTCATCAGTATGGAATTTCTGCGAAAATGTCGGAGGTTTCTCAGCAATCTTATTAAAAGTGCCCTGCCACTCCATTTACATGGACGTAGACTCTGGCACCGTTCCTCGTCGCTAGAGAAATCGAGATATTAGACTTAATGCCATGTCTGCTGCTGATTATCTTAGTCCTGCTCCCTGCTTTGCCTTTAAAGAGGCCCTAGGTATGTCCCTACTCTGAATTTCATCTACAGTCCTTTTGCTTTTTAAGGAGTAGGCTACGTTCCTGCCGGTATTTAACCTTGTATTTAATCCCACGCTCTTTCAAGGCCATTTCGCTTGTCGATATTTTACCCTAACAGAGCCTCTTTTGAAACTAGATTACGCGTCACCCCTATATTCAGTCTTGTAGAAAATTTACAGCTGATTTCATTGCCATGTATACACCCGGATTTTCAGACATGATTCGACGGTCATGATTCGACCTGTCATGATTCGACACTAATCACGTGACGTATCGCTTCGCAGTACGTAAACGGTCGCGAAAATAATTGAGAGTTCTGCCGTGGGATCCGAAACAGTGAGAGAAAAATCTGGCTGGAAAGCTTAGCACTAAAGGACATAAGTGTAACGAAGCTAGAATCCCGACAAATGCGTTTTACCTGAAGAGGAAAGCTTTGTTGCTTGGAAAGCAGCGACATGATACAGAAATTATGATAACATTTGATCAGGTGATAAACCTGGAGTTCGATTGCCGAGTCCGAATGTATTTCTGTAGGCGATATCATAATGGACGAAATATTATCAACACAGCGAAAAGCGAAATAGTCCGACGGTTAATCGTTAGTCTTCTTCCGTATGACAAGGTTTCGGTGTTTTGCCGTTGGTGAATACCACCCGCAATTTACATGTAACAGTGATGCAAATTTAGTTAACAGGGAGGCAAATTTGTATTTCTTCAAGTTGGTACTTTTTCGTCCTTACTTAGCTTCTGCATGGTTAAAAAATAACAGGAAACCTTGACGTTTTGCCGAAGAAATCAACAGATAAATTGATCAGTCTGCCGTTGTGAAAGAATTTGCTGGCGGGTTTGAAAGTTTTGTTTCGTCGACCGTTGAAAAATATCACAATGTTCGATCCTCGACCTATGACCCTAGTAAGCACAAATAAAGAAAACCATACATAAAAGAAAGCAAAATTTGTTTTTTTTTGGAAAAGGGTAAAATATGATATTTCCTTAAAGATCAAGGTAAAAGCCCAAAACAAGTTGAGAAAAGAGCCGAAAAACTTATTGATCGAGACGTCCACACGCCCGATAACATGTATTGCGATTAGATTGCGTGACTGTATGAGAAGCTGTTATCCCGGAAAAGGAGAACAAATTATGGATCACAGTCCTCTTTTTCTGAATTACAAGAGAAATATTCAAGCTATCATCAAAGTAACTTTCAGATTGTATGCTTTGATTCCTGTAGGATATTCAAGGTAAAATACTATACTGCTTGGTAACCTCTCGGTCGAATCTTGACGGTCGAATCATGACCGTCGAATCATGTCTAAAAATCAGGGTGTATACACCGCACTGAAATCAGCTGTAATGCGCGCATGAAGGACGGGTCAGCGGAATAATCTCCGTTAACCGCGCTGGAAAGTTGATCCTTAGAATGAACATGTGAACGTCCGCTCGGTTAACCGTGGTGAAAATTATTCAATTACGCGCGCCGTTTCGTTGAATGAACGCGGCGTCAACATATCATTACAGTCTATTTATTATATGTCTTTATAGAATAACTAACTGGAACAAAGGAAAGTTTTTACATGAGTAAAGACTCAATCAACCCCTTCCCCGGGGTCCATACGTTTTCCAATATGGCGGCGGCATATCGGAAAACGAGAAGACCCGGGGAACGAGGTTAGAGTTCAATTACACAGGCCCCACAAGATGGATGTTTTGGAAAAACAACTTGGCCGCCGTGACGTCATGTGATAACGATTGGTTACCCGTGCTTATTCTGTGCAATGATGCACGACCGCTGTTCAAGGCCGAACAAAGTCTGTTGGTTAAAGATATTAACGAACTTTTCAAACAATAGCAACGAAAATCATTAGATATGTACTTCATTAAACTCTTACACTATTTCATACGTGATTAAATGGGCTGATATTTCTCGCATTGACCGCAATAACTGGTTGTTACTTAAGGCCGGTGCATGCTATCACGTACCGTACTTTCCAAAAAAAATAGCAGCGCCGGCCAACTAAAACAAAGAAAAAAACAAATGCACTAGAACCTTTTACTCTTTAGTACCTTTCGCGAGAGCTCTTTTGAGAAAAGTCTTTCGTCGTCTGTTTGATCTCTTCCTTACAGATTCGAAAAAGTCTCCATGCCACATGTACACGCAGGGATCGCGTTACTCAGTAATTACATTCATGTTTCAATATTGCACGGGTAATATCTTATTTAGTTTAATATTGCTCCTGAGGGTATTTTCCTTTTTTGAAGTGGATATTGGCCAGGCCATACTGCTGAATTACATAAATAATTTTTAAAAAACAAACCATCATCAACGAAATAACCGAAACCAATAAACCACCGTGAAATAGGATTGCCTTTCAACCTGGAAGGAGAATTTTGACTAGCAGTCTTAATTACAATGAAAGTTTTGATACGAAAAGCAAACGTTTGAGTGACCGCAGCACTTAATTGACCATGGCGATAAAGCACTACTGTGGTCGACAACCCGGAAGAAATCACTGAGCTAAAAAGTAAAATGTTTCTAACTAGTTGCTACAATTCTTGCTCGCTGGTTTGGGGCATCCTTTTAAACCGAAAAAGTTGACCCGGAATCAGTAATACCAGAAGTTTATGATTAGCCCAGTTATCTTCAGAAAAAAGAAAAATTAATCTATATGGTTCTTAAAAACTGAAACAGACCGAAGCTGGAAAGAATCGTGTGTTTTACCGAGCTGTTTTTGTTTTTGTGTTTCTTTCTCTTTCCGGTTTTCTTAATTTTGGCCTTCTTTATATTGCCGAGTTTGGGTTGCGAGTCAGAAATTCAAATTAATCCAGCGATCCGGCGATATAACAACAATGTTAGCCACAAAGTTGGCTCACGTCCTACCACAAAAAGCACAAAACAATGAAACTAGCCAAACACTTAAATTTACTTTTTTTACCGGATATTCAGCAAAGAGGAATCAAATTTCTGTATGAATGTTTTGCTAGGGAGACATGATGTTTTGAGATGGAAATGTAATAAAGTTGCCAATATTTTGTGTCGTGTTTATCTGCTCGTATGCAAATTCGCATTAATTGTAGAAAAAAATATGTTTATCTTATTTCTGTGAATTGGACACTAGAACAAAAGTGCTAACCCAGCTGACAAATCTAAGACGGGATCGACCTAAAAGGCTTGTTAATAGATTTTTAATACAATACCACGCTATTGTTGTAACGTGTTCCACGTTCGTCAAAGCGGTATTAAGGTCAACACAGAAAATCGTTTGGGAAAACAACTTTGGTTGTGAAGGGTTTCTACAAATCGCTGCCGATATCTACTTGACAACAATGGATCTTGGACGCTGACGCTACAAATAGGACTGGAAAGAAAGCGGGCAAGATGACTCAATTGAATTGTTTTGTCTCACTAATAACGTCAATCTACGATCGTCGACCTAAGCTACGGGCTTGATCAACCGAGAAATCACAACGGAAGTTGCTGATGTGTCAGTTCTAAGCAAAGATACAGAGAAGTCATCATACAATTGTTTTATTTTTAGCGTTTTTCATCCGCCGTTAAATTTTCGCGATGGCCTTTTCAGTTCACCAGCCGCGTCAAGTGATCGTGGTTGTTTTACTCACGTCCATTTTTTGGTTCGTGTTTAACACGTTGATTATTATTTCATATCAAGGAAATATTGGTTCAAATGATCGTAAAAGTGTACTGTTATTTAGACACGAAAATAAAAAAATTCATCGAGGATTTGATAAGCAATTAGGAGATGCAAATAAAGGCCAGGAGGCTAGTGTGACACGAGGCAATCATAAAAACGGCCAAGAACTGCCAGAGGAACTTGATACTATAAACAAGGAGATTACAGAAGACAAACGAGATCACGGCATTAACGTGATGAGAAAAGGACTTAAAAGTGACAATAAAATAATTTCTTTGAATAAACAGCAATTAAGCAGAAAAAAAGAATCGAAGGCTATTAGAAAAGAACCTAAAATGGCCAACAAAAAGCAGATTACAGCGGTCAAGATACAACCGAGGAAACATATCGAGGACTCGAAGGACGCGGAACGCATCCCGACAATTCCCGACGTTAATGCTCGCGACCCGAACGGTCTTGGAGAAGGTGGGAGAGCGGTAGTTTTTGAAGGGTCAGAAAAAAAGAAAGAAAAGGAAGGTTACAGTAAATATGCCTTCAATGAATATGCAAGTCAGAAGATTTCACTCGTGCGTTCCATTCCAGATACAAGAAGTGCTGGGTAAGTTTATTTTTTTGTTTCACATGATTTGTAACTAATTTAACCACAGTCACAGACCACTCAAAATGCGAAGAACAAGAATCGAACCACAGGGTTCTCTTCCTTGAAGGAGGACCGAAAACATCAACATTTTGTTCTGAGATAATTCATTGTATGCAGCTTCTAAGTTATAACGATATGTGTAGTTTCATGTTGTCACAATAAGCACATCGCATTCTCTTAGTCGTGTAGTACTTACGAAGAGCACAGAGATTAAAGCCATCGAAAACAATTCGAGTCCACACCACCGTTCTGGATGCGTTTCGGACTGTCTATACTTAAACGTTCGAAAACGATATAATAGACCATTTTCGATATATTAAAATCCTACTTAGCCCCGAGGCTTAGGGAATAAAAACAAAAGAACTCATCTTGAGGCTCAGCAATAAATACAGTTAATCCTGTATTAAGCCCTGAGGGGGGCTTATCAAGCTTTATTTATTTCAAGCCCATTTGGTTGGGGGGGGGGGGCTCATTTAATTTAGAAACGTCGATAGTATCCGTTCTCCATAAAGAACTAGAACACAAAGTGGAATAACTCAAGAACAAGAAGTTTAGGTCATGCAGCCGAGGATCCGGAATCAAATCTGAACTTCCAGTTGGTAAATAAACCATCCCGGATCAGTCCACACGAAGTTTTACAATGGTGATTGATTAATACAGTCTATCATTTATTAGTGAAGAATAATTAGGGGAGGGGAGGGGAGGGAAGGAGGGGCTTAATAGAGAGGAGGGGGCTTATTCACTTTCTTCCTCTGAAAGGGGGGGAGGGGCTTATTAAAGGGAGGAGGCTAATTTGAGAGGGGGGGCTTAATAGAGGATTTGCAGTAATACATTTCTTTTGTTTTTTTCCCAAGCCTCGGAGCCAAGTAAGAATTAGCATGTCGTAAGTTGACCTCTATAAGCATGTTACAAACACACAAGCCTGCATGTGACATTTTACAACTCACGTGGTAAATATGCCGTCATCATTTTCATTTTGATGCGTTTTCAACCATTTACACCCATACGATATGCATACATTTTTGTCTTGATTTACTTTCAAGAGCGTTTTCAAATCGAGGCGTTTTCGATGGGACGCTCAGCGTACTGGTGTGGACGGGGAAGGCCTTAATCGTATCAACAACAACAAACAGCACCTTATTCCACATAGTTCAGATACAACAGTAATTACACTCTCAGTTCATTAATTACATGTATAAGAAATTGGGAAAAAAACTTTCCCACCGCTAATAGCATAAAAAGCTAATCGAGGCAGGGGGAAGATGAAGACAAACTTAAGGTAATAAAACTCAAGGCAATCATTGATCACGGATCCAGGTTCGTAAATTAAGTCAAAAGTCCAGTTTCCCGGCCGAGATACTCGTGGTAAAATTAATAGGGGTGGCTGATCGGCAGTCGCCCGTGATAGGTCGAAAATTTCTGCCTTTATGCCACAGGAACACCAGATTATAGTATGCGTTCTGAAGAACGCAATAAGACAAAACTCATTACAGAAAACTGAAATGTATAAACGAAAACGCATTAAAGTGGACGTGGCCTCTTAATTCTCTGATAAGTTAACGTAGTCCTTGGTAGCAAAAACAATAAGTAAGCGTATTTTCTCGTCAGGTGTGATGCAAAATCGTATCCTGTGTCGGACCTGCCTACAACCAGTGTAATAATCTGTTTCCATAACGAGGCGTGGTCGACCTTGCTGCGTACAGTTCACACTGTGTTACTCCGCTCACCGCCGCAACTCTTGCAAGAGATTATACTGATTGACGATTTCAGCACATTCGGTGAGCTTTGAAAATAATACAAACCTTTACATTCCAGGGCGGGGATGACTTCTGGGACGAGATTTGATTATTATTTTCCGCGTATACTCTAAGAATTTACACCCCGGAAAGCTTCTTTTGTTCCCTTTTTTTCCATTGAATTCTACCATTTGATACCCTGTTTCCACCACTACGACATTTTCGCTAAAATCCGTCGTAGAATGACGACAGGAATAAGCGTTTACCCGCCAAAATGAAGCTGATTCACGTACTCGCACTACTTAGTATTGAGAAAATCTCGTTCTCGAAGTCGTTCCCGTCTTATAACCTCAATGTCTCTAACACTGCTAGCAGTGTCTAATCACGTCACGCAGTCCGCGAAGACTGAAAGTGCGGGCTCTCAGTGTTCTCGCCTGTGCGCAACTCTTAAGAACTTTGAAGAGGTGTTTCTCAGTTTAGTAAGGATTCAAGCCCGGTCCACACTTATCCGTATATTTTTGAAAACGAAAATTTTATATCCGTTTTAGCTTTCTGTCTACATGTAAACGGCGTTTACGGGAACCAAAATCCCCCTTTTGGAGATGAATATTTAACACTTATTTCAGGAGCCTGACTATGATATAAATAATTATGCAGATAGAGGGGGCTGTTACGTGTAATCGCCGAGGCTGAAGGCGGATATCTGCATAATTTTTCATATCATACGAAAGGCAAATTCAATAATTGCTGTACTGTTTATTCAAAATTTTTAACAACCTTATCTGCTCGCAGCATTAGCTTGTTTCTCAGGACAGTTTTAGAGTATGAAATATGTTTATTTTCCTTGCAGATATTTCTCAAAAAATTAGATGATACTCAACCAGCAGTAGAAGGATTTTTTCATATTCTTGCTTGCTTTTTTTTTTTGAAAATACCATGCATTTCCCCTGATTGTACATTGATATAACACATGTCTCTCCTCAGATCATCTGAAAAAGCCATTAGAAGATTACGTAGCACAGCTAGGCAAAGTTCGTATTCTAAGGACCACAAAGAGGGAGGGGCTAATACGAGCTCGTTTGTTAGGAGCCAAAGCAGCAAAGGCCCAAGTGTTAACGTTCCTTGATGCTCACTGCGAAGCTAACGTAAACTGGTTAGAGCCATTGCTGGATCGGATCAGGCGAGATCCCAACACCGTAGCAGTTCCTGTTATTGATATTATAAGTTCATCTGACTTTTCGTATTCAGGGACACCCGCTGAAGTGATCGGTGGGTTCAGTTGGGATATGCAGTTTAATTGGCATTCGTTACCGTTTAGTGTCCGAAATCAGCGAAGAGAAGCGAGTGATCCTATCAGGTTAGTGTTATTGTATCAGCCTTGGAAATAGTCGAGGGCGCGAGACACGCAGGCGAAAGTCGAGGACGGGTGGAATCGCCTTCCATCAGCAAAGCCATGGCGTTTGGCTCTTTACTTTGTCTCTACTTGTGGGAGCAGAATTAATGCGCGCCTGCTTGTTCGCTCGAGGAGATTGATAAAGAGGAAGTTCCAAGGGAGTCGAGTTCGAATTTTAGATCTTATTCCAAATTTGGGTTTACAATCCATAACATAGCTCTCATCGTAATGAGATCATTATCAGTCTTTAATGATGGAGGTGCATGGAGCGGGACTTATATGTATTAAGTCGTTATCGTGGGTTGGGTGGTTACAGTAAGCTCACAAATGGACTGAGAGCGGCTGACAATGGCGCCTTTGATGCTGACGTCTGAGCTTACTGTTCACATGTTAAAATGTTTTGTAAGAGGGCACGTCTGTTGTCCTCTCATCCACGACTCTTCATTCATATAAGGGTATGAAGCGTTCGGACAATTTTCTTACCGTATATCAGTTATTTTGATCCTCTAATAGCGGTATGTAGTATTACTTAAGTCTACCTAAAAATGCCTTCCGAACCTTAGCTTTCGGGTCAATTTTCGACACCCTGTAGCGGTATTAACTGATGTGGTAGTGTTCTTTCTTCCTCAGTTCCCCTTTTACGCAGAAAGGGTAACTCCATCCCTAATGTTTTATACGTAACTGCCAAATTAGATTAAATAATGGTTTAATTGCTTAGTACCTTATAATTGTAGAACGCCCACAATGGCAGGAGGTCTGTTTTCAATTGATCGCAAGTACTTCTACGATTCCGGTTCTTACGACGAAGGAATGGATGTTTGGGGAGGAGAAAACTTAGAGATGTCTTTCCGGGTGAGTAGGTACTGATCGATGTAAAAATTCTCCTGTGTTAAAATTTCTTATCAGTAAACACATTATATTACTGTTCGCTTGCTTTAAACGAAATCCTATATCATTCATTATTATTCATTCACAACATTTCCCCTATTGTGATTGGCTAAAAGCACAGACATATTTCATACTGATGACCAAATCTGGAAGAATTTTGTGTTTAACGAGGAAATGACGTTAAAAATGCAACCCGCTACAGGTTAAGGCACCGTTACCGAGAAGACCTGGGGGCCGGCGAAGTTGAGTTGTTTTAGTTGTGAAAAAAAAAAATGGCGGACATTTCACTCCTTTCAAGAGTAAGAACTACAGCTGGAATTAGGCGAAATAATAGCTAAAAGCGTGGCAAAAACAGCAAGAAGACAACTCGGAGGGCGAAATCTGCTATTTGGAGAATATTTGGGGAGCTGGACAAAGCTAAACGTGCACTATAGAAGATGAACTTAACATCGATGCAGGTAAGCATGTTGCAGCTATGTTTTTAAACTAGGAATTATTTTGAACGAATAATAAAGCAATTAATGAATTCGGCTTTCGTAGGATATGAAGAATTAAGTAGATCTCGTTGGGTGTTATCCACCTCGGCCTTCGGCTTCAGGGGATAACACCCTCCTCGATCTGCTTAATTCTTCATATCCTACTCAGCCTCATTCATTAATTGCTAATTAAGAGATAAACTAATGAATTAATATGTTAAACGTTGTTAAGTTCTGAGCACTATTGGAAACATGAAAGAAATGACTCTCTTCACATACTCACGTATAGATTTAGCCAGAGCTAAAAGCGAAGCTCCCGTTTATGCATTCTAAGATTACTTCAGACAATGGACTAGAACCATTACAAAAGGAATCCTCTAAGCTAAACTTAATTTTTGGCATCTAAGCCCGCGATACGTTCATGTGACTATGGTCAGCAGATACCCTATTTTGACAGCTGTCAATTGACCATAATATGGATGTCAATTATCAAGTTAAACACAGGTTACAGGCTCCCACACTAGCTAGAAAGTTTGACATTTCGCATTGGTTATCCTGTGGTGCGAACGGACAGGCCTACGGTCACGTGATTACCAAACTTTCTCGGGTGGATAGATTATCAAATTTTCTTGGGTATCGGTCTCCGCTCTAAAGAAGTGGAGGAGGAGCAGGAGGAGAGCGAAGCAGTGATTTGTAGCTTCGCCCAAGAGCGGAGCTCCTGCTGAATACTACCCATTTACAGTAAAAAATAGACTTCAACCATTAAAATCAACATAAATGCCTTTCGCGCATTTTTTTTTTCACAAAAAACTGAAATCGAGGCCCAGATTCAATGAAAAATTATCAGCCTGTCAAAGGTTAAGTTAAAGAAATACAGATCTCCATAGGAAGTATACCTGATGCAGTCATGTGGTTTAGGCAAGCAGATGCCCCATTTTGTTAGCTGTCATTTGACGAATATGCTCTATAAAAAATATAGCTGTAGCATCATGTTCTCATTTCTATATGGCTTCTTTGTAAGTCTGCGAAAGTGTGACATTTTACATTCGTGAAAAGGAGTGGACGGACGGTCGGCTCGTACGGTTACGTGATAACAAATAATTTTGCATCGATTGGTTACCTAGCCTGAATTTCAGACGATTGCTTCGAGTCGTTTTTACTCCCTCAGCAACAGAGTAAAAACGACTGGAAATAATCGCCTGAAATTCAGGCTATTAGTTAGCAGATTTCTGTAGATATTTGGATAATTTTTGTTCTCTTACAAAGAGGGTTCGCGCGGAGCTCCGACATAATTTAAGCATTTACTGGCGAAGTTGGTAAAACAATTAATACAGGACCCTTCAAAAACGATTCAAAACGTCGTTGCTTCGTCTCATTCTTAGCAAATGTTTCATTATATGACTGATATGTTTTATACTTGCTTTGATACGGTATCGTCATGGCAGGTTTTGTGTAAAGGGAAGCGAATGGATACTTTTTAACCCCTGTATGGTACTTAATTTGTCTAGATATGGCAGTGTGGGGGAAAATTGGAAATCATCCCGTGTTCACGTGTCGGCCACGTGTTTCGCTCTCGTTTTCCATACAAGTTTCCAGGTGGTTATCACGAGGTAACTGTGAATCTTGCACGAGTTGTTCACGTGTGGATGGATGACTATAAGAGATACGTGTTCTTGAAGAGGCCAGACTTGCAACAAGTAAATCATGGAGATTTGACACCGAGGTTAGAACTCCGGAGGCGACTTAAGTGTAAAAGCTTCAAGTGGTACTTAGAAAACATCTATCCAGAGCAAACGATCCCTGACACCGATTACGTGGCATTTGGAGAGGTAAAGAAACAGTTTATTCTTTGTAT
Organism: Porites lobata; assembly: GCA_942486035.1. Lineage (NCBI taxonomy): Eukaryota > Metazoa > Cnidaria > Anthozoa > Scleractinia > Poritidae > Porites > Porites lobata. The sequence goes on from CALNXK010000260.1 coordinate 478,747, forward strand.
GAGCTAAAGTAAATAACGCTTTGTGAAGACAAGAAGGACATTTATAATTCGAGAACAACTTTGAGACATGCGATTTTCCATGTTGCAAAAACAGCCGATGCGAATCATCGTCATTTTCATCATCATCTTCATCTTCATCTTCATCATTATCATTGTCATTATCATTGTCATTATCATTGTCATTATCATTGTCATTATCATTGTCATCATCATTTTCATTATCATTGTCATTGTCAATATCATCATCATTGTCATTATCATTGTCATTATCATTGTCATTATCATTTTCATTATCATTGTCATTATCATTGTCATTATCATTGTCATTATCATTGTCATTATCATTGTCATTATCATTGTCATTATCATTGTCATTATCATTGTCATTATCATTTTCATTATGATTGTCATTATGATTGTCAGTATGATTGTCATTATCATTGTCATTATCATTGTCATTATCATTATCATTATCATTGTCATTATCATTGTCATTATCATTGTAATTATCATTGTCATTATCATTGTCATTATGATTGTCATTCTCATTCTCATTCTCATTCTCATTATCATTGTCATTGTCATTGTCATTATCGTTTTATTTATTCATTTTTTGCTTCTTCCCAGTTAAGCATTTTCTTAATCGTAGATTATTATACTTTTCCTGTGGTCGTAATGTTTCTCACACGTGGTATCCATTTTTTGTATAGGTTCGAAATCCCAGTTCCGGTTTCTGTCTTGACACCTTGGCCAGGTCGATTGGCGATAAACTAGGTGCCTCGCGCTGTCATGGCATGGGAGGAAATCAGGTAATTTTACGAATTATAAAGTGGTAGATTTTAGTTTGCCTTGACGAATTATTGTTGCTAGTGAACAGAAATGTACGCTCAATTTTTAGTTCGAACCTAGCGAGTTCAGCAATGCATTTCTACTTAGAGTGAATGCCAATGTCTATATTTCGTTGCAGCACTTTGTCTTAACCAAAGATAACCAGCTACAGGCTGAGCAAGCTGGTGATTCACTTTGCGTAGAAGCAGTTGGCACTAGCTTGGTACTTGTCTCTTGTGATGATGGTCCAAAGCAATGGTCAGTTGTCGAGGTAAGATGAATACAATCGAACCTCCATGTGCGATCACCTCTTTCATAAGCAGCAGCAACAACAACAACAACAACAGTTTATTCAATTGTCAAATGAGTTAGGTCTATGTTACCCACAATTAGCGGAGCTACTCTAGGTGGGCAACAATACAATAATTGTCTCCTATAAAGTCGGCAAAACAACGTAAGTAAAGAGAAAGCAATAATAAAATGAAATAAATAGATAAAAGGTAGCACTTATAGAGATAAAGAAGGAAAACACTTAACCTGAATAAGGAGTTTAGGTAGGAATTGCTAATGGTACTCATATCAACATACACCTTCTTAGTCTGCAAAACCTTGATCAGTCATTTATGTATGCGCTGTTCACGTAACGTAACGTTAACCTTAATGTAACGTTCAAGTAACGCAACGTAACGTAAGCCTCTCTTCTCCGAAGGTGAAGGTACTAAAGTTGAAAGCTCCCGTGTGTGACTACCACTTGCGAGATTCCCACCATTTAGGAGTTCTACTTTAAAACATTTCTCGTTCTACTACACCTAATCTTAGAAACCACTTTTCATGGCGTGATCCCCTACCGGTGCAAATTAGTTAAGGCGGTGCCAGTGTTCAACCGGCGATGTAGCCTGCTACCAGGATCCTTAATTGGAAAAGGAGCGAATAACGAATGAGTAATGAAGACGTAAAGGGGCGGCGGGGCCTGGTTAAGACTTATGTTCATGCTCCAAACTGACCTTGGATACCTTATGATGCCTACACAAGGCATTAGTTTCCTTATATAGTCTGCATGGAACCATTGACTTTAGTGATTAGGTTTAAGGACTAAACATAGCTATTTGTTTTATTTCAGGGAAAGCTTCGTAACAGAGGAGGCGATTGCGTACAACTCAAAAACGGTGGAGTTAGAAATGGCGGAGAGGACGTAGTTATGGCAAAGTGCAATTCATCAAGTGAACAAGAATGGACTTTTTCACAACAGAAATCATAGTAAAATTGTTCATTCTTATCGTCATCATCAACATCAAGGCCGAGTAGATTCCTCCTATTTCCCCTTCATGCAGACTCCATTTTGCACACGGGCAAAAGGGAGTAGGGGGTTAGGATACAAAAGGCCCGGGTTCAATTTAACGGTTGTTACAAAGTGTTCTCTATGTGTTTTAGAAAAACAACGGCTGTTTACGAAAGAGAAATTTGCTTCGTCGAACTGTCAGGTCAAATTGTGACGAGTAGGTATTTTTTGAAATACATATTTTTAAACTAATTTAAAACTATTATATATATATAGAAAGTCCACAGTTATATAATATATTCAGGCGGAAATAACGTCAAAAATGTTTGAAAATAAGCATGCAATGGCGGCAGCTAGCTAACACTATTCGAGACGGGTAGTGCATGCTAATAAAGTTAAGGCTAGAAGTTCTCATTGAGAAGGGAAATGCTGCCGTTAGTTGCGATGTGAATAGGACAGAGACAGCACGTAAAACAGTTGAACAAATGAATTTTTAATTAAAGTTAATAACTTAGACTTGTTGGAATTATGAAACACTCAGAGCCGAGCGAAATATAAAAAATGAACCGATCACAATGACAAATATGCTTACATTCAGATAACTCGCTAAAGATTCAATATGATTTTCTAATTCATTTTAATAATTCAATAAATTCTAAAACAACGGCAGTGCTGATAGGCTGTTTCTTCATCGAACAATCGATTGTGTGGCTGGCCTCCCGTCGCACACGTGGAGAAGAGTTGCGAAAAAATAACGTAAAGCCCAAAACTTGTTTATTCACAGGTAAGGTAGACGTACAGCACATATACATGCCGTTCAGTGCGTTCACTTATGTAACTTATGTAACTTATGTAACAGTCAATTCCAGCTGCGCCCAGTCGAGCAGTGCCCTTTTAAACATTTTAACAAGTAAGACTTCACGCCGTGACGACACCAGTTTATGGTTTTAGTATTGTTATAAAATTATTGACATTAAAATTAATAGTGCGCTGTAAAGTTAACTGTTATGAATAGTTTTAAAAATATGGAAGGATGTTCTTGAAATACTCAACAGAAATTTGATTCAATAACCGTTGATTCACGTCGATAGCTCCATTTCCCTGTAATTCTGGCTTGATAAGCAATGAAGACACGCATGCATAAAATCGACAACATGCCTTTACAAACCTCTTCAATTGTTTCCTGTCCTTGACAAATGAGCCAATCCCCTTGTTTTTCCAGTAAAATCCTTTGTGCAGTTGTATTCTGACAGGAAACCGCGTGCGTGTCAAAAGCTCGGGGTTGGCCCCGGGGTTGGTAAATGCCCGGCCCCCGGGCAGCGCAAAATTTGCAAACGCCCCACCCACGAGACTGACAAGGCGGGCAAATGCTCCGCAGTAGCCCAGGGGGGTGAGGCTGGGCGCAGCTGGAATTGACTGATGCATTACAATCCTGATTCCCGAGATAACAATCTGTGTGACAAAAGAATACTCACTATAACTAAACGAGAATAAAAAGATAAACCAAAGAAATGTTCCGTACAATGCTTCTTGAACTGTTCTTACCGTTTAGGCCTTTTAAAAAGACAGGAAACATCCGATGGACTACTATTTCAGGAGCACCCAACGACAATTTTTGGAAAATTATCTGTTGGGAAGACGATTTGAGGTCTAGAATTTTCGGATCATTTTCTGACAAATTTCTTGCTTGCCTGCCTCTCCTAGGATTTTCGAACTTCAAAAAAATCGTATAATTGCCCATTTTTAACAGATTTTTACCCTAAAAAGGTCACCTAGAATTTTCGGGAGCCTTTTTTCTGGCTGAAATTTTCAAAAAGGTAAATTTTGATCCCTATAATTTTCGGATCACTATACTTTCAGCTAGGAAATCCGAACAGATGAAAAATTTTTAGGGGATAAAAATAAGCCTTTATCTACCGTTTAAATACTAAAGTACGTTCAATAATGCTATGTTTATGTGGTTTTGAACTATACTCTCGTTGGGTGCCCCTGCTATTTCTACACACACGAGAACAAAACAAAATGGCATGTTGCTCCTAAGAGACAAAGAGGCGCGGCAGCTAAGCACTTGGTGAAACCGCTGACTGCATAACGCTGCAGTCACAGATTGAGCCATTCAACAATCGAACCATTGAACCAAAAATCTCAAATCGCTCGAGAATATGGTCTGCTGCCGGCTGATACGAATTGCCACCCGGTGAAATTGCCTTTACAGACAAAAGAGAGAAGTCGTTACGTCAGGTTGCTGTGGAAGCAAAATTTATGGATGGCAACAAACTGAAAACGTTATTTAAAAAGTGAATTCGCACTTTTTTCAGATGTTGTCAATCTCATTCAGATTTTATTTAATTTTTCAAATGTTGGCGACATTTTCTGGGGTTGAGATCCGAAAAGACCGTATTTGAGTTTAGAGAAAGAAAAAAAATTGTTAAACGGTGGAGCCGAACTTTCGAGGACGCGCTTGGAACCAAAACAAAATTTCTTTGTCAAAATATTTCGGAACCAACGCGGGGACGGCGGGAATGCAGAAATGCCAATGGATTCGAACGATCAATACAGGCTTTGTAATTGCAGCTTCAAAGTTAAAATTATCTTTTTAATTCGTCTAAAAAGAAGGAATGTAAGGGCGAAGTTTTGAAGTTTTAGCTCAAACCTCCACGAAGTTGGATTGAGGTGGTATATGTGACAAGTATTCAAGTCTAGAATTTTCGATCCGCGACGCGGGTATAAGTACAAGGTCAAAGCTCAGCTAGACAGAAAGGCTAACTGTTCTCGCCACGGCACAGAACTAGACTTGCTGTTGTGAAAGCAACTAAGAACAAAGCCAACGCGGCAACTGATGAGGTTCACCGTTCGCGTGGAGAACAGAAACTATGGTCTTGCCTGATCACAAAGTGGCAATAACAGAACAGTCGCAAGAATGTTAAGTTAATTCAAAAGTTATTACCACAAAGCAAGTCAGTTACACGTGCTACTGCCAAAGACAATTCTTCTCCACCCCTCCAGTCAGCGAACTCTGTCATATTATCATTCGAAGAAAATTTTTCTTTCTTGCATTGGCCGAGAGCCCACCACGTGACCTGTAAATAACTGCCTACAAATAATGGTCTGCTCATGCGCAATGCCGTCCAACTGTGTTTGGCTGCAAATAATATTCTGCACATGCGTAAAGGAAACCGTGCTTTTCTCCTTCTTGCGATCGCTCTTGTGTGAAAATGGCAGATCGCGTCGCTTCCCGAGGATATTCATTAAAAAAACAAACTCGGTGATCGAATGATAAAATAATTATTGAACTCGGTTATCGCAAAATATCGTGGTTTGTCAGTGTCTCGCAGACAAATCACGATATTTTGCTCAACCTCGTCCAATAATTGTTAAATATTTGCGACCTTAATGGCGCCCCGGAATGTGGACACCTGAGGAGGCATCATACACTGGTCAACTTCTTCACTTATCTCTTCCCCGTCACTCTGATCTCAGTGATCTCTAACGTGAAGGTATGCTTCTCAATGATCTCTTCGAGTAGGTCTTTTCTCCAGTTTGGATCAGTAGTATCCAAAATGGCCATGTAGGGGGGAAAATCATAATCCACAACGGTAACATACGTCAAAGTGTCAATTTTTTTGCGTCTCCAGAACCTTTCCTAACCATCTCGTCCAAGTCTAGGAGATCCTCTCCAGCAAATGGATCGTCATCTTCGTCAGTGTTGTCCTTCTCTTCTGGGTGCATGCCAACATGTTTAAAACATTTAACAATTACACCTGTCTCGACTTCCTCCCAGGCACTCACCATCCACCTCACTGCCATTAAGAGATTCACATTGATTACTTCACTTCGTCTGATGTCCCGTCATCCAATTTTCACCCGCAAAGATAAGACCATGCGTCAAGTGGTCGCTTACCGGAGGTTAAAAACAATAGAAAAATTCTAAAACTGTCAGCCGAAAAAGTGGTCGCGGTCGTTTACTGGAGGTGCTCGTTTACGAGAGGTTGCAGTATAAGGCTTTGACTGAGACTATTTTTGGTGTTTTGGGAAGGTGGTCGCTTATGGGAGGTGATCGCACGTGGACGTTCGACTGTACACGTTATCACCGGCATCGGTTTCAGCGGAGAAGCTGAAATCTTTGCTCAGTACTAGAGAAAGAAGAACTGTGCTTAAGTTACTTGGAACGAGATCCACTATTGTACACCTAACTCTATGGGTAAAATTGCCTGTATTGAGTAAGTGGACAAAATGCTTATTTTTGAGACTGTGATAGATAAGGGAAGTTCTCTATCTATTTTTAGATCGCTGTCTCAATTAAAGTTCTCTTCTTTGTACATCTTTCGGCCTTCTTCGAATAGAAGATATATATAATAGACATGCCGTCTATTATTTATAACATTAGGGAGCTTAAGCAACAGCGTTGTTGAGCGACGGACGTCCACCGGAAGTGGACCTTTTGCATTATTGGGCAGTGGTTTGTTTGAAACTCTCTGATAAATCCTCCTCATAAGAGAAAAGAAACTTAGCAATACAAATTTGTTAGCGTCAAGGCATATATAAAGGGAGAAAGGCTCACTTCCGGTTGACGTGCGTCCCTCAAAAACGTCTTTGCTTAAGCTCTCTATTCATGAAACTAAATACTGCTTTGAAAAACTTGCTTCGCATTTGTTTAGAGGACTATTCATTGTACCCACATGGACCCTAAATCGATCCTAAAATACAAACGAAGAGGAAGAAAAACAGTAGAAAGTGGTATTGGCGGTGGACGGAAAAACAATAGAAATGTGGTGGTGGTGGTGGGGGTGGTAGTAGCGGTTGAGGCAGAAACGTGGTAGTTGTGAAGAGAAAAAAAGGAAAATGTGTGGTGGTGGTGTTGGTGGTGGAGGTGATGGGGGTGTTGGTAGTGGTGGAGGAAAGATAGAAAGGTATGAGGAAGAGCGAAATAACTGAATTGTGGAGCAAAATAAATTTTGATTATGAGATAACGACAACCGGCTATGGCGTCATCTGCGTTAATGCATTTCACCTCAATTGAATGAAAGGGGCTGTCTCTGGGATGGATAATTCATTTTGTTTATAATGCCAATAGGCAAATTGCAGAATGACGTCTTTTTACTAGTAAGACCAGAATTCATATAAACATACAGTTGAATCTCCATTAAGCGCCACCCTCGGGGTATACGCCTCCTTAATCGCTATGAAATTTTAGAAATTACTTGTAAATGACTAAATCAGAGCTACCTGTCAAACAAATATGTCTCGCAAGCATTTTATCGAACGGCCTTACAAACAACAAAAATGAAACAAAAATGAACTATTAGGCTCACAAGTTTTCAAAACTCATTTGCATTCCGTTTCAATCTTCTACAACTTTGTCCATCCTTGCCACTGTTGAAATTAAAGTCCTGATCAATTTCGTAACACTGCTCTATTAATGAGATTGCCCCTCAAACAACGGCGAAAAACATCCCTACTATACTACTCAGCCGAAAACATTACGGCTTAAGTGACAACCGACCAATAACATCGGGACCTCGGATACCATCAACTAACGAGATGAAACTCTCTTTGACCCTGAAGATAGCTACAGCACAGGTTAACGAAACATCAGCTACTGTTAACAACAGTCCTATTCAGGACTACGCTCACCAGGAAAATTAAAGATTATTATATGTGGATTACAGTTAAATTATGATAATCAAGAAATGTAACTTTGAGTTTGTAAATTTAAGTATAAAAGAACATTTAATGTTTATAAATTTGGTATTTGTTAGGGTTATGATAATAGAATTATGAATAAATACTGTATTTCTTAGGACCAAACCCAAGTTTATTTTTCTGGTAATCAACAATCTGTTACACTAAATTGCAATAAGTACTCCAAAATCCAAGAACCTATTTAACAGACTTCAGTCTTATTCGCAGGTGCTTACTTTACTTATGTCGGTTGACATGATGACTCCCGAGTTCAAACCATTCACTGCGCATGCGGTGCTACCAAAATATGCTAACAAAAACACTGTACCATTCAGACCCTGGAGCATAGAGATTTACTATGATTTATTGTGGTTCATTTGAGGTTCAATTGTACTAATACTCATTAAATATTCTCCCCGAAAAGAAACCTTTTTGATGTCTTACAAAATCTCCTTTAAAATATCATCACTTTTTAATTTTTAATTAAATTTCGTTAAAGTGAAGATATGAGGATTGACTTCGTTCCATTTACTAGATAAACAAAAAAACTACAATGTTTATTATACACAGGAAATTTACTTACAAACCAGGTGTTTGCTTGGACCTTTATCTTTCAAATAAGGGCAACTTGATAGGGAACAAGAAATTGATTGATATGAGTACTCCAGTCGAAAGCCTTCAATTTCATTATCTACCCTACATCTCACACTAAATGTTGTGAATCCACCAATCACTGTATACATGTTCTACAATAAGTGTAAGTCATCAAGGGAACCCTGAGTTCACCGAATTCAAATTATTCTCAAGGTTTGTTTTCAAAAGTGATATGAAATTGAATCTTAAACTAAAATTGCTGTTCGGTTTTTTTTTCTTAGTGGGCTATCGGGCTAAACTTTTGTGCTACTTTATTAAAAATTAATAAATATTACAATGCTTTTCGTTATTCCATTCAGCACTCAGTTTAAGTCAAATAAAAATGATTTAACATTGTCTTTTGAAAGATGAATTAATTAAGGTATTTTTGTATCCTGTTGATGGGTATGTTTGTTTTCAAATAGATCGACAATAACACAGCGGATATTAAAAAAAAACCATTGCACAACCCGATTAAAAATTAATTACTTCTTTTGGAAAACTCTTCCAAGGTCCAAGTCAACATTTTTTTTTACTTCTCAACCATTAGCGCCATTGGAGATGAAGTATAAACCGAATCTTACTGTCTCTCAACCTGACAGTAAAGAATCAAGTCTGACATTCATTTCAAGTCATTCATTACTTTCAGTTGACTTTGATACCACAGACATAGTGTTTTTGTGTATTCTCATTGTTCTGCCGGTCGTCATTCTTACTGCCAACATGTTCGCTACATTTGTTTTCTGGATTCATCGCAAGAAACTGAAACGAACATTTTTACTTGCTATTAACTTGGCCTTCGCCGATCTTTTTGTTGGATTCACTGGAATAATGACCGTGATTGGGGTATTTGCCTTTCCGCGACATAGAGATTTCAACAAAATCATTTACTATACTTTCTTTGCTATATCATTGATACTTCACAGCACCTTTTCATGTTTATCCGTGTATTTTCTGGTACTCATTTCTCTGGAACGAGCCTTCGCTTTGATTTGGCCTCTCCGACATCGAGTAGCAAGCATCAAGGTTTACATCTACAGTGTGGTTATCGTATGGTTAGCTGGGGCTACTCAAGGTGTATTGGGTTTTTTAGCCCTATATCATGCCATCAAAATTGAGTATAGTGAAGTCAGTGGTGGAGTAATGATTTATTTCTCAGTCGCAACGATCTGCGTGTCTTATCTCTCAATCCGGAAAAGACTCAACAACAGAAATCGCGACATCAGTACAGCCCAAAACAGACAATGTGTGGAACAAAACATTAAACTTTCCAAGACATTCTTTGCTGTTATCATTGCGTCGATTGTACTGTGGGCTCCAAGTATGTCATTTTACATTGTCAGTCGTTTTCATCCAACGCTTTTTGCTGGCTTTTCAAAATACATTTTCGTAATGTTAAATCATTCTAATTCTCTTGTCAACCCAATAATATATAATTTTAGAATGCCGATATTTAGGAAAACTCTAGGACAACTGAAAAATAGGATGAAACTTCAGAGGCCTTCCAGAAGGTACGCAGTTAACGGAGAAGCCTGAAATTTATGTCAGGCACGAAAAGAGATGGATCAATTGTTCAACCATCTTCTACTCTTAATTTAACTCATAAGAAGACGGACGCAATTTTAACAATACTGAATGCTACATCAAAGCCTGAATTTATCCTTCGATCAATGTAAAACATTTAATGCACTTATAAAGTTTCAAAATCACATCATCATTTGTTTTATATCCGATATTGTTTATCCAGTAGCTTCAAATGATTAAGAAGACCTTAAAGCAATTTTAAAAAAAATTGGTTGAAATTTTTAAATCGATTGGAAGATTGCTTAGTTAGCAGCGAATTCTGAAACATAACAAGGGAAGCGCAATGTTCGTCAATGATGCTTTGGTCTTTTCGCACGCTTCCACAAAAGAAGCACAGGCTTAAATCACCTTATAATGAAGAAGAGTCAGATATGAATACTTTATCTCAAACTTTAGGCTTTTTGAGAAAAATTTACAAGCACATCAGCGACAAATTGTTGAGGAAAACACAAGGAAACTTTTCAAAGCTTTGTTCCTTATGACAGGAGCATCTGCTGCCTTCTGGTTTCAAGCCTTGCTTTATTCTCGTTCCTAACGTTCGCTCCAGAAATTTCTCCCCAATTTGTGAAATATGTCTTTACGATAATTCATGATCATCTGTGCAATTCCGTCGTCAATCCACTGATTTACAGTTTAAGAATGCCAATGTTCAGACAAAGTCTTAGACGATTTATACTTGTAAAAATTCGAAAGCAGCGGCAGAAGTACGTAGTTAATTGACAAGGGAGTCTAAGAAAACGCTACAAAGAACTTTTAACTTAGCCTGTTCACAGACCCTCTATTTTCTCTTCAAAGTTCGTCGAGCGTGCGTGATAAAAAAACTGTGGGGGATTTGTTGACCGCCAGCGCAAGGGGGTAGAGGTGGGAGAAGAAGAAAATAGACGAAAAAAAAAATATCGAAAAAGAAAAAACAAAACAACGTCTGTGTACAGGCTACTTTTAATTTTCCTTTTTTTTTCTTACGTAACGAGATACAGTTTTATAAAGTACTGAAAGGTACAAACACACTTAATAATCACCTTTGCCTGAGGGAAAAGAGACAAGAAAGAGACAGACTTTTTACTTTTATTTAAAACAAGATCTATGTATTAACATGAACGTAATTAAAGATTTTAACGTCTGCGCTCAAAGTTTTTATTAATATATATACTATTAAGGGAGACATTTGAGCTTGATTCTTGTAAACACAGTACGGTTGCTATTTTAATCAGTGCCTTGTGTGCTTTTATCAATCTGATTAAACCTAAGACCTAATTTACTACCTTTGGTTCAATTTATAGCACTGTTGAATTAATAATTCATCTACTATTTATTAATTTCGCATAGATATCACTAGCTGTCAGCATTAACAGTGCAGATGCTTTATATATTTCTTTAATGAAGGGGTCGCTATGGCTCATCAGTGGTGCTGTCATCACAAAGGCATACCTGCAGCGGTCACACCTACTGCAAAACTCGGCTCAGCTATACCAAGTTATCAACACAGCAAATACAGCGATTCCAGCTGATTTGAAGATTATAGCCGTTTCCAATACAATTTAAAACACCTTAAACATTATTAGTGTTATGTCTGATACGTTTACCCCAGTACGCTGAAGGGATATCTGTTTCAAACAGCAAAACTGTGGAAAGAGCTGGTCGAACTAACAGAGACGTGAAAAAAGCCACGACTGAAGCCAAAAGAAGAAGTAAACTTCAACTTGAAAATGGTAAATTAAGCTTATGTTTAAAAGTCAATATTCGATTCCCTTTTATTTTCAAACTTCTTATTACCCTGTTTTACTCGTGTGTATATCTGTAAAATGGATTAGTATTATCATCTGTATAATATAGAGAATAATTCATGGAAAGTGCTGGCGTACGGTATTTACGTACGAGTTGTTGACGTATCAGAAATCGAACGAGTGAGCGCAGCGAACGAGTAAGATTTCTGATACAAAAACAACGACTGCGTAAATACCGTACAAAGCACTTTCCATGTGGTATTGTGTTTATTATATACATACTGAGACATTCATCATTTTGGCGGCCTTTTTATTTTAAATCTTTCAAAAATGCTAAAATTTGCCGCTACACACTTACCGCAAAATGACAACGAAAACGAAGTACCAGCTTTTTAGTAAAAACGTTTGTTAAAAACATAAAGGACGGTAAGGATACGAGGTAATCCAAGAACTATAAGTTATCTTAACTGTTTGTTCTCAATGCACAATTGAAAATGAGTGAATTTAAGGAAAATGGCCGGTTTGAATATTATAAGCATAAGCTAAAATGAAAGGCAAAGTAGCTCCGACAAAAAGCACAACAAAAGCTTACGTCTCGTTCTGTTTTTCCCTTTCCGTTGTTGTTTCGCCGGCTCTCTACCGTTTTTTTCATCGACAGTGAAAGAAACGAAACTATTCCACTCCATTTCCGAAATGTTTTTCACTTTTTTAGCGAGAAAAACTCTTTGAGTAAAACTTTTCTCGTTGAATGTGTGCGAAGCGGCGCTGCAAGCTGCAATTAAAGGCGGGAATTTTGGCGCGAAACTCACACACCTCTGTGGCTTCTGATTGGACGTATCATTTTTCTCACACGTGAGAAAATATCGTTCGCGATTCTGATTGGACGTATCATTTTTTTCACGTGTGAAAACCATCGTTCGCTCCTCTGATTGGCTAGAACTAATTTGGGTACGACAATTTACGACATAGCTTTTTGGTGAGTATTTCTCAGTATGTATATAATAAAAATCTGTATTCAACTTCTAATCGAGTTAAATGTGTGTACGTCGATCGTTTTTCTACATGTGGCTGAATGTTTTTATAAACGATGTAAGCTAAATGTATAAATAAACTTATACCTTTCAAATCGCCTTTTTCCATTCCGATTTAACTTCCTTACAGTGCAAGGAATTTATGCAGAACTTCAGCCCCGTCGTGATAGATATTTTTCTACCGAACGTACTTGTTCGGTTTATTTCAAATACACAATATTTTTCATCCGCTCCGTTAGAAAATGTCAACTGAAAAATAGTTTTACTTAATTGGATTTTTTCGATAACTACCACATTTCAATGAAAGGCTTACTTAAAAAAGTTATAGCGATCACTGAAAATGGACATTGAAATGGCTTCAGGGTTTTACCATGTTTTGAGGATTTTGAAACCATCTTTTTGAACTCGCTCACCAACCCACTCTTCCGGACAATTTCTGCTTTCGCTCGTTGTTTTTCTCGGTGACGAAGAGCTGATCTTCCTTTTGCTGTACGTAACAATGATTTCTTAAGTCTATAAGTAAGTTTGGAGCCCATCGAAACATTAAACCTTTAAGATTTTCCTCATTTTCCGGTAACTCAGCTGCAGTTTTCTCATGTCTGTTTGTCTACTTGCCAAGAAGTTACCCGCATTAGCCTCGCTTTCGCGCGAAAACAAGCACTTGCCTAGGCCGCTCTGGAATACGAAACTTGCCTATAGCAGCGGGCGGGCAAAGTTTAAACTTCACGCGTTAAGGTTTTTACCACACAAAAAACCAATAGAAACTGAAAGACGATTACGAAGAAAACAAAACTAATAAAGTCTTTGCTTTTATGAGGCTTTAAGTATCCATAAGTATTAAACTACTTACTCCCGGACTTCTTTTCTGGGCTTTATGTAATCAAACGGCACCCAATGGAAGACATAACCAAAGTACAAGTGTTTTTCTTGTCAATTATTTGTCGTGCAGGCACCGTCCATGATAAGGCAGGGGAAATGGATATCGTTTCTAGTGCTTTAAAAAAGCAAACATTATCAGTAGGAGACAAATTTTGGTTTGGATTTGGCCAAAACAATTCAGGTGATGATTCAAAATTTATCCACTAGTGATTCCTCATTCAAGTGAAAATTCCTGCCAAATTACTCATTCAGTTTTATTTGCTAGACGCCCGCCTAGCGGTTTTGGATCGAACTGAAATGGCAGACTTAAATCGAACACACAGCAAATTAGTAACACGTTTAAAAAAGAGCAAGAAATACTAGGCCTATGGCTAACGAGCAAAGTATGGACGAGTACATAATTTTCTTTTAACTTCGACGAAAATAACGTTTCACTGAATCTCCTCCATAGACACTCCGGGTATTAGAGTATTATTATTTAATAATAATAAATATAAATTATTATTATTTATTATTATTATTATTATTATTATTATTAGAGCTGCCACCGCAAATCTGCCCGTTTTTTTACTTTGGCCCATGAATTTAGGCCACAGCCCCCTTTCTAGTTCGCTTTTTCACAACAGCGTTGTTTTTCACTAGTCAGTTCATGATTAATTATTTCACCCTATGCAAGTGATAGTTTTCATAACCAGCAACACAAAACTGTAGTTCAATAAGTTAACCAGCAGTTGCGAATTTTTCAGGTTTTTATTTCATTTACATAGTAAAAAGTACCTGTCTTTTGGTCGTTTGCAGTACTGTTTGGTAATGTCAGTTTTCTTAATTTTACTGCGGTTTGTGAACCGTCCTTTACAAATGCTTACAGAGGTCTCTTTTAAGGTTGGGTTGGAAAAAATGGTATTTTGCTGAAATTGTCTTTGCAGGTTAAGCAAAGCTTTTGCGGTGATTGCCAGTAATGGCTCTTGCTTAAAAGCACTAAACAAAGTCAATGACATACTACAAGAACTAAAGCTGGGTGCCCCTAAATCTCAGATACCAGACTTAGCATTATTTTTCGCCTTGAATACCTGTAAAAGCACGTACGCCAATGTTCTTTGTCGATGAGCAATGTATCAGGCAGGATTACACAAAAATCTTTAAAATGACGATTTTGCTGGTGTATGTACTCCTTAAGGAAGTTCTTATACTAATTTACAAATAAAAGTCGTATAATCAAAGTTTTCTGTTGTTAAATCTATTTCACACTGCTTTATTTTTGTCACTCTCTGGCTCTGTTGGCACAACGTTTTTCAGTTCTACTGTACCAGCGTCGTTGCTTTCTTCAGGGTAATAAGGAAGAAAGGGAATGTACTTGGCGCATTTGTAAGTGCTCAACTTTCTTAAACCAAAAGGCAGATCATAAACATTTAGATCCTCCTGATCACCTTCTGTATCATGTCTCCATACCGTCATGCCTCGCTCTTCAAGCGAGCCAGGGATTGTGTTATCTAGAATCAGACCTGTTATTCCACCAATTAACATGTTAGTTCGTAGAAGAACGGTTATGATTTGGTCCACCTCTGGTTCACCTGTAGTGAGAAAGCAAGAAACAGTTCATTATTTAATTAAATAGAAAAAAAAAACAGAAGGCCCGGATGTTATATTGCGAGCAATTCTGGGAAAATTCGTTAGCATACATTATCATACCCCCAAAAACAATAGAAAAATAAAAATTAACTGCAACATATACATAAAAAGATATGGTCGCCTCACTAAGGGGTAGAAATTGCGAATTTTGGTCGCGCTTAAAGTGTGTTCCGGAAGCAAAGCCAATGTTTTATCTATTTATCAAATCGACAACAATTTTCCATGGCTTATACTTTTACTGACTATAGAAATGACGTTAAAATGTTCAAAACTCCAGTCGAAAGTTTTGAGCATTTTGACGTAATTTCTATGGACAATAAGTATATCACACATGAAAAATTGTAGCGCGCATACTAATTACACAAACAAGGGTGGAAATTTTTTGCTTAAACATAAAAACCATAAACTTTGACGTGGTGGGAGAACGAACCGCTACAAGTTATATCCAAATCAGCTGAACAGATTAAAAAGAGTAGAAAAATCGTATCGCCTCAAATCACAGCTCATATAACTTTATTCTTAAGATTCAGAAAAGGGAATGACCCGAACCACTTGATTTTCCAACGGGAATTTCCGGTTTTTCCAGGTAAATGGTAAATGACCCAGGCCTCTTCCTCCTCCTCCTCCCTCCGCCTTCTCGTGTTCCCCTCTCGCGATAGAAAAAAAAACTTACCAAAACACTACCGGCGCCTGTCACGCAGGTTAGGAACGGTAAGTATATTTCCACCAGAAACAAAGCATTAACATTTTACTATTATTTGGGTCGTCACGCAACACGCAGGGAGAAGCGAAATGTATCAACCCAGCTGCATGAAAGATAAGGAAATCTTTGACCAATTACCTGTGTTGATTATGCCCTTATTCTCTGGTTTAGACAGCCAATAGGGTAGTGCCATACCGAAAACCACTGAAAACCCCAGGATAAAGAGATTTCTTGAAGAATTCAAGTCTACAAACTGTAGATTTGATATACCGACAGCCGTGATCATTCCAAACATTACCATGAATACTCCGCCCACTATTGGGTTTGGGATCGTTGCAAAGAGTGCGCCAAACTTTCCCAGAATGCTTAGGAAAATCATTATCACGGCCCCAAACTGGACGACGCGGCGACTACCAACCTGTGAGAGAAAATAAAGGAACTGTTTAGTTACGAAAAGGAGGAGTGTTTAAGATGTTTATCATAAACATCAGTAAATACACAAAAAGGAGTGTTTAAGAGAGCATGTCAGCGAGGATGTTTGGACATGATAAAACACAAACTTTTATTTTATTGAAAAGCTTCAAAATGTTCCTGACTCTAAATCTCTTCATAATTGTACTCTTTTTGTTTTAATTTCTTGTTTATTACCTTCTTAAGTGTTAAATTACGTTTACAATATAAGTGGAACCGTCTTTTTGATCTCGGGCTAAACGGGAGAGATTGTAGGGGCTGATACATAAAGCTTCGACTGAATGGCGTAAAGGGCTCTAAAAATGTTCACTTCCCTAATAATCCACAGGTTATCCACCATTTAGGCCACGAAAAGTTCAGCCGAATTCTTAACCTTGCTACATCAGGCATAGAGCGTTTTCACATGAAATCATGGCGCCCATGTCGGTGGTCCAAACAAATCCTGTTGGAGTAGAGCTCTTTTCTTATGTAAATTCTTTCTCTGCCGCGTGAATGAAAAGGCTGTATAAAGGCATTCGTTTCGTGTAACAAGAAAGGGCAAAGACACATGAACTTATACATACCTTCGTGATACCAATCGCTCCTATGTTTTCACTGTAAGACGTGGTTCCATTCCCGCTACCCCAGGCCCCCGCCAGTAGACACCCAATACCCTCCATACCAATGCCTCTATTTATAGCGTGTCTTGGAGGCGGAGGAGCGCCAGAAAGTCGTGCGCAGGCGTAATAGTCACCAACTGACTCTATCATGGAAGCTAGTACTCCTGCCAGCATTCCAAACACGCTTGCAGCACTTATTGTGGGAGTTCCCCATTGACCTATGACAACAAGTGAAAAATACGCTAGAATCTGATAACGTACGTCAAAATAACACAGAAAAAAAATCAGACAAATTCATTCATAATTTTATGAAATATTTCAACTTATCCTGTCGTCCTTCTTGTTTAGTTTGTTTACCCTTTTTTTAGTTACCGCATAGCCATAAAATAGAAAGATATTCAAGGGAGTGGAATAGCAGCCATAAAATCATCTTTTGAACTCACGCTTTCAGGACTTCGCTTTCAATAAAGAACTAAAAAGGACCACGTCACGAGGCTATTGCTCTTTTACGTCACTTCTGACCAAAGTCACTACTAAATGGCTTTACCCATGTATAATTATGCTCATATAAAAATACGAAGAAGATATCAGTCAAATTATATTAGGATGCACTAACCATTATTACTCAGTGTTTGGGGATGATTTTCGAAGGTATATCATTGTAACTGAAACTTGAAAAAATTGGCCCAGTTTGTTCAAATTTTAGTTCACTTTTATCCTTATACAATCCGTAGCAACAGTTCACAGGTGGACCGTTATTTTTGGAATTCAATTAATGCGAACGCATGTTTCAGCTTTTTGAAGATATAAATATGTCTAGTTTTTAAAACTGAGTCACATATAAGTCAGTAGATGGGACAACTATGTTCCATTTTTTCTTGGTCTTTACCACTCGCCACTGCCTTGCTGGCCTTGCATCAAAAAAGCGCCTCACATATTTGCCACCAAAAGAACGCTGTACTTGTCACTCGTTGAGCAAGGAGCTAATTTACTAACCTGGATAAGGAAATCTGAACCATTTTGCCTCTTCCAAAACATATATTCTAGCATCTGTTCTTGCAAGGTATTGCGGATTTTTTGGATCATCTGTAAATCCGCCAGCTGCGGTTATAATGGCACTGATAATCCAAGAAAATACAATTCCAAGCAAAATCTGCAGAAAATATAGAACGCAAGAAACGGCCGTTACAAACTTTGTTATCTGAACTTTTTCTGTGAAAGGTTCTGCTTAGGGGACATTGATAAAGGAAAGAAAAAAAACGATTCTTCTTAGAGTTCTTTCGAAAAATTGTGCAACCTCGTCCACAGGCTTTCACTGAATTTGACGATGTGTAGTTCCAGAAAATATCCACACACCCCCGTCCGTAATAGAAAATTAATCTCCAAGGGAGGTATGGATTTTTAAACAAAGCAGTGAAATTTGCGCAGTTATGTACGGAAATAGCTAAATACAAACTGTCAAGTCTCTATCTATCTCGCTGGTCTCTAGAACTCATTTTCTTTCACTCTGTGCTTTTGACTTTGTTGCTAGTTTAGAGAAGTAGCCTCCTAAACAGACGTTGTCTCTGCGTAGGCTGGTCTCGATTGTGAGCAAAAGGGTTTGTAATTCATTGTTACTACTTACCGGGAACAACCTAAACAAAGGAAATCTGGTAATATGCATTCCTTTTTCCCTTGAGTAGCTAGGGAAAGGAATTTCGATGTTCTTCAGATACTGCGAGAAAACTGCAACAAGTACAATGGTCCTAAAATAAATCAAAATACGTTGTAAATATAGAGTAATCGGGTCAATTTAAGTTCCTGGAAACTGCCCACCTACCCCTCCCCTAAGCCAACATTATCACTTACTTCTCACTTAGGACAAAATGTTAGCTTAGGGGAGGGGAAGGTGGGCAGTTTCCCAGAAACCCAAATTGATCCGAGTAATCGGCCATTAAGAGCAGAATGAAAGTTATTAAATTTCTAAACAAAGAGAAAGTAAGGCAAAAATGAGATGAAAAAAAGGGAGAAGTGGTTTTAGCACTTACGTCGCAGAAATTCCCCAGTGAACACCTGTTAAAGAAAACATCTGCGCTTCAGTTTTAGTAAGAAATTGTCGGGTATCTATTTACCCCAGGGACAACAGAAGTCAATAATGAATGCCATTAGGTAAATTGAACTAATATTTAAAAAAGGCTTAGGACATGCCCAAAGAATCAAATAAACAATGACACTCGAAGTCGCGTGTTTGTTGAAGTATCTCCACTCAGAATGCTTCAACTCCGAAAAAGCCAGCCAAAAGAGATTTAGCCTGGGGCTCAGCAGTCGAGCAAAAAGGCAAATAACGGGTTCAAATAGGAAAAATATCGGCGAGCGAAGAAAGCCGAGCAGTGGCCTGGGGAGGGGAAAGGGCAATTTGCTTTTCCTTGGGAAAAGGAAGTTTCAGTACCCTCTCTCCTTTCTATAAGAATATATTTTATAAGACTAGGAGTAATCGGAGCTTAGGAGAGTGCGTTCGATATGTTTGCTAGGCGTACAGGTAGCAGTGGAGGGGAAAGGGTGGATGGTTCTTGCGATAGACAACTATAATTATGGCATATTTTGAACGTAAGGGTTACATACAGCGAAACCTCGATTTAAACTGTGTATCATAATGAAAAGGTTTTGAAGGCTATGTGATCAGCGCGATATCGTATGGTTCGTCTCAAGTGCTTGTTATTTGAGGAGACACTGGCCAGAGTGCTTCGGGCGTGTAAAAAGACCTTTTTGTTTTACTGGCGCAATAGATGTTCTACTGGGCGCAGTTGTTCGAAGGCCGATCAGCGCTTAACCCGGGTTTCTTTTTCTTTTGTTAAAAAAACATTTCTGTGGATAATTTCCTCAGTTATTTTTAGGAGCGTCCAATCATCAACTTGTTGGCAAAATGAAGCCGGGTAGCGAGTTCGATTCTCATTTCCTTTGTCTCGAACGAGGATGGTTTCTCCCCCTTCCAAGTTGAAAATGTTCACTGGAAGTGTATGTGTGCTGCTCACTAGTGTATCATTAAAATTAATAAAAATAAAATTAATTTACGCAACCACGAGTTCGTGAGAAAAAGACAAAATGGCGGGTGAAAGGTACGTGACGCCGACTGATTTTATTTTTCTTTTTATGATCCGAGTTGATTTTTTTATGATCCGAGTCCAATTTTATTTTATTTTATTTTTATTTTTTTATTCGATCTGAGTTGATCCGACCCGGAATGGGGCTCCCGACTTTTGTACCTGCCTAGCTAAAATGTCCGTTTGTCCAGTGCCGAAAATATCACACATCATGATGAAATGGTGCCGCCGAGCTTAACATCTCGGTAGATTTACTTTGTGGAATAACGGCCGCCGAGCTACACAATTCGGTAGATTTACTCTGTGGCACTACGGCTGCCTAGCTACATAACTCAGTAGATTTACTTTGTGGCACAACAGACGCTGAGCTTCACAACTCGCCGGTAAATAACTTTGTGGCACAACGGACGCCGAGCTAAGCAACCCGGTTTGATGTATGCACCAGGAGTAGCACGCATTTTCCAAAGAAAAATATGAAGGCTTAATCGAAAGTAATATTTTACTCAGGGTGTAAACTTTCAGCACACTTTTGAAAGATGAACGCTTTGGAAGATTCATTAAACACCGATCGATAGTTGACCTTCAGCAAACTCTTAAATATGTACGCTTTACGAAAATTCAGCACACTTTTAAAAGATGAACGTTTTACGAAGACAGAATAGCAGACCTCAGCAAACGTTTGAAAGATGAACGCCGAGGACACCAAGTGAGTTAGCGCGTCAAAGTGAGGCAAAACGTAAGCAAGTGCCTCAAAGAGAGGCAAATGTGTGTCGACGACGACGACGACTAAGATACAATCTCGAAAAAACCTCCCTTATCAATTGCACAGGTCACCCAATAATGCACAAAACGCCCAACACAAATTAGGGGTTGCGTTCGAGGTGAAATTTGTAAAATTTTAAGATTATTTTAAGAATAAACCCCAGGCTGAGATATTGAAAAGGATGTATTTTTGCGTGATCAAAAGCTGTAACTTAATACAATACAGGCTATAATAGACATTGTCACGGTTTTGGAAGCCATGTTGACGAGTAGGCAACCGCGTGAGAAATTACAGTGTTTGTATGAAAATCTAATCTCAAATAATTTCCGTAAAACGGCCGTTTTGAAAAAAAGAAAAAAATTAGTTGTAAAGTAAAGCTCCACTCCTAAAGATTCCACTGAAAAAAAATTAAGGGGGGGGGGTACAAGCGCTAGAAGATCTAGAACCACTTTTTAAAATTTTCTATACAGTTGTCTATAAGAAAGTCCCGAGAAAAATTCCAGACAAATATATGGGAAATCTAAAGCAAGCCTCTGGAGAAATTTAAGCACAGGTACGCCCCGAAAATTTTTTAGTGCAATCCTTCTCTTTGTAGCTTTAGTTTACAATTCATATTTTTTTCAGAAGAGCCGTTTTATGGAAATTAATTGACATTAGATTCTCATACAAACACTAAGTTCTCACGCGGTTGCCTACTCGTCAAGATGGCTTCCAAAACCGTGGCAAGGTCTATAAAACGGAGAGAGGATAAAGAAAGAGAAGACAGAGCGAAACTGAGAAAGAAAAGACAAAGGTCGAAAGAGTGAACATGTAAGGCAAAAACCCGAGGGGGGGAGGCAAAAAAAGAAGTAAGAAACTTAGTCAAGCGATTGCAAGTAGAAGTGTTACTTTTACACGTTTCGCTCTTCGGAGAGCCGTCGCGTACGCAGTCACCTCACAACAGCCGTGAACCTCACAACTTCTTTCACACTGGCAGGGCTCGTCCCTTTAATATTTCTTATCATCCTTATCGGCTTTACGATATTAAATAAAGGAAATGTTTTTTTACAAGGTCTACTATTCGAAAAAATTTCGCCGAAACCTTGAAACAGTTTATCGTAGGAACTTGTACACAAGCAACGTAACGGTGCTGGTCAACTGACATGTGAGGGCTGGGAGGGTGACTTTCTCTTACCATCCCATAAATTAGCTACTGTAGCACAAAGTTGCATTTAGGCTCTTGCCGATTGTGCTAGCATAATTTTTGGCATAATCTGAGGAATTGAGCATAATTTTTGCCCTTTTTCCAAAAGTAGCACTGCTAGCATAATCCGTATATTTTCTTGTCTTAATAGCACAATTTTAGAATAATTCAAGAAAACGAAGATCTCAGCTACTAAAAACGATAGATTACTATTAACAGTTGCTTCCACTCCTATTTTTCGATTTTTTTTTACTTGTGTTGAGATACCGCGGGAGTTCGATGAAACGGAACCGGAAGTCTGTGTCTCGGTCCCAGACTCCTTAGTCTTTCTCCCAGTGCTCGTTTCAAAATGGCGGCCGCCACGCCAAACCAGTCAAGTGCAGTGAACTTACATCCAGATAGTTTACAAGGTTGCGAGAACAGAGAGGATAGACCAAAGCCTGCACAACTTGCCCGGATATGGCGCCCAGGAAGTGCTGTCAGGTACTTGTTCCTGGATAGCAGATTTATTTGCCGTATAGGCCCAACCACCGGATAAAGTTACCCAGGTTTTGAACAACCGGGCCCAGAACGTCTGGCCAGGGTTAATAAAATACATTTTCAAACTTGTCTTTTGAGTTGTGAAGTTTGTGCACAGAATAATTTTTTAAAAAAGTAGCATAATTTTGAAAAGCGAGCATAATTTGAGCATAATTTGGGCAAAAAACGAGCACTGCCACTAGCATAATATGCCACTTTTACTAGCACAATCGGCAAATGCCTAGTTGCATTCCCTCTGAACTGGAGGCCATAAAAATGCTGCTAAAACTAAGTCACTTATTTTTTATCTCTACATAACGATTGACAAGATGTGTATGACGTACATGTATGAAAAGAGGAAGTAATGGATGTGTCTGCTGTAAAACGAGGACCGGACAACTGCGAATGGTGGATGCGGATGGGAAAATGCGGAAAGAAAAAACTGCGGATAGCCAAAAAAGTAAAAAGAATAAGACGAGAAATTCGGATGACAAAATAAATAAAGAAACAAAAAAGAAAAGGAAAGAAAGCTTTCTATCAAGGCCCGGCGTTCAAGCCGCTGTCGTATGGTTGGGCCCTTAATGTACAGTACGCGTTGTCAATAGTTGGCACAGGTTACTCAAGTTTTTTCTCAACTCTTTGAACGCTGTAATTCCTTTCATTGATGTCAAAGAAACAAGGACGATCCGTTCCTCCTCCTTAAAAGTACACATGCTCTGGTGCACTTTTGCTTTGAGTACATAGCTGAATATATTGTACTCAACTTACAGAAGAGAAAATATTCTCAGGGCAATCAAATCGAGAATTATTTGTTTGAGCGCCCTGATACAAAAAACTGCAGCATCAAAAAGCAAAAAGGCGGAACGTAAGTACGTAACTTTCCGATTTGGCGGATGCCAATCAACTCCGCCTATCGTGTACATTTCAGTTCAGTTCTACCTTTTGGGAATTTGTAAGTGCACGAATTATGAATTGGAATTTTGAAACTGTAAAATTTATAAACTGTAGCCTGAATTTCATCCGATTACTTCGAGTCGTTATTACTCCCTCAGTAACGTCTGAATCGACCTGCCGTTAATGCCGTCCAGTGACGTCACTACTCCTTGACCTTTGCTTTAATTCATGCAAAAAGTAAAACACGATTTTCAAGTGGCAAACCGAGAAATATCGTTTGGAAATGTCTGCATGATACAGAATTGCTTTATTTTTTTCGATCGTAATTCATGTTTAACGTTCAAACTATCAACTGCATGCAGTACAACTCTGAACCGGTTGTACTGAATTCTATAATCTGAATCAAACTCGGTCGCAATCACGCAATGAAATAAACACACACACGGAACACTTAGGGTGCGTTTCTTTAAAAAAATCCAAGATTGGATTCTTAATCCGAGATCATGCGGATTCGTTATTTTTAAAGACACGAAAAATCCGAAAATGGATTTTTTTTTCAATTAGCCGTAACGACCCCAGCATGCAGTTCGCGTGTTTTGGGGGGAGTTTTCAAAATGGCGGAAAGTTTTGGTTTGATGTTTGAACTGTTCGAAGAAGTCCTTGCCGATGACCTTGAACAACAACAGGTTCTTTTAGGAGCCGATGACGAAGCAGTTTTATTCCTTTTGGCGGCCGGACAGCTCGTCCGAAAAGAACACGTTCGCACAAAGAATTTTTACGAAATAACCGTACCTAGTTACATACCGGAGGACTTCCGAAGTCACTTCCGCATGTCACGGCATACAGTTACAGTTCTCGAACATTTGCTTTCGGTCCACGGCGACTTACCTCAATACACCGGCGATAGAGGAAGACCACCGGTCGAGTTAAGAAAGCAAATCCTTATTACGCTGTGGATTCTTGGGAATCCAGAATGTTTACGCTCTGTTGCCGATCGATTTGATGTTTGCAGGGCAACTGCGTACAGAGTCTACAGACGAGTTTGCAAAGCAATAGTGAGGAACTTAATGGATGAGTTTATCAAGTTTCCAACTGGTCTAAAAGCCCAAGCGGTGATGGAGGCCTTTGAAGAGAAAAAGGGTTTTCCGGGTGTTTTGGGGGCTATTGATGGCACCCACATACCAATCAAAGCACCACATAACAATCATGAACAATACATAAATCGCAAAGGTTTCTTTTCCGTCCAACTACAAGTCATTTGTGACCCGGATTTATTCATAACCGATGTTTTCTGTGGTTACCCTGGTTCAGTACACGATGCTCGCGTGTTTCGTAATTCTCCGATCTGCCGAGAAGTTGAAGTGAACCCAGACAATTATTTTCCTGGCAACTCCCACATTTTGGGAGACGCAGCATATCCCTTGAAGAGGTGGCTGTTGACCCCATTTCGAGACAACGGACGTTTGACTGCTCAACAAAGACGTTACAATACTGCCCACAGTTCCACCAGAATGGTGGTTGAGAGGTCCATAGGGCTTTTTAAGAACAGGTTTAGGAAGCTAAAAACAATGATGGATGTTGACAAAATTGAGGACATACCGGAAATTATTGTATCCTCTTGCATCTTACACAACATTTGCATTATTGAAGATGACATCGATGATTTTTTAGATGACTCTAATGATGATGATGACAATGATGACAATGATGATGACATCTTTCCACCAGGTGTAGGAGCAGTTGATAAGAGAAACATGATAATGAGACTGATCCCATAAACCTAGCATTTATAAGTGGTTTATGTATTGATACCTTTTGTACTGTGGTGTTTTCATGAACACTTCTTTCATAGGTGGTGTATGTCACTCATAAAGTTTATACTGTATAATAGTCTTTTTGCTATAAATATCAATATTTTATTTGTTTTTAAAAGTATATAAGAAAATAGTAGAGCCATGTACATGGATCACTTTATACTACCTGAAACATTTATGGTGTTGCTTGAAATGTAAACTTTCAACACAAATGTAACAGCCTAATACTCTGACAGTCCAGGTTGCTTGTGTCACGCACAGAAAGGAGGAAGTGTGTGACACAAGTGATCTGAAGCATCTGAGAATCAGGCTAAAAAAAGTAAAGGATATAAATAATATCAAAACCAGTTTAGTTAGGCCCTCTCACCTAATGTTGCTGTTGTAGTTCCTTGTATGTATGTGATAAAAAAAACATACAACTTGCAATAATACTGTTAACATGTATGATATAATAAACTTTTAGATAACTCAATACTGACAACAAACTCAGGTTTACTGTATCTATGTTCATGTTTGTGGTCAAATAATCCCATGTTCTGCAACACAATAAAAAATTATGGAATCAAGGTTACTCTTTGTTCAATGATTTTTCAAAAACATTCAAAAATCGGCCCATGAGTGCCATGCGTTCATTGTGCATATTTTCAAACTTTTTAATCTTTTCCTTTTCTTCCTCTTTCCTGTCTTGTGTAAATTCCTTAAAGAGCCTAACGAGGTCTTCTCTTTTCTTCCGCTCTGGTAACTTCTTTTTCTTTGCTTTTGTAACCACAGGCTCCTCTGTGTCACTACCTGTGGAACTCAATGTGGAACTGGAATTTTTAACACTCTTGACTGCATCTTTGCTCCGTTTACCATCAATGTTGCTGCACAATGTTTTTGGAGCGATGGCATCATCTTTCGAAAATATTTCGTGAAGTTCGTCATAGAAGTTGCATTTCTTTCGGTCATTTCCGCAGACTTTGTTGTGATCAACACAAGCAACATAACTTCTCTTCAGATTTTTCAATTTCGTCTCACACGCCTTGGCATTAAAGAACACTCCGTTCTTCTTTAATTCTTCGCTGATTTCTTCCCACAGGGACTTGTTCTTTTTGTTTATATCTTTAAATCGTTCTGTGCGTTCGACATAGCAGGAAATTAACAACAGCACATCAGCTCTAGACCAGCGTACAAGAGCTCTCGATTCGCCTTCGGTGCCTTCACTCGACTGACTGAACGTGGCTGCAGCTGTTTCCAAAGAAGAAAAACTTGGACCAGGCTGAGGTGATACTGATCTGACTGTTTCATGGCTGAACTGTGATGCCTGCGGTGGTGGAAACATGAACTGAGGAAGATAAGGTTGAATGCCCGGTTGAACGTGGCTTTCGTTCCACTGATATTCTGGATATTCACCTGCAGATAAACTGTGCGTCCAATATTGTCCTGTAGATAGAAATAAAAGATGCCAAGACGCATCAAACATCCGGAAAATTTATAAAAATACGTACAGGACGGAAAATTTCGGTGAAACTACACAAAAACTCACCTTGTTTATTCGCCATGGCCGGCAGCAGCTAATATTTACAACAAAATGGCGGGAATGTGGCGGATTTTAAGAAGACGACCGCTTGCCAAACGTACTGCTTTTTGTATCCGTGCAATAAAGAAACGCACGGATCATGAATCCTAAAAATCCGGATTTAGATTTGATCTAATGAATCCACTCGGAGTGTGGATTCTATAGATTCAAAATCCATTTTTGGATTTTATTAAAGAAACGCAAAATCCGTTTTTGGATTCAAGAATCCGGATTTGGATTTTTTTAAAGAAACGCACCCTTAGTTCAAAAACACAATGATTTGCTTTAATTGAAAAGAAGCTATTTGGTCCTTAACGAAGAAAAAACAAGGAAACAAGAAAGAAAAGCTAACAGAATCATTACACTTGTAAAAATAGCAAGAAGGTCAAATTATAATATTGAACTCAGAAAACTTCGCGTAAACAAAATCACCGGCCGCCGAAACCACAAAGCGGCTCCAAATGAAAAACCTACCGACTCCCCACAATGATCCTTCATTCGCAGCTCGATTTAGCATTTCAGTTTCGAAGACAAGGGCAATTTTGCTGTTTAAGATAAAGATTAAGCTTATCGAAATGTTTGAACTACACGAAAGAATGCCAGGGATGCGATCCGCTGAATATCAAGCGACAATCCCGCTAAAATTTTTCATAATTATAGATAATTATGCGAATGTTTAGACAATCAACCAATCAAAATCACTACCCGGTTTTCAGGTAGTGAGTGACGTCACTGGACGGCATTAACGGCCGGTCGATTCAGACGTTGTTGAGAGGAGAAAACGACTCGAAGCAATCGGATGAATTTCAGGCTATATAACTGCCCATTGAAAAGAAAAAAAAAACAGACTTGATAAAACGTGATTAATTGCAAAAGTTATTTCTCTAAAAGGTGCCAAAAAAAAATCGCCTAATCTTAAAGCATCCTAAAAATCAAACTCCAGCAAAAATAGTGTCCTTAGTGAAACGCATTAATGAAGGCTACTTTCTGTTTCATTTGTTTTTAATTTTTCTTCCAACAAAATAGTTTCCAAGACATGTCCTTTTCCATTTATTATAACGTCTGTATCGAGCAATCTAAAACTCGTCATTAAAAACGTGACAGGAAGAATTCGGATCGAAAATATATGATATTCGGATCATTTGGACAGCTCTCGTCTATCGGGGACGCAGCAACCAAACATAAAGGTGTTTAATTATTACAAATGAGAAAAAAAAATCAAACTGCTTCTTAACAAGCCTTTATAAAGATTTTAACCATGTCTACACCAGATGACCATTTTTTATTCGTTACATACATTCATACACTGTTTACAGGTAGCCATAGAGTACTAAAGTGATGACGTCATAAAAATGAAATTTCTGAAATTATGGGATTTGCCAGGATATTCTGAAAGAGCAATGTCCAAGAGGCCTACTTGCCAAAAATGAGCATTTCGGGGCAAATTGTCGCTGAGATCGTAGCCCAGTTATGCTTAGAAAACTCCATACAAACCCTTCTAAATTCTTTTGGGGTCGACCCCCCCAAAAATGCTCATTTTTGGCAAGTCGGCCTCTTGGACACAGCCGTTTTTAGTGTCGTCACGCAACGCTCCTCCCCACTAACGGCTGCTGAAAACCGAACTACATTCCTTTCCCGTGATTAGCCAATTATAATTCAGCTCCCATTTTCTGGAAAGTGTTCGCGCCACCTTTGCGGTACTGTGACTTCTCCAATCACAGCTTTGCTTTTATCGTTGCCCCATGTGTGAATGACAGAATAATCAAAATCGTCGCGTGAAAACAAGCAATTAACTACATTGTTGTCGTAGTCGGCTCCTATTCAAAATTTAGGAGATAAGCAGCAACAGCAAGCAAGTCAAGCAAATTTCGATGTGCAACATGCGGATGTGCTCATAAAGTTGCCAGGCATAGTTTCGAGAAATCGCCCATCGATAATTTATAAGATTGCTTTTTGAATCAGTACCCTTGAGAGTTTAGTCTTCACAGGAACACAATGAGCACATCCGGTACATTAAATTCTTCACTATATATCAGCACATATAAACGTTAAATGAAGAACCAACCGATCCAGGTAAAAGTCTTCTAGGCCTATCAAACCTTTTTTTCACTTGGAACTTTCTTGACCGCTTAAAACAAACTTTTTTGCAAATTAACCTTTTCGCTGCTTGAAAACACAGAGCCCGTCTAAATTCAGCGACGATTGATTGATTTGTCGAAAACTGAGAAGCGTGCTCGCTTCCTGGCGCACTGCGGCTCACGTACTGTCAAATTTCTTGTACGTGATTGGTTTGTTCGTTAGACCACAAACACAAAGGGAAAGGAATGTAGTTCGGTTTTCAGCAGCCGTTTGTGGGGAGGAGCATTGCGTGACGACACTAAAAACGGCTGTGTAGCAGACTATCTTAGACATTGTTCTTTCAGAATATCCTGACAAATCCCATAATTTCAGAAATCTCATTTTTATGACGTCACACTTTAGTACTCTATTACGACGCACGTAGAAGGATCATGAGGTTATCGCTATAGATGGTTTTCACAATGACGTCATCAAATTGTACATTCAAAATAGCGAGGTTTTACGAATTCTTATTTACACTAGGTTGAAGATAAACAAAAAATAAATGTTTGTACCAGTTTTCAGTCCCGTAGCATGTTCCATATCGAAAATACAGCAATTTGAACTTCCCAGTTTTCAAAGTGCGCGACACCAAAATAGGAATGCTGTCTCGTTGAAAAAGTCTCTCCTTTTGATTTTCAGCAGTATAACCATTTCAAGTATTGGACTGTGTTTATGTGCACGTATGCTAGTTTTCGAGTGAAAAGAAAGAGCTTTTATAGAAAAAGTGAACTCCAGATTTTTTTTATTGATTTCCAGCGGCCATATTGGTGCACCAAAACGGTACACCAATATGGCGTCTCCATACAAAGCTCTACAAAGGTGCATGAAACGTTTCGGCAAATAACTCAGAAACTGTGGGCCACAAAGACATGAGACTTTCATTTTCTTGGCTTCTTCCGCTGGACGGTTTCCAATTTATTTTTTGTGTGTGTGTGTGTGACAGTGAAAACGATCTATTAGTTGGATATAAGAATTCGTAAAACCTCGCTATTTTGACTTTACAATTTGATGACGTCACTGTGAAAAACATCTATATTTATAACGAGAACGCGCTTACAACGTTTGTCGGTCTCGCCTGCTTGGAGATTAGATCGAGAAATGAGAAGGCGATTAATTCTACAAGAAACATGATTTACTCGTTAAAGGTTTTTTACTTCCCACTTTATCGACGTCGATACTTTTTGTTTGTTTCTGGATTGATTTAGTACGCGTGTTAACGACGACCAGAAATACCTCTGGGGTAGCAGGCTATACGCGTGTATAAATACACAAAAATTCAAGGGCCTCGATTCCAGAGAAATTACATCATTGCCAGAGATCAAAAAAGTGATTTACATGGCACGTCATTTCAATCATCGCCGAAAATAAACCGCATGCTCATCACAAGATAGACCTATTGACCACTCCAGAAATACCATAACATACCATAATGTTCTTTGTTTGTCACCCCAAAATTTTGCATAAGCATTGTTTTCAGTTTCTCTTGGGGCCATTTTAACTCCCAAGAGAAACTAAAGACAATGCTTATGCAAAACTTTGGGGCGACAATCAAAAAGCATTATGGTATGTTATGGTATTTTCTGGAGTGGCCAATTCGGCTAACTCAATGTTGTACCCAATTCAAATCTCCCGGGCTCAAGATTCTTTGTGTACTGTATTTGCATCATAATGTTGCATTCACATTTAAATGATATGGAAATTCCTGAAACAAAACGTTTTATCCCCAAAGGGTTTGAATTGGGTACAACCTTTAGTTAGCCGAATAGGTCTATTCCTTTTGCACACAGTGAAAGTTTACCACATCCGACCATCGCGATTTTGTTAATTCAGACTCTTACTTTTTTTCGACCACTCAGTAGACGTCTCAGTAGTGTTCACTTGTTCCAAAGTAATGAACGCTTTCAAGCGATAGAATTCGTGGACCAACGCGTTTCGGAAAAGCTCTAAATTTAATCTTTCCTAAGCTTTCTTCGCAAAAAATGCGTGGCTTAGATCACGCAACGATTCTTAGTCCCAGTTTCCACGGGGTCAGAAGGAACGCCTGGCACAACCCTTTTGTGTCCTAAATACGACCAAAAATTCCGGGGGGGGTACTTCCAGAAAAATTGGGTGGGGGTGTGCGGCACGCTTCCAGAAACCCTTACCCTATTTCAGGCCAAAATCTGTGATTTTCCCTACCCTATTTTAGACCTGATCAAACATTTGATACCCTATTTCAGACCTGAAGCCCTGGAGCCGGGCGCGTGACAAGCTGTTACGGCACGTACACGTCAGTTAGACTGTTCACAGTCCTCTATGTTTCCGTAAGATGGTCGAAATCGAGGGCTACATCTATAATCCCCGAGGCCCGCCCTTTCGGTACATTTGAAAATCAAGATGGTAGCCATTTACGGGAAGACGCGCTATAGATCTCGACGATCTCACGAAAAAAAAGGGGACTGTGAACAGTCTACACGGCAGTTGGCGTAAACATTAAAAGGGAAATGGTCTTATCACCAATTCATGAAGAAGTAGCTAATTCGTCTAAAAAAACATACCCAATTCAAGACCAGAGTGCACAAACCAAACCCTATTTCATACCTAATAACATGCACGAAAAAAATACTCAATTCTGATTGGCTGAGAAAGGAGTGCAGCTCTTCTGTAACACGAGTGCAAAATGTGTAACACGAGTGCAAACTTGTAACACGAGTGCAAATTACAAATGCTTTCTGATTGGCCGAAAACACAAAAGAAACCAACACGAACCAATCAGATTAGAGCTGTTTAACAACACAGATTCAAGAAAATGGCCATGGTTTTCAGCAGACGACGACGGGATTAAATTTTGTAAGCAAAACAACAATAGAAAAGTTAAAAAAAATATTCCAAAAAAACCCGAACACGGTAAAAAGTACGTCTTTCTCGCTAAATGTATTGAAAATGCGTTGCTAAGAGAAAAATACTGTCGACAAAATCGAGGAAAATGAGCCAGAGAAACTAAAAAAAAAGCTACTCATAACAGACTACGCTAAAGTAAAAAAAAATAAAGAACAAAAACAGTTGCAACCACACGCAAACCATGACAGCTACACTCTTCAGGCATTTAAACGAAAAAGGATTATTCGATGATAACAACAGGGATTTCAAGTCATGTACGTTATTTGTTGCTCTCTTTGAGTCTTTTGTGGAGCGAAGACCTCTATTAAAACATCTATGTGATGGTCTGTTTTTTTCCTACCTCGGTAGCAAACGAAACTGAAAATTTAAACTTCTGGTCCAAACTAAACCAATGGGTGAAAATACCACAACTCACCCAATGAAAAGTATCCGTAGCTGGTACTAGCCTTAAAGAAAGTGAGAAAAAAGTTTACGAATCATTGTGCAAGAAAAACAACATGCAGTCAGGTGAAGAAAGCAAAGATTGTAAGTTCAGAACATATCCTCAGTGTCACAGGCCACAGAGGTATAAATTTCCTTAACGACTACGATGAAGCCGACGAAGAAGAGCTACGATGAATCTTGCATTAGCCCAAATAAAATAATGAAAACTCCAGCGCTGAGAAAAAGCAAATATTATATTAATACTGACAGTTTCCGACATCACAACAACTGTGGCTCCACTCACCCATCGATGGTAGCGTCGAAAGAAAACAAATTGCCTCCTTCATTTTCGGGTTTTAAATCTCAAAAATTTGTCCATGAATCCAGCTATGATGGGGTCTCAGGAACAGACAATGATAAACAGTCGTTAAAAATCCTTAGCAAGTGTCTTTCATCTTTGGCTGCTCGAAGCGTTCTCCTGATTTAAAAACGGCAGTATACTTCTTGAAAACGCTTCTTGTAAACGCCGAGCTCTCATAATCGAGGATGAATTTAAAAACACTTACTTTTGCTGATTGTTGTAAACCAAGTTATCTTTAACAGGCTGGTGATCATATAAAAAAATCCGTGCACATTTCCAAGTTCTTAGCTGAATGATTTTGAAAGCGTTGGTCTTGAAAAAGTTTGAATTTGACAAAGGTAGTAGTCTGTTTCAGCCAATCAGTTGAATGAACTAAAAACGCGCGCGCTGTCAAAATTTGTTGTCGTAGTTATGTTTTTCGTGTATGTTATTAATAAGTAATCACATGATTTTTCTCGTGCAATTTGGAATAAATAAGCACTTGTAAATTTTTCAAAGACCACAAAGTGCACTCGCCCTACGGGCTCGTGCACTTTTGTTAGTCTTTGAAAAATTTACTCGTGCTTATTTATTCCAAATTGCACTCGAAATCATGTGATTACCTATACAAAAATGGTCGAAATTGATACGTTATTTCAGACCAAAACAGCTAAAAAAACCATACCCTTTGGCGCGGCACATACCTATATAGCCTATATGAGAGACTACCCCCACGGGGTGAAAAACGCGTTACAGATTATGAGTCTCGCTGCTTACGAAAGCGAGACTAATCAGGATTTAAATATAACAGAACCATAATTGAACGAAAAAAACATGCTTTAGTAGCACAATTTATATAGCCAATATAGTGATACGTTTACTTTGTCTTGTTATTATCTGCAATTTTTTCTTTCCGCTTTTTTCTATCCGCTTTTTTCCATCCGCATCCACCATCCGCATCCGTCATCCGCGACCAACTTCATGGCTTTTTGGTGTCCGGTCCACCTCTTACAGACACCCGGAAGTAATAGCTAATTACGGCACGTTCCCAGCAGGCATCAGGAAGGTAGAGTACTTTCACTGACAGTAAGTGTTTTCATCAATTCAATTCAGGATTGAGTAAGGATGTCTCCGAATTTGGAATACGTTGGCCTTTTAATGTTTCTGGCCATGGTAGGAAAAACAGAGGATTCCCTAGTAAAAGGTTATTGTAGTTGGGCTTGCGAGATTGTAAACGCTCATCCCTGGGGAACAGTGTTTTCAAATACAAGACACCTGAGAGCTAAATTTCTGTTGAACAAACGCGTCGAACAAGAGTGCGCGCGTTTCACCAACGAAGCGAACACTAGCGAATGGATAAAAGTGTGGATTTACACCAAGCAAGAAGCTTCCATCGCAAGTTCGAATGACTTTAGTCTCCTGACGTCAGCAATCTTGAGTAACCTTCCATTATTTCCATTTTCACTTGACTACTGGGAACAGGATGGCAACATTTCTTGTGTTTGTCGACAAAAGTGTGGCCAAACATCGAACGAATCCAACGGAACTGCAAACGGACTCGAAGCACTCTATTCTCCATATTTTTACATCACGAAAGAAGCTTCCAATTTCAGTAAAAACTTTAAACCTTTTCTGAGCTACATTTGGTCGGAGAATATCTTCACTGTTTCCGCAAGTTTTACGGAACGAGATGAAACTGCCACAAACATTCAATTCTTTCAGCAATTTGAAGGATTGCAGTATACTACAGTTTCAATACTGAGACACGTGCTTTGGATATTTTGCACTTTATACAGCACATATTTTTTGACACTTTTTCTTCCAAACATCAGCACAAAAGAGATTTCAGAGGTCCCTGTTACTGCAATTCATCCAGAGAGTGAATCAGAAAATGATGGAATGTCTTTAGTGGAAGTAGAAGCCAAACCTTCACGGCAACCACAACCAACAGAGCAAGACTATTTTGTAAAAGACTGGCTTGACCAAAACCCTGTTAATTCAGGTAGTCTGGATGACTTTGATGATTATTCTGAGGTAGATTCAATTATTCAATCATTACCAG
Source organism: Porites lobata (assembly GCA_942486035.1). Lineage (NCBI taxonomy): Eukaryota > Metazoa > Cnidaria > Anthozoa > Scleractinia > Poritidae > Porites > Porites lobata. Next base: position 513,426 of record CALNXK010000260.1, read on the forward strand.
AAACAGAAGGAAGTGGTGGCTTCAATACAAACAGAAATGCAGGTCATACAGTAGAGCCTTCTGGATTGCAGCATAGTATTTTGCAAATGGAAAGTACTGTATCCAAGGCAGAGGCTGTCACCTCATTCAAGCATCATGTCAGTAATAGACAGAACAGTGAAAGAAACAAGTCAGTTTACGTGATACACTTTGGTGGGGGACCCAGTCCAGTAGGTTTGAGAAGTTTTGTTGCCACAAAACTTCTTAGATATAAGCTGATAAATTTTGCTTTTATGTTCACTGCCCCAGTTTTTATTTTCTTATTGGTTGATATAGCGTTTGTTTTGTTACCAGGATTAGTGTTAAAAGTTGCTACCCCCAGCTTGCCATCAGCATCCATGACAAAGTCTGTGTTGCTGTTTGTGTACGAGTACCCATATTCGCTAATGCTGTTGTTTTTTTATTGCTTCAGAATTTTAGGCCTTTGTATTTTTCAGTCTTTGGAAAATATTGATTGTGTACCATGTTTTTCATGTAGAAAGCATCTTTTGTGCTTCATTGGTAGGAATTACGTTACCCAGTTTATTCCCCTTAACTGTCTGCAATTTACAGTATGTGATGAATGTAAAAAAGTGCATTGTTCCAAACAGCGTGAGTTTCACGTTTTCTCGAACATTAAATACCATGTAGATAGCCAGCCAGATATTCTAGAGAAAAACTGGAAAGATGTCAAGGATGCCTTTCATCGTATGTTTTCAAGATTTTGCTCACAATCCAATGATGATAGTAAAAAATGCTGGGTACTGAAAACTTTCATAATTTATGTAGTTCTTTTTATACCTTTCTTGATTTTTTTCTTGATTTTATGTGTGTTAGATTTTGGACTTTCCTGTCCCATCATCTCTTTTTGTTATGGAAGAGTGTGGTTTTCATCCCAATGGTTTGAAGGGAAAAGATCCAAACAGTTTTGGTGCCTTTTCTTGGAGTTTATATTCATTTTTTTCTCAATTGTGTGGGCAATATATTTATCAGTTTGCTGTTCTAAGGCATTGGTGGTAGCAGTAACAAGCCTTTTCATAGCCGGTGTAAATTATCCTTTAGAAACAGTAAGTACTTATGCCATTATTACTTTGTTTTGGGTGATTTTGTGGGACCAATACAGTGCCTTTACTGAAAGGTATGCTAAACTTGACAAGATGATTTCTACCATTTGCACTAAAAATCATCCCATGAGACTGAAGCAGTACCAGCTGCAGAAAGGAGATGGACATACCTACTTCCCAAAAGACCTTGTAGATTTTGTGCATAGAAAAGTGATACCTTTGTCAAAGAGTGTAAGAGAGCTGATTGTAACCTTATTGATTTCAGTGGGTGGTCTTATTTTTATGGTGTTGGTGTCAACATCAACCAAAGTGCCTAACAGTAAGGTTCTTCCTGCTGTTTCTTCTTTTATGTTACTTATCCAATTATTACTTCACCGTTATAGTAATGGTAGAGAGAAAAAAAATGATTGTAAGGATCAAGATTTAAAAGAAGCAGTAAAGCAACATGTGGCTGCATACTTTGAGGGGAAAGTAGATTAAACCATGGTAATTTACTCAGTTATTGATTTTGTTGACACAAAAATCTGGCAAATGCAGCAGTAATTCTTGTTAACTGGAGTTCTTCGGAGATAAAGAACAAAACAAAACCAAAAAATGGCATACCTCGCAAGAGCAGTTACGTGTCCTTAACAATCTTCAAGATTTCAAAGTTTTTCAAAGTTAGTCTACGTGATCATTATTAATTTTACCTCTGCATATAAAAATTCCCTGGATTTTATAAAGCTGCTGGGATCAATTTGTTCATGTGTGAGTTGTATCTGTCGGAGATTATGTTTGATTGTTATGTAAAACAACAATTAAATTGCATCCATTTCCATTTAAGAATCTGGGATCAATATCGAAGCATTCCTTACAGGTGTTGTAGGTCAGTTGTGGATCCAGTATGCTTACAGTAAACAGGGATATATTTTTGTGTTCAATTATTATTTGTTAGGCAATGGCATGTTACAGCCATTGAGCTTTTCAGATCCGAAAGATAACATTGGATAGAGCTAGATTTTCTGGATGTACATGATACTTAAATGATGGTGACAGAACTTCTTAAGAAAATTATACTTTTCTACAATAGAGACATAACTCAGCGTCTTCCATATTGGTTCATATTGGAAGCTCAGGTTTGTCTAGAGTATCTTTAAAAATGGCCTTCTACCATATAAGTAATAATAAAGTAAATGAAAAAATGTGTCATTGAGAGTTTTACATCATAAATCTGATTGGCTACCAACTGCCCTGATTTCAGCCTTTATTGGACAGTTTAATAGGACAGTTCGCGTCATGCCTAAGTAAATGGACAGTACGCACCATCACGCGCGCGCTTTAATGGCTTTTTTTTCCACTACTAGCAAAACAAAATGTCGAATTTCTTGTGTTTTCATTTAAAAAATAGCCTATTATACCACAAATTTTGTGAAAGTTATGATTAATTGGTAACAGAACTTCGTGTCGTCCAATTCGGTCTGTAATCATACTCGTGATTAATCCCTCGTATGGTTACAGACTGAATTGGACTCCACTCAGTCCTGTTACCATTACAAATTGGGTAGTGTAGCTGTTAAACAAGCCTTGGTGGTGACTATAAGTCCAGCTAGAGTAAGGGTTAATCACCCTGCCAGCAGAGTGCCTAATTTTGGCAAAGTTGAGAAGGACTCGGCATGAGTTGAGTAAGAACTTTGTAGAGCATACACAGCTTCCATTGCTAGGATAAAATTTTGAAGCCAGGAATAATAGCTGTGTGTGCTTAGTACCGCGGTCTCGCAGTTATGACCATCAGTTTTTATAAATGGATGCTTGCAATCAAAAACCAGTTTGTCAAGAGAAAACAAGATTGACTAGTCCAGAAGTTTGGGCTGTGGCAACTTCAAAGGCTTGACCCAAGCCTGCTTGTCTCCTCCTCCATCAAGGGGAAACAAAAGGAGGCTGTGCTGGCAGGGTGGGGTTAATCATGTTTAAGTCAACTATGTTGCTACTGATGTACAGTGGCGGATCCAGGGGAGCCCCCCCTCTATTTTTAGAACATACTGAGGTCCAAAGGGCTGAAAAAAATTTTTTGGAGACTGCTCCCTCCCCCCCCCCCTCCTTATTTCAAGGTCTGGATCCGCCATGCATGTTGTGTGAACACCAGTGAGGTGAAAGACAAGGGTACAAATAAATAAGTTGTAACATGTGAATTTGTTGAGGAACTCTGAGACTACCCGCAAGGTTGTACATGTTTGTTCATGTCATGGTGTTTAATGTAACGCTTTTTTTAGTTCCTCACTTAATTGTTTATGAGGCTAAATTGTTATTTTAGTAGAATTTGGTGTTTTTGAATAAAAAAGCGTGTATCTCCCAAGAGTTGGAGTTTTGGTTGGTTGTTTTTGATAATAACTCGAGTATCCACTCCTCAGTACACCTAGTTCAAGGGTCAATTAAGGTATAAGAAATGGTATAAACCATTCCATTTGAAAAATGCATTTCTCAAATGATAAAGAATTTTGCAAAAAAAATAATTTCAATGGTCTCTCAAGCAAGAGCTGAGCTGTCAGAAAATTGATATCCAAGGTGTCTATTTTTCACACTAAGGTGTGATTTCCGATTTATATCACAGGCTCAAAAAATCAAGATATTTCTACCTTTGCCTCGGTAACTAGGAACAAAAATAAAATTGTAACTGACTTATACTTAGATTGTTCATTTGCCTTTAAATTCCCGGCAGAGCCCGGCAATTTTCTCCTCAGGCCGCTGTTAAGGTTAGGTTCTTGCATTTAATATCTGTACCCCACCCTGCCCTGGTTGAGGACCTACCTTTTCCTTTTACCCCTGAAGATTGGCTAAAATTGCTTTCACCCCTGAAGACTTCCCTAAAATATAGGTTTACCCTCAAGAATATGGGTACTACCCCTGATTAATATGAGTTTAACCCTGAAGTGAAAATTAGAGCTTCAACCCCAAAGAATTCCATATTTCTTACTCTACCTCTAAAGAAATCCCCAATTTTTATAACTTACCCTAGG
>CALNXK010000260.1:522500-555000 GCA_942486035.1 Porites lobata
GTCGTCGGTGCAGAGGATGATGGGCATTGCCATTTAGGAAGACTGAGAATAGCAATGGTTGGAGTAAGGAACGAGAAGGTGCCGCCTTGCACGATGGGAAGCCTGAGTGAGGCAAGAGAATTTGAACATGAGCTTGTAATAATGAAATCAAACAAAACTTGACTCAATGAATAGTGAACTTCTGTTTATTTAAAATCATGAAGCCTTTCCCTCTACTTGCAGTTAGAAACAGCAAGTGATAAAATCCTTATCGTTTCTGGAATTGTAAGTGAACTTAAGGCCTCACACGAGTTGTATAGTCTCAGAATTTTTTCCCCCGCTAAGAGGGTGGAGGCAATTGAGAGATGAAAATCAGCAAAAACGATGACCAAGAAATGAAGGACTTTTAAGCCTCAAAAGCTTCTCGCTTACCAAGAGAACTAGCCTGGGAGCAAGCTCTCCGGGGGGCTCTGGCGGCGGGAGGGGAAAAGGAAGGAGAGCTTGCAACTACGTTCCTGGAATTTGAATTTCACCTCTCTGGAATTTCAATTCCACCTCCAATCCCTCTGTGGCTCCCCGTCGACTGAGCTTTCAGATTTCCGCCAATCAGTGCGAGGCGGAAACGAGTGCGAATGTGAACAAACATTGAAAAACACGTGGCAAGGGTAATGGCGTCCTTACTAATGTCATCCCCGCCAATCGGCATTTCGCATCGACTTTTTCGATGCAGATATTCAAATTCCAGAGACGTAGTTGTAAGGTTTCCTTCCTTTTCTCGCCTTGCCGCCAGAGCGCCCCGGAGAGCTTGCTCGCAGGCTACAAGAGACCTTTGTGTTCTTGTACTTACATAACAGCTTTCATATTTTTTTTAGGATAAGATGAGCTACTAAGCGATGTACATTCTTTAGCCTTATTCACGATACTCGCCATCTTTGCACGCGCTTAATGACTGATGGGATAAAAGCTATGTCACGTGTTTTCTTAGGGGGCAATTCAAACAAGTGATAAAATTTGCCAGTGCAACAAATCACAGTGAAGTTTCTTTATTCTAGACAACATTAAGGGCGTGTTTACATGAAGGTGGGGGACCCCAGGTATTTGAGGTAACCCGCATGTTCATATAATCTCTCAGTTTAATTTGATCACGTTTACATGATAGGTGGGGTGACCCGCCAAATGTTACCTCACCTATCTGGGGTCCCTCACCTCCATGTAAACAGGCCCTAAATGAAGAACGTTTCAGCTTAATGACGATAATGTCAAACTATGGATGGGAGCGATTTATTTCATATACATTTGTGACATCGTTACTTTTCTCGGAAAATGAGCCCAGTCTCGCTCCTCCCCTCTCTTCTCGTGTAGGAACACGACCGAGCCTGAGAGAACGACGAGAATCGAAACTAAAATAACTCAAAAAAAAAGAACAACAACAACAACAACAAAACATCGACAAGCTGTTCTATGATATCTCCTACCTGTTTCCAAAGATTGTTTGAAAAAGAGTACAGAGGCCAGAAACAAAGAATATAGTACTGATTATCTCGCTGGTGGCCAGAGGATTCTGATCGTAACACATTGGCTTTGCTAATACAAGAGGAATGGCCAGCGTTGAACCAAACATGGTTAAGTAATGCTAAAAAAAGATAAAAAGAACAATTTAATATAACCATGCGAACCAGCTCTCCGTTGATAATGAACGAAGCGAGCCGCGAAAGAACGCGCGTGCGAGTGGCGAAGCATCTCCTTTCGCGTGCTGCTCTCGCGTGATTTCTCGCGACTCCCCCAAATGGAGGGCTTGCTAGCAAGCTAAGTTACTTTTTGTCTTTAATAACACTACGTGTTGCGGCGAACGGCGGCACACCATGACATTCACGAGGCGTTCTATAAAGACTCACAAGTGTTGTTGACCGTGACAATGACATGTAAAATTTCGATTTCCAGCGAATGAAAGCAATAAACTCGAAGAAAAACCTTAGCAAAACAGATAAATAAAACTTCTGTATGTTTTTGTAATTTTACTCGGTGTGGACTCATGCACGCCGTTGTCAAGGCGGCAAGATTCTGGAGACGGACGGAGATACGACACATCTCTTATCTCGATCCCAGATGTTGCGATCCTTTTGATCAGCATCAACGGTCTCTTGCCCGCTTCACGAGATAAGGAACGGCTCCTTACCAGATTAAGGCAACAAGGGGTTTGGGAACGAGAAGGGATGGTCGTATGGCTGTGCGCATGCGTAAGATATGGCCATGACGTGGTGATGTGTCGTGTCTCGATTGGTTTTAGGTGCTTATGTACGGGCGAGGTTACCTGAAATCCGAGGACAATACTGAGATACCATGGTGGGCATTCATCAATGACATAAGAAAGTCCCAAGGCGTTTTTACGCCTTGTATTTGTTTCCTCCTGTGGAACAGAGAACAATTATAGCAGTCAAATCGAAGAGTTTGAAATCGATCTTCTTAGCCACAACAAATGACAGTACTTATTTACTTGGTGTGTTCCTGCTTCCTGTGTGGTTATTTTCCCGATCCGTTGCGATTTAAGCTATTTCCTCTAGTGGAAACTCGGGATAAAGGAAATCGCATAAATCGCTACCGATCGAGAAAATAACCACACAGGAAGCAGGAACACACCAGGTAAATAAGTTAAAGCGTATTTCATTGAAAATAACTGCGAGTATTTATTTGTAGAATCTATTGCCTGAATTCCCATACAAATCCTTTATGTTGACGGCCATTTTGAAAATAACGCAACCGTACGTACTCTTATATTGAACTTGGGCCGCCTGTGTTTTCTACAGGTAGTTTGAACAGCGGCACAACATTGCTTGGAGGGGATGATGGAGAGAAAACTTCATCTTGGACGGAGGAGGGAAGGCTTCAACAAAACACTACGCGACTGACAGCGACGACAAGGACTTCCTAACTGCTAAAGCCATGCCGGCAATACCATAAGCCCCTGATCGCAGGGTATGTCTCTTTAGATTGACCAGAGAGTTTTCTATATCCTTTATTGTCCCTGATAAAATGATTTCTTAGAAATGAATTGCCAGTCTGAAAGTTTATTACGTGTGATCCAGCGAAAGGCCTTTTTTGTAACGTACAAAAGTGTTCCGGATATAGGGTCATTATCCAGAAAGTTTGATGAAAAAGATCCCCAAAATGTGCGGATGATCACATTTTAATAAGAATAAGTTGCAGTACATGACACAAAACCTGACTCCACTAACACATTTACGTGAAAAATCTGCGAAATCTCAGGAAATCTTAAGAAAGGCTCCTGCCGAAGGACAAAAGGACAGAGATAGACTGCTAACTCTTTTGAAAAAGATCATTCATAGCTAAAGCTGTTTACGGAAGACCTCCTATTGCTATTATACAGTTCTGCATTGAAAACGTCCTTCTGGTCTTTGCCTTCCACGCAGACGGTGTTAGAGCTTTGTCACACGTTCCTGCCCCAACAGATGGTGTCAAGAATTTTAAGGCAAAAAAGTCTATCGATTTTTTATTTTATTTTTTGGAATAATCGGGCAAAGCGCAAATATTGCCTTTTCCATGTAACACAACGTGAGCATTAGACTTGCTTGAAGGAGTGTGCGTATTGAAACCCGATCTAACCGGTATTTGATTGCTGGATATTCCGATCCAAAGTAGCCATTATAAAGTATTTGGGTTAGTGGCTTTCACAAGGTTGGTATAAAGGTTTTCCGATGGATAGGTAGCCGTTTTTTAATAAGACATGGAGTTAGTCGCTACCTTTGAGGCGGCAATATGGTGCATTCATAAATAATATCATAACACAAAAGGGTTAAAGTAACAGCTAGAAAGAGGAAGAAAATTTTAAAATTTTACAACATTTTAACGACACCAGACAACTGATTTTACAGCTAGCAAAGCATGAAAAGAAAGGTTAAGTTTCCAAGATCAGTCAGTCTTTGGCAATGGAGTTAATCCTTTTACTGGAACCTAGAATGATTAATATGACCTTTATTCATCACTGAAGCGTGCAAGCCACAGGGAAGCTGTCTTCTTTAATATACCTTATATTTTCCATGTACCATTCAATCGTCAAGTCATTTCGATAAGTTATATTAATTTAGTCGCACGGGCTTTTGCAGATTTTGATTTACCGCAGTGCACAGCATTAATTGTAAACTGGAAGCGCTTTCGATGGAATTGTAGTGGCTAAAGTCTGGGCTTACGTTAAAGCGTTCCGTCGCAAAATAAATCACCTAATTAAAAGCACAAAACATCATTGTTGTTACTCACCTGGATGCAGTCTTCACTAGCCATTGTTGGTCTTTCGCTTCTACTACGTGTAATATTTTAGCAAGCGTTCGCTAAACAGCAAGATAGGCGAGTAGGTGATCTAAGATTCAGGAGTTGTAATTATTCCGCAATCGCAGCGACATACAATACAATGTAATTTAACAACAGTGGTCAACGAGAGGTCACCGCCATGACGAATCGTAAAAAGGGAACAATACGATACGCGTTGAGTTCACAATAAGTGATATCCGACCGCGCCCAAGGAGCGGATTACTGCTTTCAAAGGTAGTCACGATGCGTTATGCTTTATATGTTGTACCAGTGTCATGCAAATTCAAGACTTGGTTGATACTCAGCGCTTTAGCCATGAATCAACTAAGTTCATTCTGGATAAATCAAGTAGGATCTGCATGTTTCATCTGCTTAACTTTTTTTACACAACTAGAGGACCCATGAGGTTTTCTATGTTATTGTTGGATACTGGATTCCCGGTGGATTCCGGAATCAATCGTTAGCGGGATTCCGGATACCTTGAGCAGAATTCCAGAACTCCAGATTCCAATTTCATTTCATGAAGCTACTTGTAAGTTCTAATAAAACTGCAGTAAAAAAATTCAGTTTCTTATTTCTTTTTCGGGTTCTCGTTTCTCTTCCAATAAATCCTGCAATTGTTATTTTTTTGTAATTTTCCAAAAATAGAAGTTAAGTTTAAAAATGAAAAGGAGTAAACCAGCCATGGGGGGATCGAGAATGACCCTGCGAACAGTGGTTTCTCCAGGTTGAACGGAGACGAGGGGAGAGAAGCGAAGGGAGAGGCTCGGCATCCAGTGTGGAGCTGACTACTGCTCCGGTTGTAGTTCTCGCTCCATCTATGGCTGGTTTTCTCCTTTTCATTTTTAAAACTTCTTTTTTTAGAAAATTACAAAAAAATAATAATGGAGCTGATCTAAGAGAATGATATGGCGATGATGTATTTCGTGACGCTGGTGTTTTGCACTCTTAAAAGAGCCTCTCATAATCCAAATCCCATCAGCCCTAATTACCGGTAATTAGATAGGTCCAATCCACAATATCCATGTACAAATACGCCTTATGATCTACATACGTCACCTTGATTGAAGAATTAGCTGAAGGAATTTGATAAAAAATCAAAGCATTTTCCCTTTGGTATTTTTTAAAATTCTTGTAAGCTTTTGTCATATTTTCAGGAGAAACGTGATGTTGGTCGACGTTTCAGCTATAAAGTTGCCCATTGTAAATCAGGTGAGAAAAGTAAAACAGGATGGCTATATCAAGCTGTCCCGCCCGATTCAAGCAGCTGCTTGATACATTGACCAATCACAGAGAGCCTATTAAATGAAGATTTGTTTTAAATATTGCCAGCTCATACAGGATTGTCTAAGTGGTGGTCTTTCCTTGCTATGTAACTGAAGCATGTTTTTATGACCCTGATAGTAGCCTATCTGTACATATATAGGCTACATGCTATTTGAGATTTAATTACTGAAACTGCTACTCACACAGACAAGTTGAAGCTTAAAAATAATACTGAAGGCAGAAATAATCATCATTAAAAATATTCTACAGAGGCCTTCCAAGTGCTTCTTTAAAAAAGCTAAAGCTAAGAATAAAAATAAGGGAGATTTAAAACGAGCACTCCGCTTAGAATGTAGTTAGCAGGTAGCGTGACCGAGCGGTTAGAGCGTTAGACTTGAAATTCGGAGGTCCCGAGTTCAAATCCTCGGCCATGAATAGGCAGCTGGTTTGCCTCTGGCCTAGTTTGATTTGAATTATTCAGAGTTTCCGGCATTTTGCTCGGTCTCACGCCGAGGGTAAACAAAGGACATCATCTATTTATTTATTTGCTGTTGTTCGATATTTCAGGAAGTCAATATCGCAGATTGTCGCAGATTGTCACCTTTGAGATTGGATTAAAAGTATACAGTCCATTTTCTTTATTTTGATTATCGTAGCAGAGCAAGGAGTTCTCGAGTTTCTTTCTTAACAGAAAAATAACCCCTTTGAAATTATTGACTGTAAGCAAGAGAGAATGTGGTCTTGCTTTAAGTCAAGAATTATGAATTTCTCTTTGTTTTCCCCAGTTTCCGTCTGGATAAATTTCTGGATGGCGCTAAGAACCAGCCTTTGGACATTGCGTTCCATCGGGAAATTTGGACTTAAATTTTTTAGCCTCACCTTCTGTACTTTTATGGTACGAGGGCGTAGGCTTTGTAAACGCGCTGCTCGGTTAAAGCCTATATTTCCTCATTCCTTTTCAGTTTCAATTCTTAGCCAATCCGTAATCCGTTATCAGCGATCCGATCTAGTGTTTTATCAATCCAGTAACCACTCCCTTGTCACGCCCACTTTTGGTCGAAGAGACCGAGGAGACCTGATAAGGAGTATCAAACAACCAAAATGGCGGCTTCTGGAGACGATCTTGTTGAAGACGTCGTTGAAGACATATGCTTTGATGTTGTGGCTGTTTTACCAGCGGGAGGATGTGGTGTGAGAATGAATCTTGAGATTCCTAAGCAGGTATATAATAGATTTATACCAAAAAAGATGTTTTTAGCTGAGAACTTAGTAAGTGGACATATCGTAGAACATTCCGACACTTACATATTGATGGTTTTCACGGTGACGTCATCAGATTGCAAAGTCAAAAAAGCCAGGTTTTACGAATTCTTATTTACACTAGGTTGAAGATTAATAGGAAATAAATCTTTGTACTAGTTTCCAGCCCCGATGCATGTTTCATTTCGAAAATACAGCAGTTTGAACTTCCGAGTTTTCACAGTGCGTGACACCAAAATAGGAATGCTATCTCCTGGAAAAAAGTCTCTCCGCTTGATTTTCAGCAGTTTAACCATTTCAAGTATTAGAAGATATGTTTATGCGCAAGTATGCTAGTTCTCGAGTGAAAAGGAGGCGCTTTTATAGAAAAAGTGAACTCCAGATGTTTTTGTTGATTTCCGGCGGCCATATTGGTGGACAGTTTCTGTCCACCAATATGGCTCTACAAACGTGCGTGAAATGTTTCGGCAACTAACTCAGAAACTGTGGGCCACAAAGACCTGAGATTTGGACAAATTGTTTATATATTAGTCTTTTATAACATTTCATTTTCTTGGCTTCTTCCACTGGACGGTTTCAAATGTATTTTTTTGTGCCATGTTTATTGCGTGACAGTGAAAACGAAGAATACGCATGAAAGTCAGCCTTATTAAGTCTTAAATCATTGTCCATAAACTTTTACAAGCTAATAGGCAAGAAAGAGACTTCTACTTGTAAGCTTATATCGTCGGTGGAAAGTAAATCTCTTTATAGTCATTGTAGTACGTCGGCTGATAATTTATGCCGCTTGAAAACGAAGGTTGTTTTTAGTAGCAAAGCAATACTTAGAGTGAGTGATATTAGGCGAGCCTCTGTGAACAATGACCAGATAAAGGAGCTGATTACCTTGGCAAACATCTGTCAAATGTCTTTGGAATATTTTTTTTTTCAGTTCTGAAATATACCCTGTAAAATCTTGAATCTGTGTTTAGTAAGGAAGCGGGAAAGGCAATAGGGGAATCCCCGAAAATAATTACGAGAGTGTTGGTCAGAAAATTTAAGAAAATGCTCCTTAAAACTGGCACCAGAATCCTGTTTCTTTAGGTGTGGCGACAGGCAGCCCAAGCGCACTATGTTTGGGTTCGGGCTTCAGAGGTCATTTGGTCGCAGTATACTAGTATTATTAGTGTATTATCTGATGTCAAATAAATGCAAAATAGATACCAGTGGCCTTTAAGATAACGAGGGTTGATATTTCTTACATTATTACATGTGATTCGGGCCCTTATTGTTCGAATTTTATCACATGCATTCGAATCTACAACGCTAGGAAAAAAAAAGTCATGATCATGTGAAATATTGATTCAAAAAGCTCCCTTACCTTTAGTTCATAGCCACTCTGTGTCCTATGGCCGGTTTAAACACCATTTAGTCGACTTACTTTCCATCCAGTACTGAACACTATAAAAGAAGGGAAGGCTGGAGACCTTCCAACCGACCCTCACCATGCGAAGGCCAATAAATTCCAAACAAAGCAACTGATCTCCCTGAAATTGCCACCAGTGAGACCGAAGAGTGTACATCCACCTGTTCGACGAGCGCCAGTTTCTAAATTAGGCTGCATGAACCTGAGGAGCGCTGCACACATCGATTCTGGCTAGCTTCGCTTCGCCATGATGCGTAATCTGACTGTTATCCTATGAGATTCAAATCTTGGAGCTTAGCAACCGCGTCAGATCGACAAAACGTCACTCTCGCGCGGGAGGGTTGTTCTTCTTTGCCCTATCGCAAACCGACACCGTCGGGAGACGTCTTTGGGTTTCATGTGTCATACATGCGTAAGCTTTTGCCGGTCGAATTTAACGCTCCGGCTCCTCCGACGGTGTCGGTGTACAATAAGACAAAAGTAATGACTCTCCCACGCGAGAGTGATGTTTTCTCGATCTGACGTGAAAAACCAGTTTATTTTTTTAATTAAAAGACAGTGTCAAAGTTTTTGTTGAATATACTATTAATATACTTAGATAAACAGAAAATTAATTTAGGTGCTTACAATTCAATTTTCCTATCTTGTAGTTTTATCGTGTTATGGGAAGGCCACTGATCAGTTACACCCTAGAAGCATTTGAAAGGTACATGGCTAATGTTCAACTTTGTAGTTCTTTTTTTTTTAACCCTTCAAGTCCCAATTCCAGTCATCAACATCAATTTTCTCCAAACATTATCAGTAATCAGTTATATACTTGTTGAATTCTATTTGTTTTCAGTGTGTCATGGATCAAAGAAATTGTTGTGCCTATTGGTGAGAACTATTTAGAAGTAGCAAAGGAGGTATGATGTACAAAAAGAAAATAACTTAGACAAAATGAGCTGGTAAATGATGGTTAATGATTCTGTTGGAGACTGCTTTATCCTTAAAGCCCCTGAACTGTAGGTTGTGCCTGGAAAAAAACCCAAGTGATTTCTGAAAAACTGCTAGATTTTCTTTCTTAAGTATCATTACATGTACTTTTCATTTGGTTAGGAAATAAACATTACTGAATAGCGCCTGTTGAAATGCATTGGCTATAAAATTGTGGGTCCCATGAATATTTGGGTAAAGGAGAGTAATATGTGGAGTATTATAGATCAATGATCAGTTGGGGCCTGTTTGCATACACTCTTAACCTTCTATTGCATCCATGTAAAAACAAGATCAGACACCCATCAAGAAATTGAGGAGAACCTGGCAAATCAAGTAGTGGATATGTTGCAAATTTTATTTTCTTTTGTTCTTGGGTGTGGTAACGTACGATATAACATGGTAATGAGTTTCAAACAAAAGGAAATACATTTTAAACCAAGGATAAAGTTGAACGACAACAGAAAAAAATGATAATGATATAAAAGATGATGATGATTCACCAGCCCCTCTCAGCTAGAAATGTATAAGTGTACTACTTATCTAGTATAGACAAGAAAGTGTTGTAATGTCTGTTTGTTGGCAAAAACTTTTTCTGTGTGTTCAATAAAACATCTGGAAATAATTTGTCATAATTTAGCCCTTATACCTCATCCCTTCAGTGTTTCGATATATGTGGTGTTATTTTTTGTACCTGTACTGTTTCAAGGTGCTGAGGGAGTTTTCTCATAACAAAGTCAGGTTAACATCTGGAGGTTCAACAAGGTCAGTCTGAATTTGCTTGTAAAGTGTTGTTTAATTGGGCCAATATATATGCTAATTGCTCTCCTGGATTATTTGGAATTCTCCTAGACACAGCATTGATCTCCTGCTCTCCCGTACAGGTCACCAAATTTCCCAGATAAAAATTAAGTGACTTTTTAGCTTTTCTGTGGTTTGTGTTATTGTCAAAACTCAAATTTTTTATACTCATAGTACGGTTTCTGGGGCATCTTTGCACGTCTTTATAATAGTCATCGACAAACATTATTTCAATGATGTATTCAAACAAAGTTTGATGGTGGGGGAGGTGAGGCATTGACATTCAAGGGGTAATGCAAAACAGAGAATCTCCAGATCTTAGATCTCTAGAGGTTAGCATCTCTGGGCCAAGTTTGTGCACTTTCAGTTAAAATGCAGTTTTTTTGGACTAGTCACTTGGATTCCATACCACCTGCTCAAAGCTGCCCCTAGAATGATAATTATATAAGAGGCATTAACGTTTTGGCCAGAAAAACTGTCAGAGTGACTGCAACTGCTCAGGGTAGCTGGTCTCCTCATCTTAACTTGCTTTTGGCTTTCAGACATAGATCAATATGGAATGGCATTCAAGCTCTTACTGAAGATAGCAGATCTCCTCCCAAAGTAGTAAGTATTCAAAGAAATTTCCATCATACCTTTCTCCTTATAAAAATTTTCCATTTTAAAAAACATCAAATCAACAACTTTGGAAGGACTTAGATGTTAGTTAAGATGCACCTTGGTGAATCCCTCTACATTGGCCAATTCATTATTAGCTAAGTGTGAGATAAAACCAAATGCTAGTGATGCAGAGCAGAGCTGGGGGGACACTCAAGGAAGGTTAGGGTAGAGGTGTGCCACATAAGCTGCTAATCCCTGACCTGTTAAAGAGGAAAATAGTTCATTTTGTTGCCCTGTTTGAGAAAAGAGACCTTGTTTTCCTCGGGGGCACTTTGTTTTGCATACATTAAATTAAATTAAGTACTGGTATTTTTTCAACTAACATTGTAGAATATATTAAGATATTTTGGAAAAAGATTGTTTGTAGCACAAATGTAGTCCATTTATAGCTGTTACAGGCCAAAATTAAATTCAGGTTAATTTTTTTAAAGGTTGAAAACCTAGGTTGATTCTTTATTTCCTCCTTAATATATTTTTCATGAATTAGGGCAAGGAGACAAAAGAAACAGAGAATCAACCTAGGTTAAAAAATTTTAACTTTAAGGAATATAATAATTATTTTAACCTGTAACATTGCCATCCTTCCAACTCTTACTTTTAAAAGACATCTGGTCCAAAAATACACGCCTGTTCAAGATGCTTAATAGTGAATTTGTAGAGCATAAGGGAGAAACCATACGCTGTTCAGCAACATATACCTATTTAGGCCAAATAAGGGAGTGCTTCCCCTGCGTGCCCCCCACAGCTATTTAACTACTCTTTGCCACTTTGTCGCTTAATGAAATCCATTTCTCCAGGTAATTCTTCATGATGTTGTTCGACCTTTTGTTGATGAACAAACATTACAGAGTGTAGCATTAGCAGCTGAGAAATATGGGGTAGGTAGTAGTTTGCTTGATTTACCTGCATTAGAATTGACAGCCATTTAAAAATGATTTCAAAAATTAATAGAGATTCAGAAGAAAGAGTTTTGCATCAAGGGAATATCTCGACATTAACTCATTGTCTTTAACAGTCGTGTGATCTAATCAGTCACATGATTGCCCATCACTTGAACATTCCAAAGCGCCTAATGTATCAAAGCTGATATGTCCAGGCCCTCATTCTTGCTCAATGCTGGACTCAAATTCTTAATTAGCAGTATTTCTGCAACATTGTACTTGTGGACCTCTTCTGTTATTTCAAGCTTAATAATTAAGCTTGAACTAACAGATTGGATTTTTCATAAAGGCCCTACAATGGTCATAATGTTTCATAAAGGCCCTACAATGGTCGTGAATATCTGAAGTGGAGTGCATCATATGTTCTTGCATACATACTTACATCCATTGATCTACTTGTTTTCTCTTTCTGCCTGCTTTCTCTCCTGTTTTGCGCTCGCCCTCTAGTGCTGTTAGAACTCCTCGTGTAAAACAACAACAACAAAACATAAAAAATGTCTGGACGACAGGGTAGATTGCTTCTGTCACGGTTTTTTCTTTCCAAAAACCAGCCTTCCTCTCAGAAACGATTTCAAAAATTGGCAGTAGCTGAAAAAGAACAAACAAAACAAAACGAAACAAAAATAAAGAAAAATTTCGTACATTCTTTTGTTTTTGCTTTCCTTCCAAGTTTCTAAACAAACTAGCGCAGAGATGCTTAACTTGATACGCAGGCTAAAATTCCGAAGACGTCAGCCTTGTGCCTAATTATTAATAACAGCTCTTGCCTGATATGTTTTTGTTTTTCCAGGCAGCCGGAGTCATAAGACCTCTAGCATCGACTGTCATAGCTCAGTCTTCTGATGGTTTCTTGGACCATTCACTTGACAGGTAGATAACTCTTGTAACTTTCTTGCACTTCATGTGCTTGCCTAAAATATGAATAAACGAGCTAGCGTCTAAATAAAATGTAAACTATGTCGGTTAAGGGAGTAAAACAGAGAAATATGTTGATTGACCATTGTAGAGAGGTTTACTGAGCTGTAGTTTTCAGAGGCTCCGAAGGAAGGTTAATATAGCATACGATCTTGTAAGCCCTTGGACCTACCTAGAACTTGTCCCATACAGTGTCTGAAAACAGTGTACATTGGCTGAATATGAACTTTATTGATGTCTCTATTTAACAGATCAAAATATAGATCAAGTGAAATGCCACAGGCCTTCCAATACGAAGTTATCAAAAACGCTTATGAAAAGGTGCGTTGCAATACAGTGTTTTCCCCTTAAGATCTGTTATCATAACGAAAAATGACAGCATTCCGCATCGCCATGAGTTTCATCTTGTTTGCTACGCGTGGCTAAGGTTGTAACTCCCAAATTCATACGTTCCATAGAATATCTTGAAGTATCCTACGGTAGTTACACCGTGATTCACTTTTAATGTTGTTTTCTTTTGTTTCAATGATCATACAACACCACACCCAAGAACAAAACCAAAGGTAAAATGAGGAATCACCTCATACACTTCACTCCGGCTTCTTCCTAACACCGACGGTAGCTATCATAGACAACCTAAGCAGCTGTAGTTGCATGTGACCTTCTCATCTGTCCCACTCCATCCACCCACTTCTATTCATTTACATTTCCAATACATGCACTTGCTAATGACAATGTAGGTGAACACCCTCCCTCCCGGGGGGGATGGTTACTCCCTATAATGGCCTATGCTGGGAGGTTCCGCCCAAAAGGGGTACCTTTTTCGTGCTTTAGATACAAGAAAGCATTGTCATTTCACTAAATGAAGTATATAAAAGGGTAGAGAAGTCGATCATTTTGATCTGTAAAAATCCGTAAAAACGCCCGAAAAGATTTAACAGATGCACCTGTGAAAAAGTCGATAAAACGTTCTGGTTATGTGATTTATTCATATTTAAGATACAGTGTATTTTAAAAAGGGTGTAAAGTTCTAAACTAGGTACGTAAAAAGGGTTCCATTTGTCAATAGAAGGTATACGAAATGAGTACCTTTCCGTCAAAAATGGTATATAAAAGGATAAGGGGTTTGACCTCGGGGCGGAGCCTTCCCGTATGAAACATTCTTGAGTTATGCCCCCTCCCCTCCTCTACGGAGTGAAACCTCCAACTTGCATGCTCAAGTTAACTTTGAATTTGTGTAAATTCTTTTCTTAGTGCACGGAATATGACTTTGAGCATGGCACAGAGTGTCTGCACTTGGCTCAGAAATATAGTGAAACAAGAGCTTGGTTAATTGATGGACCTGAGACACTTTGGAAGGTTGGTCTCATTGTATCTTATCGTTACTTTTCGAACATCAATATCAAATGGACCCAAATGGACTCCAATTTTTCCAGCTTTTGACTGGGACCATTTAGCGAAAATCCAACACCACGGCTGAAAAAGAAAAAAAACCCTTGAAATTATTAATTTCAATTTGATGGAAACTAAGGAAGGTACAGCTCCTACAAAGTGGCGAAATTCTACACAGACGTTTGTATAGTGGGGAGGGGGAGGGGTACAAACTTACCCCCACCATAAAAATGTCCGTGTAAAACTTCGCCACTTTGTAGAGCAATATTTTCGCTCTCTTTGAATGATTGAGTGAAAAAACTTTATTTTTACACGGTGGTCATTTCAAGATACAAAATTGCTTGGTTGGACAAGGAAAGGGAAAACTTGGTCACGTGGTACAAATTTACGTTTGGCGTTTGCCGTAAACGTGATTCTGAATAGAGAGATTAAGCATCACGTTTATGTCAAATGGCAAACGTGAATTTGTACCACGTGACCAAGCTTCCTCTTTACTTGTCGTTTACTGTTCATTATTTCTACTTCTAAATTAGTAGTTTCACTCGATTTTTCATCCATAAGAATTGTTTTGAGCTGTTCTTATCGGCTCATTTTCTATTTTGAGAATTTCTCAACTTAAATCTGACGTTTGCCGTTTGCCGTATACGTGAAACTTAAACTCTCTAATCTCTAATGTCATGAGTTATCGACGTAAAATGTGGTTGCTTTACCTTTTTGCCTTCACCAGGTGACATACAAGAAAGATTTGTATGCTGTTGAGGGTGTTTTACAGGGTACGTCTAATGAATTCACTTACATGTAATTAACTGATATCATGACTTCTGTTGCCAATGCCCATCACAGAATAAAGAATGACAGACATAGGATATTTCTTTGGCAATCAACGTAAACAACTGAATAGGGTGAAGTACAACCACTTCAGTCCATAGTCGCGTGTAGGGACGAAGCAGTCATGTAAAAATCTAGCTTGGGACCAGGCTCCTTGGTGAAGTGGGGAGAAAGGAAAATAAAAATCGGCGAGCGAGGGACTAAGGAGGAAGGCCCCACCCCACTCCACTTCCCCCGTTCATTTTTTCCCTCCCTGTTTCCTCGCGATATTTATCCCCCTTCCCCCAGATGGAGAGCCTGTGATAGCAAGAGCCCCATAAAGCGGCTACATTGGGCTGCCGGCTGCGCTGCAGTAGGTTAATATATAGAAAATGTGATGATAGTTATACTTTAATTTTACAGCGTGAGTGTATAGCTATTCCTATCCTTAGGATGAAAATGTACTATAATTTGAAGTTGTACGATCATCTAGGTTAAATTATTCCTGAATAGTGGCTATAAATATAACTCCACGCAAGAATTTCGTTTTCTTTGCAAGTCTGTTCTCAAGATATTAGTTTACGATATACGTTTGGCGCGCACGTGGCAAAGCAGACGTATTGGTGCAAACGCAAACAGCAAATCAAGACTTCTCCTGGAGTTGAAAAGTCCTTAAGGAGCGCATCAGACATCCAAGTTTAAAACAGGAAAAAAAATTCATCGTCCATAAGATGTCGCATATTAAGAACGCTTCACGTCGTAGTTGTGCTGCGGCAGCAAAGGATTGTTTACCAAGAAATGCGATTCATGTGCAGAGTCAAAAGTGACCAAAGTTTCATTTCAAAATTTCATTTTGTTATATTTTGAAAAACCAATAGGATGCACCATGTAAAGGTACTGGCAAAGCGGCTTCATTTAAATAGTCACGCACATAGCAGGATTTCGTCCACAGACTCAAAAGTTAGAACCACCTTACAACACTTCATCACCGTCGGAGTGTAAGGGATAAGCCCGCTTTTGCCTTTTTGACGTTCTCGCTGCTGTCCCCGAAGAGGGGAGTTCGTTAAAGTACGCAAACTTTATAAGGAGTGTGACAGTTTACCATGAGCATAGGGTTCCAGGGGTTCCGCCGCCGCCGCCGCCCCCCCCCCCCCTCCCCCCACTTCTTTGGGCTACGGCACTGTCTGTCATTTCAAGAAGAATTAGATTTTCTGTTAAAGAAAATGAGAAGAAGATCAAATGAAAAAAGGATCAAATTATGAATACTATGAGGAAGATCATACGAGGCCCCTGTGTGTACAAGCCTGCAATGTGGGAATTAAGCACTTTTGTTGGTCTCGATTGCTTTGAATTGCATGTTGTAATAGTTTGACTATGAGAGGGTTTGATACAAACTCGGTAGAGGCAGAAGGACAGTGTAAAGAAGGGAGAATGAAATCAGCGTTGATGTTTGCAAATCAGTCTGAGGAAATTGTCTGAAAGTGGGACACTAACAGTAACAGCACGGCGAACTGCCTAAAACATGCAGTATTCAATTGTGAGTTCATCAGTTATATGCCACCCAGGTTACCATGATTCGGTGCCTTTTCTTTACATAAATGCTACTCAGTATCCGGCTCCGAAAGCGACACATGAATGTCTATTAGACTACAATCACCCCGAATTTTTATTTTATTTTTTTGGCGGTGCAAGTGGCTAAACGCGGAAAAAGACCTCTTTAGTTGTGCAGTTGAGGGCTTAGCCATGAATTCCTTCCAAACTTATGCAAGTTGTTGTGTATTTCAAATATCTTACAAATGACATCAGCAGAACGTGCCCGATGGCATAACACATTCCGCAGACTTAAAAGGTACTTGGCAGCGACCATGACTAAAGAGTGAGAGTCCGCTGCATTTGCTCTGATGAACATCCATTGAAATTGACCTAAGTCCAACACGGAAGCATCCATGATGTCTCCTTCTTGCTAATATCCTAACTGAGTAAACGGCAAATCATGCCCACAGGACTACAGTGCGTGTTTTAATGTTTCAACGATTATCAATATATAAATTTTTAAGTCTATCACACTATCTCTTCACTGAAAGCGAAAAAATGCTGGCTTCATTTGGCACTGTTATTGGAAACTTGTGCTCAGAATCACAAAGCGAAATTTCTGAGGACCTAAAGTATTAACCTTTTCCGGGGGAGAATGCCTTATACCCCATGTACATGTCTTCTAAAGCTCGATTGTCAATCTAGACAAAAAAACCACATTAGAAACCCCTCTATGTAATAATGTTGGCTACGCCCCTGTCGAGGTGATATTGAACTCGAGAATTAAGAATGTTCTGGGGAGAGACATTGTCAAGACTCCCGAATCAATATCAGAGACTACTAAACGACTTCCTGTTGCCGATGGAAGTATGCCAACAATAACCAGGTGACCAAGGCTTTAAGTTCCTTGTAAACCTTTTTGTTTCTTTCTCGAAAATGTTTCTGTTGTAGCTGGACATTTCTTATTAAACGTGTCGCATGAATTTGAACCTTGTAAACGCGTCGATGCGACGTGGTGTACGAACTACGATAATTTGTTGATTATAAAAATTTGCCGCTAAATCATGGCCATTTATTACTGGTTTTCAGCCGGCGTAATGTTGTCAACAAACTCCTTGAATTTAAAAGAACTCATATGCTGCAGCTAAGAAAGCGTTTGACTTATCCTCTCATCAAAAAAAAATCTTATTAACTTGAAATAAGTAACTAGAACTAACGTACGTCGTCCGAGCTTCGTCCTTTTGGATAAAGAATATTTAATCCATCTAATAATGCGTGAAAACACATATCACTATCTTGCAATACTTATTACCATAGAAACTTTCTCCACTCTAAATTGAAGGTGGAGGCTATACTTCTCTTCAATAATTAACAGGGGCACCCAACTTCAATTTTCGGAAAATATCTGTTCGGAAGACGATTTGAGATCTAGAATTTTCGGAACATTTGTTGTAAAATTTCTTGCTTGCCCGCCTCTCCTAGGATTTTCGAACATCTAAAAATTTATATAATTGCCCATTTTTAGCGGATTTTTATCCTAAAAAGGTCACCCAGATTTTCGGGAGCCCTTTCTCTGGCTGAAATTGTCGAAAAGGTAAGTTTTGATACTACGGTTTTCTGGGCCCGGTTGCATAAAACGCCCGTAACAACTACGGGTATACGTACGTGCACTCGTAACTTAAGCGAGTTGCATTAAATCACTTAAGTGGTCCACTTAGGGAATTCACTTAAGTGGTTGCACTTACGATTTTCGTAAGTGTTCACGTAAGTGTCGTTTATGCAACAGAAATTGCGGGTGTTGCATAAAACGTTTTTTACGGGAAAAATAGCACGTAAATTTACGGGACCTATGTAGGTCCCGTATATAGTTACTGTTTTTACTAAAGTTAACGAGATCTTTTACTGAGAGTGAAAAAAAGTAATTTTTCCTCAGGTAATTCGTTCTAATGTGCTTTGTTAACCTCTTATGTACACTTTAAAGCCGACGTTGTGAAAAAAGAAGAAGAATTATCATTTTCAGTAGACATAGAAGAAAAATAACGATTGCATGCAAATTTCATTTTTTTGAGAGGCTTAAAAGTGTTCGAAACGACTTAAAAATCTCTTTACACTCTCCAATGGTTAGCTTAAAAAAAGAGTCAGAGTCATTAATAAAGTACTATATCAAGGTTACGTGTGCCCTTAAGTGAGCCCGTAAGTTACCACGTAAAACAGAAACTTACGAGAGTGCTAAGTGCGTTCCATGCAACACCCGTAAGTGAACCCATAACGGATTCGTAAGTGACCTACTTAAGTGGGCACTTAAGTGTAGGTTTTATGCAACCGGGCCCTGATCACTAGACTTTCAGCTAGTAAATCAGAACAGATGAAAAATTTTTAGGGGATAGAAATATGCCTATATCTACCGTTTAAATACTAAACTACGTTTAACAATGCTATGTTAAAGTGGTTTTGAACTATATTCTCGTTGGGTGCCTCTGAATTAAATTTAATTTCGAATTCTCAGAAACTTCCATTGTTAAGGGTCGAGATAGAGACGGTTTATATTCGGAAGCACGATCTTGAGACGTTTTCTGACATGTGTCCACCTAAGTACGTAGAGACAGTCAAACCTCGCTTTATGGACACCCACTTAATACGGACACCTCGTTATTACGGACAGTTTGCTTTGTCCCTAGGGACAGTAAGCCGTACATTTTCTCTGAATTCAACCCGCTTATTGCGGACACTCCGTTAATACGGAGACTTTCTATGGTCCCCTCAGTGTCCGTATTATCGGGGTAGGACTGTAGGCAGCATGACTGTGTCACCGTGTTCTTCACTGCCCGTTTGATTTCTTTCATCTTCCAGCAAAAAACTAATGGGTTCAGAGAGGAATTTAGGTATAACATTGTGACTGAAGCATTCCACACGATATCATTGTCTCTTCTATAACGGTTTAACACTGTCGCTACTATGAATGGAACATAGCAAGCAACCATTGTCATCTGAATCCAGGCTATGCTAGAAACGGTTCTCTTGTATCGTTGCATGTTTAATGGCCGCGGTAATCCTTCGTTCTGTTGCTCTTGGTTACGACGGTCTTGCACTCTACCTTGGTGTTGCCGAAGTTTGAGAAATATTTTAACGTAGGAAAAGACTGAGGCTACTAAAAAAAAGGTTCCCCCGATTGTAGCCCCATTTAAAGCAATTTGAAAGCTCACGAAAGAGCCTATCATTCCGGACAAAATACCAATCAACCAGAAACAAGTAACTAATACAGCAACTCGTTTTAACGTGACAACGATTCTGTATCGCAGGCCCAGCGTAAGGGCGAGAAGTCTGTCTAAACTTATAGCGGTCGATGTCACGCCTGATACTCCACACAAAATAAAACTTAAAGATGAATTTACTGCGATGAAGTAGAACAAATTCCCAGGACTAATTATCTTTGTCGCACTATTTAGTATAAGGATAGCAAACACTGGTTGCAGATAAAGGCCAACGCAAAGATCAGTGACTGAAAGACATCGAAATAGCAGTTTTGTCGGTGGATGAATAGAAGGCACTTTATAAAGAGCCACCAGGATCAGTGTGTTCCCCACGAATGCGGTGATAGAAAGAACAAAATTTAGAGCTGAAAGAAATATAGTTATGCCTGCTTGTAATGTGCTTGTTTGGTTCACCATCATGTCTGCGTCGTCAAAGCTGTTCCCCCTTTTTTTTTCGCTAGGTCATTGGTCATGCGGGAGAAAATTCCGGTTGACACCTTTTCACTGAGCTTATAGCATGAACTAACACTTACATTAATTAATTCGCAGAATTGTGTTTATCACGTACCTGCTTCTATTTCGTTAGTGTGACTGGTTGTAATTAATTATATTGGTTCATACGTCAGTGTGCGGATGTCGAGATATTAAGAGATTTTGCAAAGAAAACATGTTAAAGCACAAGGCAAACACAAAAATCGGCCCAATTTTTCATTTAGGTCTTTCCTTTAGACTGGAAAATCGACCCTAAAAATCGTAACCTGTAAACTGGCCTCCACCGAAGAGTATGTGCGTGCGTGAATTAAAGGCACCTTTTAATTTTGTTTAATTTAGGAGCTGATTGTAATAAGTTTTAAAACAGGTGTGGTGAGGAGTTATGTGACGCGGATTCGGGCAAAAATTCTTCTTCAAGGCTACTACTGTTATCGAACTTTATTCACTATTATTTTTTGCTATAAATATAACAGTTTAGCTTGATGGGAAAATGTTTTGAAGGTCAGTTTGCCGGATACTTTTTTTCTTAAATCTCCCATGGTCACCCCTTAAAAGGTGAATGGAATGGAATGGAAGTTTATTATTAAGTCTACAAACTGAAGCTTCGCTTTTGGCTTGGTTAAATCTGTATATTATTATATGGATTTAATGTATTCAGTGTAACGATAGAACCTGTTTATAGACTGAAGTATACGAAATAAACACTGTCGTCATTGATTAACTTTGACTGTTCTTCTTGTAATCAGAGAAAAAAATCCGTAGAGCCTTGGTTATTGGACAAGGCCTATCACACTTTTGTGAGCAACTAAAAGAACTGCTTCAGAAAAGAAATGTTGCGGTAAGTTATATTAAAGCGTGCGCCCTAGTCTTTATTGGAAGACGATGGCTCTTGGTCAACTTTTTAAAATCGTTTGTATGATAATGTATATTTATTTCGCACTATAGGCGACCTTTCATTCCGATCTGTCAGCGGAAAAACAAGATTCCTTCGAAACATCAGCGGAGCAGTTGGTAAGCACATCCCTGTACTATTGACACCTAGTGAGGGGGTGAAATAAATGAAAATACAATTGAATACAATGACAATACAGTTATATTGTAGAAAGGCAACGCAGTGATTTCTTCACGTAGCTCAGATACATGAGGGACTTTAAGATCGAAAGACGCCAAGGCAACGAGAACGTCGCTAAAAAAGTGAATTTGCGTTCTTTCAGTCTTAATCGCAATTATTCCTACCCAATTACTTTGTCAGATGTAGGCGAATCCTCCTGGAGTTGAATTCCAAGGGACCATTTCCAAGTTAAGAAAGAGAAATATAATTTTGTCGTTGCTTGTTTACATAATCCATAAAACGCGAAATTAGGCAATTTCACGTCGTAGACGTGCAAAAACGGCAAAGAAATGTACTAATAAGCGTGATGCACGTGCAAAGTTATTGTTTTGCTTATAAAACCTATGGTTTTTTTACGTTCTCGTTGCCGTCCGCGTCATTGGATCTTAAAGTACTTATTGCTACGCAAAACATACTTGTGACAGTATGTCAATCGTCGCTCTGATCTCAAGGCAAAACAAAGAAAGACAGGAAAAAAAAAAATGAAAACAAGAATTCATAGCAACGTGGAATTAGTTTCAGTAGAAAGATAATAAAGATTCTTGAATTGTCTTTGCAGATATCCGAGGTTAGCCACGGCAGTGTATCTGTTGTTTTTGCTCTCGATGATAAAACGTCCTCCACGGTAAGGTATCTTATAATACGTTTCTCATCTGTTTTTAGTGTTCATATTGCCATTCAGTCTCATCTACCATGTATGCCTTACTGCTTTTCACCATAAGATCAATGTCGTAGTTTTTGAAATATAGTGACCCTGTTAACGGGAGAACCTTTTTTGGCATGGGCGCATCTGTAGGCGGAAAACGCTACTGTCGGGTGGACACTAATACTAGGCGGACATCCCTCACTTCTACTGTATGGGAACTTTCCTTTAAGACAGGCACACCATGTATTGGACACTACTGTAAGGTAGCCCTGTTAAGTGGACACCCATCAAGGTCGAGCAGACAACCCCTTAATGTGGATACACTGTACCCCTCCAATAAAGGCTCTTCTGTAAGTCGACACCCTTGTAGGCTGGTTGCCTCCGTGAACCATTGTAAGGTAGACCGCCCTGTAAGCGGACGGACAAAGAAACTGGGGAGTTGAAGCAACAACGACGGCGACGGCTAGCAAAACCTCACTTAAAAAGTGAATTCTCAATGCCTCAAACTTAATCGCGCTCATTCCATCTCGTTTAATTCGTCAAATGTTGGCAATTTTTTTTTTGGAATTGAATTCTAAGGGACTGCATCAAAGTTCAGGAAAAGAAAAAGAAAGTTGTTCTCTTGTGTTCCCGTCCTCGACAAAACGTGAAATTACTACGGGCAGTTTCACGTTGTAGACGTGCAACAACGGCAGGGAAATGTACAAAAAAGCGTGATGCACGTGCAAAGTTGTTGTTTTGCTAATATAAACCTATTGCTTTGTCGCCGTTCTCATTGCCGTCGCCGTTGTCGTTGCTTAAGCTCCCTGCCCGTGCGAAAATGTGTGCAGTTGTATAATTGGTGTTCGGCTTGATTAAATCATTTACCACGTGCACAACACGTGTTGGGAGGAGCCACCCACAATTTAAGCACAGTTTCTAACAGGACATATTTTTGAGGGAAAAAACGCAAAATAATTGTAAAGCAGACACATCTACTCTTCTCTATGAAAGGCCTACATCTTGATGGCTGCCTTTGCTAACCCTGAACTATGATGCTTTTCTTTGCTTCAGGTTTGCGTACCAACATTTGTGATGCAGTTTACGCGGGAAATCTCACGAAAATGCAATCATTGTCATTTGAAAGAACTTAGGTTGATAATTGTTAGATTTTCACACTGCAGAAAGAACTTCAGTGAATTCAAGGTTGGTTGAGATGTCATTAGAACCCGGGCGCCGTGTAGTGATGTTCACCCTCGATATGTAATTTAAAATTTTCTTACTGGACGAGGCGTGTTAGTTTAACTGATAACAAAAGTTGTCTGTTATAAGTCGAGAAGACTAGGGTATCATTTATTTATTTATATATTCATTTATTTATTCTCACGCATTTTCAAATTACAGTTCCACCCACAAAAGGCAAAAGCTAATCAAGGCCGGCAGAGATTCCTTATTATTTGTAGGAGATCCTTGCCAATATTATTTTACTCAAGCCAATTCACAGAGTCGCCTACTTTACCATCGTGTAGCTTAGTGCAGCATCAATAGTATGCATGCATCCCAAACTATATGGATCCTCGTTTATGTTGTGCTCGCCGGTACGAATCTCTGTCAAGCTACAATTCATAAGAATTGCCGTGGGGTTCGGAAAATGTTGGGTGGTATCGGCTTTCCAATCCTGTGTGTGTTTGTTTACTTATAAATCCATCTTTTTTCCAGTTAACTAAAGTTGAAGAAGTTTTCACTTTGTTTTACGAAACATTTATTTTTTGTCACTCGACAGCTTGCTATAGAGGAAATGAAGTCACGTGTTCATGAACAGGGTGTAATTTGTTTTGGTGTATTTGTCAGCCTAGGCCTCAATAATCAAAAGGTACAGTACATTATTCATTTTACCTCATCGTAGCGAACTTCACAGGAATATTTAACAGTTACATAGTCTAACAACTTCGATTTTGTCGTTTCTAACTAGTGTGAAAATTTATAGTAGAATTACCGGCCCTAAGAGAGTGTTACCACATGTATTTGAACTCAAACCATGAAATCCTAACGGTGAATTCCTAATGCCCACTGCTACGTAGAGTTTAGAAGGGTTCTATGTTAATTCAAGGCTTATTCTGGACGTTACCCTGCGAACAGAGGTTTCTTTCTTGCATGGCTTGTCAGTCACGACTTCGTTTACAAAATTAACTTTCGTGTTTGGTGGGGTTGAATCCCATGTTGTAACCACTGAAAGCTATCCTGTATTTCAACAGGAAAATCCTGACAATTCAAAGCTGGCGGAAAAGGCAGCCGAATTAACCATCGGAGCCTTGCTGGATGTGCCCCCAATATTTAATGGACAAACGTTCGACGCAATCACGTGACAGGCGCGGCTTTCAACGCAGTCTCCATTTTTCGTGCAAGTCACTTGGATTTATGTTTTCGCTTTTGGAGAATATGAAGGCTCACTTGGCGGCAGGATGCCTTGCATGGCCAGCTGGGTACACACTGTTGCTACGCGATGGGTAGCCTACGAAGGAGATGTGTGGGTTCTGTTGACGATGGACAGCTATCAACAACAATCGATCAAGGTTTCTTTGTTAAAACTCGCATAAGACAGAAAATCATTTGAAATGAATCTTTCATTTTGCCACCAAATTGTTGGCTTTTGCAGGAACAAAGCCGCGCAGGTTTTTTTTACCCTCGGTGGCGACCCAAATAACGCCGAACGGCGGTTCTTAGGATAGTTCGAAATATCCTTTTCAGTTCTAAGGTAGTCTGTTGAAGTAAAGTGGTTATACAAATTGAGTGCTAGAATAATCATTTTTTTAACGATTTTCTTTTCTGAAAGTTCGGATAAACTGTGTGTTTAGAGTAACCATCCGTTGGTAGGGATGCCGAGGTGAACGACTGATACAAAGCTGTCACTAAATATTAGAACGGCTCTATTCCTGCTGCAAAAGATTTTCGTGGAAATGCTTTTAATTTCTTAAAAATATCTTTCGCTCTCCAGAGATTAGGTGAATTAAGCTAAAATTATGGAAGCCAATTTATTTACTGATCTGTAAAAATAAGTTGTTTTAAGTCAAATGTAAATAAATCTAGAGATAAAGAAGGTGACTGTTGGATATCTTCAGCAAGAAAGAAATTCTCAGTCTTGCCATAGCCTGTTCACAGAGCCTCTATTTTCTCCTCAGAGTCCGTCGAGCGCGCGTGATAAAAACCGATTTCGAAAACAAAGAAAAGAAAAATAAAGCAACGTCTACTTTTTTTCTTTCTCGGGCTCCGCGCTCGCCGAATAAAACAACGTCTGTGTACAGGCTATTCCTGTCACTGCTCTTATTTGTTTTACTTTTATAAAATTCAGTTTGTAAAATATTATATTATAAAAATAAAAAAGCAACTTGCAAGGACTCCCAGGGACGTCTCACTGGAGTGGCCACCGTGACTCAGGAGAGGTTTTTTCTTTGAACTATGTTATACAGCATAAAGAATTGTACCACTCAAAACTACTGCCAAAGAGTATACATTTGAATGGTCATCATGACTATTGGATTTCGTCCACAGACTCAAAAGTGTTAAACTACCTTGAGAACTCTATTAAGTTTCCTTCCACAAACTCGTAAGCAAGTCAAGAACTGCTACATAACGTATCACTAAACACATCGCTGTTGATTTGTTTAGTAATTCTGTTGAAATACACAGGTGTACCAATACGAGCTAGGAACAAGTGATATTATTCTCACATATGTCAGCTCATATGTTATTTTCTGCCAAAAAAAATGAAGCTGGCATTATAGACCCGTAGAAAGGTAAACAACCATTTTAGAGCACTTAGTGAAACAATACTAAACACACGAACGCACGTTAAATCGAATGTGATTTAGAACAGATGATTAACTAGGTAGTATTAACTTACTTGAGTAATTATGGCAAGTTTAAGAAAAAAGACCGTGTCAGTATAATCAGAAAACAGCAATATTTGATGGCAACGAATACTAACTTCGTTGGCGTTGATGGGTCAGCTTGTTCCTGTTGCGAAAGTCCCGATATTAACAGACACAAAATGCTGTGTTTGTTTATATTCAAGATGGTCAGGTCTCAATGGTTTTACAGATACTATGATTAAACTATCATTTCAAAAAACAAAATAGACTAATTTGTCAGCTAGGACTGGCGATTTTATTCCCTAGATTTTGCATTTGCTATCATGAACATCCATTGTTTTACGCAAATTGACCTAAGTCCAACAATCGACACCTTTGTACGGAAGCATCCATGATGTCTCCTTCTTGCTAATATACTAACTGAGTAAACGGCAAATCATGCCCACAGGACTAAAGTGTGTGTTTTAATGTATTCAACCATTATGGATATATACATTTTAAAGTCTATCACACTATCTTAACACTGAAAGCGAAAAAATACTAGCTTCATTTGGCACTGTTATTGGAAATTTGTGCTCAGAATCACAAAACGAAATTTCTGAGGACCTAAAGTATTAAACTTTTCCGGGGGAGAATGCCTTATACCCCATGCCTTCTAAAGCTCGATTGTCAATTTAGACATGCAAAAACACCATATTAGAAACCCCTCTATGCAGTAATGCTGGCTACACCCCTGTCGAGGTGATATTGAACTCGAGAATCAAGAATGTTCTGGGGAGAGACATTGTCAAGACTCCCGAATCAATATCAGAGACTACTAAACGACTTCCTGTTGCCGATGGAAGCATGCCAACAATAAGCAGGAGACCAACGCTTTAAGTTCCTTGTGAACCTTTTCTGTCTTTCTCGAAAATGTTTCTGTTGTAGCTGGACGTTTCTCATTAAACGTGTCGCATGAATTTGAACCTTGTAAACGCGCTTTTATTACTGGTTTTCAGCCGGCGTAATGTTGTCAACAAACTCTTTGAATTTAAAAGAACTCATATGCTGCAGCTAAGAATACGTTTGACTTATCTTCTCATCAAAAAAAAATCTTATTAACTTGAAATAAGTAACTAGAACTAACGTACGTCGTCCTAGCTTCGTCCTTTTGGATAAAGAATAATTATTCCATCTAATAATGCGTGAAAACACATATCACTATCTTGCAATACTTATTACCATAGAAACTTTCTCTACTCTAAATTGAAGGTGGAGGGTATCGTTCTCTTCAATAATTAACAGGGGCACCCAACTTCAATTTTCGGAAAATGTCCGTTCGGAAGACGATTTGAGATCTAGAATTTTCGGAACATTTGTTGTAAAATTTCTTGCGTGCCTGCCCCTCCTAGGATTTTCGAACATCTAAAAAATGATATAATTGCCCATTTTTAGCGGATTTTTATCCTAAAAAGGTCACCCAGATTTTCGGGAGCCCTTTCTCTGGCTAAAATTGTCGAAAAGGTAAGTTTTGATCCTACAGTTTTCGGATCTCTAGACTTTCAGCTAGTAAATCAGAACAGATGAAAAATTTTTAGGGGATAGAAATTTGCCTATATCTACCGTTTAAATACTAAAATACGTTTAAAAATGCTATGTTAAAGTAGTTTTACACTATACTCTCGTTGGGTGCCCCTGAATTAAATTTAATTTCGAATTCTCAGAAACTTCCATTGTGAAGGGTCGACATAGAGACGGTTTATATTCGGAAGCGCGATCTTGAAACGTTTTCTGACATGTGTCCACCTAAGTACGTAGAGACAGTCAAACCTCGCTTTATGGACACCCACTTAATACGGACACCTCATTATTATGGACAGTTTGCTTTGTCCCTAGGGACAGTAAGCCTTACATTTTCTCTGAATTCAACCCGCTTATTGCGGACACCCCGTTAATACGGACACTTTCTATGGCCCCCTCAGTGTCCGTATTATCAGAGTTCGACTGTAGGCAGCACGACTGTGTCACCGTGTTCTTCACTGCCCGTTTGATTTCTTTCATCTTCCAGCAAAAAACTAATGGGTTCAGAGAGGAATTTAGGTATAACATTGTAACTGAAGCATTCCACGCGATATCATTTTCTCTTCTATAACGGTTTAACACTGTCGCTACTATGAATGGAACATAGCAAGCAACCATTGTGATCTGAATCTAGGCTATGCTAGAAACGGTTCTCTTGTATCGTTGCATGTTTAATGGCCGCAGTAATCCTTCGTTTTGTTGCTCTTGATTATGACGGTCTTGCACTCTACCTTGGTGTTGCCGAAGTTTGAGAAATATTTTTACGTAGGAAAAGACTGAGGCTACTAACAAAAAGGTTCCTCCGATTGTAGCCCCATTAAAAGCA
This sequence comes from Porites lobata, assembly GCA_942486035.1. Classification (NCBI taxonomy): domain Eukaryota; kingdom Metazoa; phylum Cnidaria; class Anthozoa; order Scleractinia; family Poritidae; genus Porites; species Porites lobata. The sequence continues at coordinate 550,492 of CALNXK010000260.1, forward strand.
ATTCGTAAGCTCACGAAAGTGCCCATCATTCCGGACAAAATACCCATCAACCAGAAACAAGTAACTAGTACAGCAACTCGTTTTAACGTGACAACGATTCTGTATCGCAGGCCCAGCGTAAGGGCGAGAAGTCTGTCTAAACTTATAGCGGTCCATGTCACGCCTGATACTGCACACAAAATAAAACTTGAAGATAAATTTGCTTCGATGATGTAGAACAAATTCCCAGGGCTAATTATCTTTGTCGCACTATTTAGTATAAGGATAGCAAACAATGGTTGCAGATAAAGGCCAACGCAAAGATCAGTGACTGAAAGACATCGAAATAGCAGTTTTGTCGGTGGATGAATAGAAGGTACTTTATAAAGAGCCACCAGGATCAGTGTGTTCCCCACGAATGCGGTGATAGAAAGAACAAAATTTAGAGCTGAAAGAAATATAGCTATGCCTGGTGGTAATGAGCTTGTCTGGTTCACCATCATGTCTGCATCGTCAAAGCTGTTCCTTTTTTTTTTTTCGTTAGGTCATCGGTCATGCGGTGAGAAAATTCCGGTTGACACCTTTTCAGTGAGCTTATACCATGAACTAACACTTACATTAATTAATTCGCATAATTATGTTTATCACCAACCTGCTTCGATTTCTTTAGTGTGGCTGGTTGTAATTAACAATATTGGTTCCTCCGTTAGTGTGCGGATGTCGAGATATTAAGAGATTTTGCCAAGAAAACATATAAAAGCACACGGCGTAGACAAAAATCAGCCCAACTTTTCATTTAGGTCTTTCCTTTAAACTGGAAAATCGACCCTAAAAATGGTAACCTGTAAATTGGCCTCCACCGAAGAGTATGTGCGGGCGTGAATTAAAGGCACCTTTTAATTTGTTTATTTTAGGAGCTGATTGTGATAAGTTCGAAAACAGGTGTGCTGAGGAGTTATGTGACGCGGGTTCGGGCAAAAATTCTTCTTTAAGGCTACTACTGTTATCGAACTTTATTCATTATTATTTTTGCTATAAATATAAGAGTTTAGCTCGGTGGGAAAATGTTTTGAAGGTCAGTTTGCCGGATACTTTTTTTTCTTAAATCTCCCATGGTCACCCCTTAAAAGGTGAATGGAATAGAATGGATGTTTATTATTAAGTCTACAAACTGAAGCTTCGCTTTTGGCTTTGTTAAATCTGTATATTATTAGATGGATTTAATGTATTCAGTGTAAATAAACACTGTCGTCATTGATTAACTTTGACTGTTATTCTTGTAATCAGAGAAAAAAATCCATAGAGCCTTGGTTATTGGACAAGGTCTATCAGACTTTTGTGAGCAACTAAAAGAACTGCTTGAGAAAAGAAATGTTGCGGTAAGTTATATTAAAGCGTGCGCCCTAGTGTTTATTGGAAGACGATGGCTCTTGGTCGACTTTCATCAGTTAGGTTAAGATCGTCTGATAGTTTAAACGTCGAACTTAGGACGCGTCGAACCAATCAACTGAATCAGACCAACAAGAAATTTTAGCCGGCCAGCGGGTGTTTCTCCCGAACAAGGCTAAATATACCTTATCGTCTGAAGCAGCCGAGACGGATAGAACGTCTGAAGATCGTCTCCGGGACAAACGTCGATCTTCACATGTGACGAACTAAACTAACAAATTAATCATTTGTATGATGATGTATATTTATTTCGCACCATAGGCGACCTTTCATTCCGATCTGTCAGCGGAAAAACAAGATTCCTTCGAAACATCAGCGGAGCAGTTGGTAAGCACATCCCTGTACTATTGACATCTAGTGAGGGGGCTAAATAAATGAGGATACTATTGAATACAATGACAATACAGTTATATTGTAGAAAGACAACGCAGTGATTACTTCACGTAGCTCAGATACATGAGGGACTTTAAGATCCAAAGACGCGAAGGCAACGAGAACGTCGCTTAAAAAGTGAATTTGCGTTCTTTCAGTCTTAATCGCAATTATTCCTACCCAATTACTTTGTCAAATGTAGGCGAATCCTCCTGGAGTTGAATTCCAAGGGACCATTTCCAAGTTAAGAAAGAGAAATAAAATTTGGTCGTTGCTTGTTTACATAATCCATAAAACGCGAAATTAGGCAATTTCACGTCGTAGTCGTGCAAAAACGGCAAAGAAATGTACCAATAAGCGTGATGCACGTGCAAAGTTATTGTTTTGCTTATAAAACCTATTGTTTTTTTACGCTCTCGTTTCCGTCCGCGTCGTTGGATCTTAAAGTACCTATTGCTACGCGAAACATACTTGTGACAGTATGTCAATCGTCGGTCTGATCTCAAGGCAAAACAAAGAAAGACAGGAAAAAATGAAAGCAACAATTCATAGGAACGTGGAATTAGTGGCACTGGAAAGATAATAATGATTCTTGAATTGTCTTTGCAGATATCCGAGGTTAGCCACGACAGTGTATCTGTTGTTTTTGCTCTCGATGATAAAACGTCCTCCACGGTAAGGTATCTTATGATACGTTTCTCATCTGTTTTTAGTGTTCTTATTGCCATTCAGTCTCATCTGCCATATACGCCTTACTGCTGTTCACCATAAGATCAATGTCGTAGTTTTTGAAATATAGTGACCCTGTTAACGGGAGAATGTTTTTTAGCATGGGCGCATCTGTAGGCGGAAAACGCTACTGTCGGGTGGACACTAATACTAGGCGGACATCCCTCACTTCTACTGTATGGGAACTTTCCTTTAAGACAGGCACACCATGTATTGGACACTACTGTAAGGTAGCCTTGTTAAGTGGACACCCATCAAGGTCGAGCAGACAGCCCCTTAATGTGGATACACTGTAAGATATATAGACACCACTCTAATCCGAGGTAACCTCCAGCAAAGGCTCTTCTGTGAGTCGACACCCTTGTAGGCTGGTTGCCTCTGTGAGCCATTGTAAGGTAGACAGCCCTGTGAGCGGACGGACAAAGAAACTAGGAAGTTGAAGCAACAACGACGGCGACGGCTACGAAAACCTGACTTAAGAAGTGAATTCGCGCTGCCTCAAACTTAATCGCGCTCATTCCATCTCGTTTAATTCGTCAAATGTTGGCAATTTTTTTTTTGTTGAATTTAATTCTATATATCTAAAGGACTGCATCAAAGTTCAGGAAAAGAAAAGCAAAGTTGTTGTCTCCTGTTCCCGTCCTCGACAAAACGTGAAATTGCTACAGGCAGTTTCACGTTGTAGTCGTGCAACGATGGCAGAGAAATGTACAAAAAAGCGTGATGCACGTGCAGAGTTGTTGTTTTGCCAATTTAAATCTATTACGTTATTGCCGGTGTCGTTGCGGTTGGTGTCGTCATTGCTTAAGCTCCATAACCGTTCGAAAATGTGTGAAGTTTTATAATTGGTTTCGGCTTGATTTAATCATTTACCACTTGCACAACATGTGTTGGGAGGAGCCATGTGTTGACAGGACATATTATTGAGGGAAAATCGCAAAATAATGGTAAAGCAGACACATCTACTCTTCTCTATGAAAGGCCTAACCATAGTGGCTGTCTTTTACTAACCATGAACTATGATGCTTTTCTTTGCTTCAGGTTTGCGTACCAACATTTGTGATGCAGTTTACGCAAGAAATCTCACGAAAATGCAATCTTTGTCTTGCGAAAGATCTTAGGTTAATAATTGTTAGATTTTCAAACTGCAGAAAGAACTTCACTGAATTCAAGGTTGGTTGAGGTGTCATTAGAACCCCGGACCCTGTGTAGTGATGGTCACCCTCGATATGTAATCAGTTAAAATTTGCTTACCTGGACGAGACGTGTTTAGTTTAACTGATAACAAAAATTGTCTGTTATAAGTCGAGAAAACTAGGGTATCATTTATTTATTTATATATATATATATATATTTATTTATTTATTTATTCTCACGCATTTTCAAATTACAGTTCCACCCACAAAAGGCAAAAGTTAATCAAGGCCGGCGGAGATTCCTTATTATTTGTAGGAGATCCTTGTTAATATTATTTTACTCAAGCCAATTCACAGAGTCGCCTACTTTACCATTGTGTAGCTTAGTGCAGCATCAATAGTATGCATGCATCCCAAACTATATGGATCCTCGTTTATGATTTGCTCGCCGGTACGAATCTCTGTCAAGCTACAATTCATAGGCATTGCCGGGGTTCGGAAAATGCAGGGTGGTATCGGCTTTCCAATTTTGTGTGTGTTTGTTTACTTATAAACTCATCTTTTTCTAGTTAACTAAAGTTGAACAAGTTTTTCACTTTGTTTTACGAAACATTTATTTTTTGCCACTCGACAGCTTGCTATAGAGGAAATGAAGTCACGTGTTCATGAACATTGTGCTATTTGTTTTGGTGTATTTGTCAGCCTAGGCATCAATAATCAAAAGGTACAGTACATTATTCTTCGTAGCGAACTTCACAGGAATATTTAAAAAAATTACATAGTCTAACAACTTTCTATGTTGTCGTTTCTAACTGGTGTGAAAATTTGTAGCCAAATTACAGGC
>CALNXK010000260.1:560000-570720 GCA_942486035.1 Porites lobata
CTAGCAGGATGCCCTCTTAAAAAGCTTCGGTGTCTGGGGTAGAAAGTTTGCGTTCGTCTCAACTTCTGTTTTGATCAAGGGTGATATCATTTGATGTTTTAATCAATTTATGTCGCTCTTGATCAGCCTCGAAGCAGTTCGGATTATATTCAGCTTTTGTTTCAGATCAACATTCTTTATTTGTGCATGAAAGTCATGTAGAATATTGGCCCGGTGCTTCTAAATGTTACAACGTTTGGCTTTCCATTGATTTCGGTTTATAATAGTTTGGTCACCGAAGTGTTCCATAACCCGCCTTCATGCGTGCAAGTATGCGGTACTGGCTGAGTCACCGAGATACTCTTCCATTTTTCAACTAAATCAACAACAGTTATTTTGCTCGTCGTCATTTTCCTGAAGATCTCGCCACTTTGAGGAAAAGCGTCATTTTTCTTCGTCTTGTGGGCGTCCAATTTTTCTTTTCTTAACATCACGCTGTTTCTGAGCCAAATTGCATCAGGATTTGCTTTTGGTCCTAAGTTCACGCTGCACGCTTGATGATAAATAGCATCGGCTGCTGGCAAATCATGAACATGTAATATTCTGGCTCGTACCACTTTCGTCCATTCGTCCTTCCTTTCAAAACAGGTCTGCAACACAGTATGTTTAGTTTCGACGGTTGTCACCCTGAACACATCCCCTTGCCCGCGATAACTCTTGCCCTTTACCCGCGATAACTCGAACCATGTTTTGAGTCCTTAAAAAGTCGGTAAAAAAGAGTGTACTGCCTCCGAAACATTGAATTTTGAATTTCCCATTGACGTGTTGTAGGCATATAGTTTACTAGTGGATCGATAGTGGAGGCGGATGTTGTTTGCCACAAATCTAACGTGAAATAGCTTTGCTTCTCAAAAAGTAAAATGCATGCTCTATTTAGGCAACGTTTTGTTACTTTACGTTCTGATTTATAATCTAACAGTAACTTTCAATTTTCACTCAACATTTTTACAATCAAATGTGATTAGAATGCCCACTGTGCAGTAAAAACTGTTTTTTCCTTACTCCCGGCTATTTTCTTCGAGCTCTCGATAACTCGAACTCCCGATAACTCGAACCTTTTTTTCCAGTTCCCTTGAAGGTTCGAGTTATCGGGAGTCGACTGTATTTCTTTTTAATTTTTCCCGCAGACTTCAACAGGGTTGACAAAAAAGAGTTACAGACCACGAATTGTAAGGAAAGAATTAAAACGTGACTGTGCTTTTTTTATCACAGCTGTCACCCTAAGGCTGTTGTAGTTACAGATTGCCTTAATATCTAAATGTTTTAATTGATAAATGTTTTACAAATACTTCTTCTCCACGGAAAAGCTATATATGAAGACTTGACATCGGAGTCTCGCACGCTGCTATACGTTTTGATATCTTCTCTCCTGTCTTTCCGTCGTTTAAACATCAGATATCTGGAATTAAATATTCCCAAGTGTGCAATGTCTTTAATTTTCAGGGAATAGGAATTACGCGTCTGTATCTTCACAATCCGCATCGTTTGTGATGTTCTCAATCGCTGTGCAAGTTTCATTCATGTGAGCACACTCTTCCTGGTGCCACCTGGTTAACAGTAATGATTGTTCTAAAACTATATTTAAGTATTCCGATTTTCTTTTATTAGAACTAAAGAATATTGTAGGTATTCTTGAGTGTGTCTGACCTGAGCTGAATATTGAAGAATCGCGTCTTCTAGCCATTTTGCTCGACAGAAATTCAAAACATGCAGGGCAAGCACAAAGACTCCTTACTGAAATGTACATGCGTAACAGCGATGGCGCCAGCTCCTGTAAGACCGACTTCTTCGAAACTCGCAAAGGTTAATTTTCCCACAGAAACTTTTATTTTATTTCTGTTAAAATACCTAATTTTCAAAATGAACAAAATTAATTCGCTAAGTTTTAAGCTGAAAAATAAAACCAAAATTATAAAGCACAAACAACCAAAACAGACCGCGCAAAAAAGCTCTCTAAATAAACAGGTTTACTGTATATTTAAACGCGCCCAGCTAATGCAGCTTTTATTCACCAAAATAATATATTTCCTCACTTAAAGTATTAAGAACACATTAAAACTGAACGTGTAAGCTCGAAATTTCATTGCTTTTAACTAAGCTAGAGATCTTTTCACGCGCCTTATATAAAAAAAGTTTAGTCAGCCTCGTTCCCATGGACTCATAAAACGGGTCTCAGAGCTTCATAATAAATCCCGTTTCTTGGCAACTTCCCGTAATGGGATTTTTTGGGACTTTTGATATGTTAATAAGGATACATTGCAGAGTCTAAAACCGTTGAAAAACCTTCTGTTGCAATTAGTGGCAGGTTGACCGATTTTTTTCCATAAAATGACTGGACTATTGTTAGATCTCGCATGAGACAGAAAATAATTGAAAATGAATCTTTCATTTTGCTACCAAATTTTTATTTTTTTTTACCGTCGGTGGCGACTCAAATAACGGCAGACGGCGGTTCTTAGGATTGTTCGAAATATCCTTTTCAGTTCTAAGCTAGTCCGTTGAAGTAAAGTGGTTACACAAATTGAGCGCTAGAATAATCATTTTTCTTAACGATTTTCTTTTCTGAAAGTTTGAATAAACTGTGTGTTGAGAGTAACCATCCTTTGGTAGGGATGCCGAGGTCAACGACTGATACAAAGCTCCCACTAAATATTAGAACGGCTCTATTGCTGCTGCAAAAGATTTTAGTGGAAATGCTTTTAATTTCTTAAAAATATCTTTCGCTCTCCAGAGATTAGGATTTATTTACTGAGCTGTAAAGATAAGTGGTCCTAAGTCAAATGTAAATAAAACTAGAGATAAAGAAGGTGACTGTTGGATATCTTCGGCTAGAAAGAAATTCTTCTTGTCATAGCCTGTTCACAGAACCTCTATTTTCTCCTCAAAGTCCGTCCAGCGCGCGCGCGTGATAAAAACCGATTTCGAAAACAAAGAAAAGAAAAATAGAACAACGTCTAATTTTTTCTTCCTCGGGCTCTGTGCTCGCCGAATAAAACAACGTCTGTGTAGAGGCTATTCTTGTCACTGCACTTATTTTACCCCTTTTATAAAATACAGTTTGTAAAATATTATAAAATAAAAAAGCAACTTGCAAGGACTCCCAGGGACGTCTCATTGGAGTGGCCACCGTGACTCAAGAGAGGTTTTCTTTCAAAGACTAAAAAGTTTGAACTATGTTATACAGCAAAAAGAAGTAGTACCATTCAAATCTACTGCCAAAGAGTGTTCATTTTAATGATCATCATGTCCATTGGATTTCGTCCACAGACTCAAAAGAGTTAAATTACCTTGAGAACTTTATTAAGTTTCCGTTCACAAACTCGTAAGCTAGAATAGCTACATAAAGTATCACTAAACGCATCGCAGTTGATTTGTTTAGTAATTCTGTTGAAATACACAGGTGTACCAATACGAGCTAGGAACAAGTGATATTTTTCTCACATATGTCAGCTCATATGTTATTTTCTGCCAAAAGAAAATGAAGCTCGCATTATAGACCCGTAGAAAGGTAAACAACCATTTTAGAGCGCTTAGTGAAACAACACTAAACGCACAAACGCACGTTAAATCAAATGTGACTTAGAACAGATGATAAAATAGGTGGTATCAACTTTAACTTGAGTAATTATGGCAAGTTTAAGAAAAAAGACTGTGTCAGTAGAATCAGAAAACAGAAATATTTAATGGCAACGAATAATGACTTCGTAGGCGTTGATGGGTTAGCTTGGTCCTGTTGCGAGAGTCCCGATATTAACGGACACAAGATGCCGTTTTTGTTTATATTCAAGATGGGCAGGTCTCAATAGCGTCAGTATGTTGCCCAGTATCCGGACACTTCAGTTTAAGATTGCAATAACTTTCCTTTGTTAACCGTAAGAGCTCTGAAATTTGGCCCAGAGAAAATCTATCTAGACCTTAATATGACGAAAGACAGTTTAACTTTTTTGCCTTTGTTTCCATCGCGAAATAAATATTTTTGCAGAGCTCCTATGTTGCCCAGTATCCGGACAGCTGGCCCAGTATCCGGACACAACAATAACAACGTAACTGTACATAAATTTCGACAGACAAGCGACTCATAAGCTTCTCTTGCACTTGCAAAGTAATCTGGCAACCCGGGGGTACTCCCTAATATGGTCTATATAGGTATGTGCGGCCCCAAAGGGTAGGGATTTTCAGCCGTTTTGGTCATAAATTGGGTATCGATTTTGGCTATTTTGCGGCCATTTTGGTCATAGATAGGGTAACGCTTTTTGCACTGTAGTCTTGAATGCACTTTTTTAGAAGAAGCTATTTCCTTATCATGTCCCCCTAACCTAATAAAAGCAGATAAACATTGCCTTTAACATTGGTCTGAACTAGGGAAATAATTATAAGGCAGGTCTGAAACAGGGTATTGATTTAAGGGTCAGGTCATAAATAGGGTATCAAATTTTTGGTTAGGTCATAAATAGGGTAGGGAAAATCGCAGATTTTGGTCATAAATAGGGTAAGGGTTTTGGGAAGCGGGCCGCACACCCCTACCCAATTTTTCTGCGAGTACCCCCCCCCCCCGGGTCTGGCAATCGATTCCAAAAATATAACCTAGCATCGTGAAATAAAACATAACAAATGATTGGGGTATGGTGGGGAACGCGAGCGGCTGTTTTAAAAATGGTATAATTCTTACTTCCTTGTCTAGGAACTTTTTCACTGATGCAAGAAAGGCATCCGTGGACATGCCGAAGCCGCAGTTTGCAAGCTCAATTAGCTAATCTGCAAACGACTTTCTTTCTTCATTTTTTATTTTAAAAAAGAGCTTGGGGAATGGACCTTAACCAGACGGTCAAAGGTCACTCTCCTATTTAGTCTGGACTGCAGTGTTGATTTCTTCATGGTCAGTCCCCACAATAAGCCTGCTTTTCTAGCACTAATTCCTCCTTCTTTCACATCTCTCAATCCCTTTGTGACATTTTTCAGACCGTTGCAACCCCATTCTAGCAGTCACAACTGGGGAAAGTATGAGAATTCCAGGTTCAACTCAGACGATTTCAGTTATATATAGAAAATGCAGTCACGCGAAACAAGCCGTGCACATGAAATCAAGTCGCCTCTAAATGAGTGAAGAAAATTTCCATACGCATTTGAGTAGAATTACATTTTACGACTATATCATATATCCTAAGCTTTAATTATAGTTACTGATATGAAATAAATCTTATCTGGATAAATTACACAGCTAATTCATCGATTCTGTACATCAAAGAAAAATCTGTCCGGATACTGGGCACGTGACATCAAAACTTAGTGACTGTTTCTGGCCTCCGTTATTCCAAACAAATCGAATTTCAAGAAGAATTAATAAACTTTCTGAAAACCTGACTTCCTTAAGTATCTTCACTTAAAAAATAAAACAGTTTCTTTGAAAATATCACACATTACCCTCCCTTTTCTGACCAGCACTAATTTTACTGCGCAGTAAACAGCGTAAATATTAGCCACGACAAGTTTACTCACCTGAACAGAACGGCGTCTTTCTCGACTGTTTCGCAAGCTTTCAAATCGCCAAAACTTTCATCTTAAAGCTGACATGTTCAGCTTTCATTCGAAATACTTCGTTTACCGAGAACTGAAAAGGGCGCCTCAAAAATTGAGTTTTTGTTTCAAGTGTCCGGATACTGGTACCGTCCGGATACTGGGCAACATACTGTACAGATACTATGATTAAACTATAATTTCAAAAAAACAAAATAGACTGATTTGTCAGCTAGGACTAGCGATTTTATTCCCTAGATTTTGCGTTTGCTCTGATGAACATTCATTGTATTACGCAATTTGACCTAAGTCCAACAATTGACACCTTTGTAGGGAAGCATCCATGATGTCTCCTTCTTGCTAATATCCTAACTGAGTAAACGGCAAATCATGCCCACAGGACTACAGTGTGTGTTTTAATGTATTCAACGATTATGGATATATACATTTTTAAGTCTATCACACTATCTTAACACTGAAAGCACAAAAAATACTACCTTCATTTGGCACTGTTATTGGAAATTTGAGCTCAGAATCACAAAACGAAATTTCTGAGGACCTAAAGTCGTAAACTTTTCCGCGCGAGAATGCCTTATACCCCATGTCTTCTAAAGCTCGATTGTCAATCTAGACAAAAATACCACATTAGAAACCCCTCTATGCCATAATGTTGGCTACGCCCCTGTCGAGGTGATATTGAACTCGAGAATCAAGAATGTTCTGGGAAGAGACATTGTCAAGACTCCCGAATCAATATCAGAGACTACTAAACGACTTCCTGTTGCCGATGGAAGCATGCCAACAATAAGCAGGTGACCAACGCTTTAAGTTCCTTGTGAACCTTTTTGTTTCTTTCTCGAAAATGTTTCTGTTGTAGCTGGACGTTTCTTATTAAACGTGTCGCATGAATTTGAACCTTGTAAACGCGTCGATGCGACATGGTTTGTGAACTACGATAATTTGTTGATTATAAAAATTTGCAGCTAAATCATGGCCATTTATTACTGGTTTTCAGCCGGCGTAATGTTGTCAACAAACTCTTTGAATTTAAAAGAACTCATATGCTGCAGCTAAGAATACGTTTAACTTATCCTCTTATCAAAAAAAAATCTTGTTAACTTGAAATAAGTAACTAGAACTAACGTACGTCGTCCTAGCTTCGTCCTTTTGGATAAAGAATAATTATTCCATCTAATAATGCGTGAAAACACATATCACTATCTTGCAATACTTATTACCATAGAAACTTTCTCTACTCTAAATTGAAGGTGGAGGGTATCGTTCTCTTCAATAATTAACAGGGGCACCCAACTTCAATTTTCGGAAAATGTCCGTTCGGAAGACGATTTGAGATCTAGAATTTTCGGAACATTTGTTGTAAAATTTCTTGCTTGCCTGCCTCTCCTAGGATTTTCGAACATCTAAAAAATGATATAATTGCCCATTTTTAACGGATTTTTATCCTGAAAAGGTCACCTAGAATTTTCGGGAGCCCTTTCTCTGGGTGAAATTTTCGAAAAGGTAAGTTTTGATCCTACAGTTTTCGGATCACTAGACTTTCAGCTAGTAAATCAGAACAGATGAAAAATTTTTAGGGGATAGAAATATGCCTATATCTACCGTTTAAATACTAAAATACGTTTAAAAATGCTATGTTAAAGTGGTTTTGAACTATATTCTCGTTGGGTGCCCCTGAAGTAAACTTAATTTCGAATTCTCAGAAACTTCCATTGTTAAGGGTCGACATAGAGACGGTTTATATTCGGAAGCACGATCCTGAGACGTTTTCTGACATGTGTCCACCTAAGTACGTAGAGACAGTCAAACGTCGCTTTATGGACACCCACTTAATACAGACACTTCGTTATTACGGACAGTTTGCTTTGTCGCTAGGGACAGTAAGCCGTACATTTTCTCTGAATTCAACCCGCTTATTGCAGACACCCCGTTAATACGGACACTTTCCGTGGTCCCCTCAGTGTCCGCATTATCGGGGTTCGACTGTAGGCAACACGACTCTGTCGCCGTGTTCTTCACTGCCCGTTTGATTTCTTTCATCTTCCAGCAAAAAACTAATGGGTTCAGAGAGGAATTTAGGTATAACATTGTGACTGAAACATTCCACGCGATATCACTGTCTCTTCTATAACGGTTGAACACTGTCGCTACTATAAATGGAACATAGCAAGCAACCATTGTCATCTGAATCCAGGCTATGCTGGAAACGGTTCTCCTGTATCGTTGCATGTTTAATGGCCGCGGTAATCCTTCGTTCTGTTGCTCTTGTTTACGACGGTCTTGCACTCTACCTTGGTGTTGCCGAAGTTTGAGAAATATCTTTACGTAGGAAAAGGTTGAGGCTACTAACGATGATATTGCCCAGATTATAGCCCCATTTAAAGCAATTCGTAAGCTCACGAAAGAGCGCATCATTCCCAACAAAATACCAATCAACCAGAAACAAGTAACTAGTACAGCAACTCGCTTCAACGTTACAACGATTCTGTATCGCAGGCCCAGCGTAAGGGCGAGAAGTCTGTCTAAACTTATAGCGGTCGATGTCAGGACTGATACTGCACACAAAATAAAACTTGAAGATGAATTTGCTTCGATGATGTAGAAAAAATTCCCAGGGCTAATTATCTTTGTCGCACTATTTAGTATACGGATAACAAACAATGGTTGCAGAAAAAGGCCAACGCAAAGATCAGTGACTGAAAGACATCGAAATAGCAGTTTTGTCGGTGGATGAATAGAAGGCACTTTATAAAGAGCCACCAGGATCAGTGTGTTCCCCACGAATGCGGTGATGGAAAGAACAAAATTTAGAACTGAAAGAAATATAGGTATGCCTGGTGTTAATGAGCTTGTCTGGTTCACCATCATGTATGCGTCGTCAAAGCTGTTCCTTTTTTTTTTCGCTAGGTCATCGGTCATGCGGTGAGAAAATTCCGGTTGACACCTTTTCACTGAGCTTATAGCATGAACTAACACTTACATTAATTAATTCGCATAATTATGATTATCACGTACCTGCTTCCATTTCGTTAGTGTGTCTGGTTGGAATTAACAATATTGGTTCCTGCGTCAGTGTGCGCATGTCGAGATATTAAGAGATTTTGCAAAGAAAACATATAAAAGCACACAACGTACACAAAAATCGGCCCAACTTTTCATTTAGGTCTTTTCTTTAGACTGGAAAATCGACCCTAAAAATGGTAACCTGTAAATTGGCCTCCACCGAAGAGTATGTGCGTGCGTGAATTAAAGGCACCTTTTAGTTTTGTTTATTTTAGGGGCTGATTGTGATAAGTTCGAAAACAGGTGTGCTGAGGAGTTATGTGACGCAGGTTCGGGCAAAAATTCTTCTTTAAGGCTACTACTGTTATCGAACTTTATTCATTACTATTTTTGATATAAATATAAGAGTTTAGCTTGATGGGAAAATGTTTTGTAGGTCAGTTTGCCAGACACTTTTTTTCTTAAATCTCCCATGGTCACCCCTTAAAAGGTGAATGGAATGGAATGGATGTTTATTATTAAGTCTACAAACTGAAGCTTCGCTTTTGGCTTTGTTAAATCTGTATATTATTATATGGATTTTATGTATTCAGTGTAACAATAGAACCTGTTTATAGATTGAAGTATACGAAATAAACACTGTCGTCATCGATTAACTTTGACTGTTATTCTTGTAATCAGAGAAAAAAAATCCATAGAGCCTTAGTTATTGGACAAGGCCTATCACACTTTTGTGAGCAACTAAAAGAACTGCTTGAGAAAAGAAATGTTGCGGTAAGTTATATTAAAGCGTGCGCCCTAGTGTTTATTGGAAGACGATGGCTCTTGGTCGACTTTCATCAGTTAGGTTAAGATCGTCTGATAGTTTAAACGTCGAACTTAGGACGCGTCGAACCAATCAACTGAATCAGACCTACAAGAAATTTTAGCCGGCCAGCGGGTGTTTCTCCCGAACGAGGCTAAATTTTCCTTATCGTCTGAAGCAGCCGAGACGGATAGAACGTCTGAAGATCGTCTCCGGGACAAACGTCGATCTTCACATGTGACGAACTAAACTAACAAATTAATCATTTGTATGATGATGTATATTTATTTCGCACATTAGGCGACCTTTCATTCCGATCTGTCAGCGGAAAAACAAGATTCCTTCAAAACATCAGCGGAGCAGTTGGTAAGCACATCCCTGTAATCCCTGTACTATTGACATCTAGTGAGGGGGCTAAATAAATGAGAATACAATTGAATACAATGACAATACAGTTATATTGTAGAAAGGCAACGCAGTGATTACTTCACGTAGCTCATATACATGAGGGACTTTAAGATCCAAAGACGCGAAGGCAACGAGAACGTCGCCTAAAAAGTGAATTTGCGTTCTTTCAGTCTTAATCGCAATTATTCCTACCCAATTACTTTGTCAAATGTAGGCGAATCCTCCTGGAGTTGAATTCCAATGGACCATTTCCAAGTTCAGAAAGAGAAATAAAATTTGGTCGTTGCTTGTTGACATAATCCATAAAACGCGAAATTAGGCAATTTCACGTCGTAGTCGGGCAAAAACGGCAAAGAAATGTACCAATAAGCGTGAAGCACGTGCAAAGGTATTGTTTTGCTTCTAAAACCTATTGTTTTATAACGTTCTCGTTGCCGTCCGCGTCATTGGATCTTAAAGTACCTATTGCTACGCAAAACATACTTGTGACAGTATGTCAATCGTCGCTCTGATCTCAAGGCAAAACAAAGAAAGACAGGAAAAAAATGAAAACAAGAATTCATAGGAACGTGGAATTAGTGGCACTGGAAAGATAATAATGATTCTTGAATTGTCTTGGCAGATATCCGAGGTTAGCCACGACAGTGTATCTGTTGTTTTTGCTCTCGATGATAAAACGTCCTCCACGGTAAGGTACCTTATGATACGTTTCTCATCTGTTTTAGTGTTCATATTGCCATTCAGTCTCATCTGCCATTTTTTTTTAAATATAGTGACCCTGTTAACGGGAGAATGTTTTTTAGCATGGGCGCATCTGTAGGCGGAAAACGCTACTGTCGGGTGGACGCTAATACTAGGCGGAAATCCCTCACTTCTACTGTATGGGAACTTTGCTTTAAGACAGGAACACCATGTATTGGACACTACTGTAAG
>CALNXK010000261.1:0-72500 GCA_942486035.1 Porites lobata
TTGTTGTGCTTCACGTTCAGTTACGTATTGCTAGCTTACGCCATCGAGGAAAATAACGTGAAAAGAGCAGATGTGAAAATAACACAAGTTTTACCTTCCTCGCTGACATTTCCCCAAGCAGTCGAAGTTCCTAACATTGTTATAGGAGGTAGATTAAAAACGTTTTCATTTTGTCAACGTAACTTTTCTCTTTCCAAAGCGCAACACGACTAAAGTTGTTTAGCGAGGTGGAACGATAAAAAAAACCCGACGTCATGTAAAGACAAAATAGAATGATTTCCTGCGCGCGTAATGTTTAATATGGAACACTTCTTTATCCTCCTATATATTGCATTACATTGAGATCCATTGACATCCATTGCAACTGTTCATTTTGTTAATAACAATGACACGTGAAACGTTACTCTAAAGGCTACATTTACGCGAGAGTCGATTTTCCCGGATTCGTCAAGAATATGGAAACTTCAGATTACCGGATTCGTTATATCGTTTACATGCAGATCTCCGACGCGGGGCACTGCCTGACCTTATTTGGCCCTATAAGTGGGTTTGTACCGCTGAACAGGGTATGATTTTCTTTCACAATCTTGAGTGTTAAACAAGGTATACATAAATTATCGTTCTTCAAAGGAGTGTCTTTTTGGACCGGAAGCCTTTCCAAAGAATTAATGCGACGGTTCGCGATGAGTTCAGTCTATGTGCTACCAACAATTTTTATTCCAAAACAACTAATTTCATAATGTTATTTTGAAAAATATTTCTATTCTGTATGCAAGAAAAAGAACGAATTAGGGTCATACAATAGGGTCTCTTTTCTTTAAACAGGGTTGCAAAATGAACGATTTTTGCCTTCAACCGGGGTCAAGGCTTGAAGGCGCGCCTCGGCGGCACACCTCTACCAAAACTTCCCTTGAGTTCCTCACAGAACAGAGGGTCTCAATGGGGTGGTAGCTTTGATGATTGTCGGTTAATTTTTACCAATTTTGATGGGCGACGGTTAAATTTTGAAATAATAAATGAATAAATAAATAACTAATAATTTGGAGGTAGCACATCCACAAAGTGGTTCTTCGTCTGGCCTGATTCCTAGTCGAATTGGAATTTGCAATTCATGGAGTTTTTGGTTTTTGAGGAGAGGGGAAAACCGAGTACCCGGAGAAAACCCTCGGAGCAAAGGAGAATCAACAACAAACTCAACCCACATATGGTGTCGACGCGGGATTTGAACCCGGGCCACATTGCTGGGAGGCGAGCACTCTCACCACTGCGCCATCCCTTGCTTCCCAAAACCAAAAACTTTTAATGGTGGACGATTATTGAGAATCGTTATTGCGTCCAAAAGTTAAATTAAATATAAACTTCGTTATCGCCCCCGCAGAGTGAAGGCGAAATCTCTAGTAACTCGCGCGTATATTAAGGAAACTACTTACAGTTGAAATATACAGTCAGTATGCCAGAAAAAATCTCAATTTGCTTGAACAGGGGCCGCGAGGAATCGGTAGGTAATGATGACGTTTCTATTGTTTGCGCCCGCAAGTACGAAATGGTTAAGATGACGTAAAGACAGAAAATCCCCAAGGGACCGCTTAGGTCACGGGGTCCTGAGCAAGAGAGGATAAAGGGGACAGAGAAGGCATCCCTCATACACACCCTATTCCATAGGTAATTCGTCTCGAGTTATTTTTAGAATCGGGATAAACTTACCTCGCGCGTTGCGTGGGTGTTTCGTGGAGGTTTCGCATGACTAAACGTCGTGGAAAACATGTCAGGCTAAAGGCAATGAAAGCGTAAAGAGCTCGAGAGCATTTCTGAATATTGAAGCGAAATGAGTCGGCGCTCACCTGGGAAAAGGAAATAGCTGGACTCCTTGACAACCCGTGAAATCAGTTTAACTCGAAGTTGTCGTAACCTCAGTGCTTTAATAAAATGAGAAATTTCGCCGGTCTATTGAGACCTGTCGTTTGTACAATAAAGCAAGTAGGACGCCAAGTGTTATTTTTTTTGAATGATAAAAGACTAATAAAAGAATAAATATCAAACCAGAAATTGCTCTCTTCAAACTGTAAATTATAAATGATCCTGAGAGAATATTCAGTGTGTTAAGGATTTCCCTGCTTTACTGCTAGCTCTATACAAGACAGGAAGGGCGAATTTTTTTAAATTTCCGTTTCGCTGACACAGCTTTAGCAGAAATCTCTCTTTAGTCGTTTTCGTCGACAAAACTTATGGCAGTATCGCTCTCCGCGTCTTCCGCCATTTTGTTCTGCGTCAATTCGTGAAGGACGCGTGGCTCTGAGTATGGGTCATCCACGCAGAACACATTCGCGCTATGTGATTGGCTGTTGTCTAATCCTCCTTGGGATCTGTGGTCTTAAAAATAACTCGAGACGAATTACCTATGAAATAGGGTGTGTATGGGGGATGCCCTCTCTGTCCCCTTTATCCTCTCTTGGTCCTGAGGAACTTCGTGTGAATAAATGAATTGCTTATTTTAAGTCTCACCTTGAAAAATGTCTGTACGTGTACCTTAGCACGATTAATTAGCCCAGTGGGATATTTATGAATCTACTGTAAACAATTTCTTCGCTTCTTATCTGACCCAGATCGACTTTGTTGTTCGCTGTTTTGAAAATCAATAACCGCAAGCCATATACTAGCTGGCGCCTTGCACGTCGAAGGGCGACCGAGGCACCAAGTGCCAATCTTGCAAGCCCTCAGTCTCTTGGTTTGTGGTATATAGAATGTGTAACGACGAAACTGTAACGCGATCAAACTAACCCATTTTTTTAGAAGTTTTCAACGGGTTTTGATGTTCTAACGACAAACTCATCTCCTCTGGACCCCGTGACAAAGCCGGATATGACAATTCCTACCGATATCAGTGAAATAATTGGTAAGTGCAGACATGACTTGACGCTTGAGGCTTCTTTTAGCCCGGGGGGTACTCAATAAATTTTTATATGTGGAGGCTCCGCCCCGAGGTCCAACCCCTTACCCTTTTACATACCATTTTTCACGGAAAAGGTAGCCCTTTAGTATACCCTCTATTGACAAATGGTACTCCTTTCAGATACCTTGTTTAGAACTTTGTATCCCTTTTAACTGCTGTAAATGCACTGTCTTTTAAATAGGAATCAATCACAAAAATTGAACGTTTTTTCGACTTTATAAAGCCATAAAATTCATCTGTTAGCCCTTTGTCCCTTTCGCAAACCCAAATGACAGATCTCCCTACCCTGTCGTATGGTCCAACAAGTGAAATCCCTACCCTTTCATATACCTGAAGCCTGAAAAACAAACTGCGGGGATCAACGGCAGTATATATTAAAAAATGTATATCATAAAATTGTGCTGAACAGTTACAAGAAAAAATCAGTAATAAAACAATCTTTTATTTAGCGCACACACCACCTGAACAATGTGTTTTCATAATGAACTCGAACTCGAAATCGATCTCGAATCCAAACTCGATGTTTCGGGATTCGAGCCTACGGCTTGAAATGAATTTATTTAGAATTGACTTTCGGCCTGAGCACCTTAGTCCAAGTTTCAGTACCAAGAACAAGTTTAGTCTAGTAACCTGGCCTGTGAATACAGCCGTTATCTCTCCTCGCTCCACGTCGTCTTACTCTATCCAAATAGTCCAACCTTCACCGGAGTTGCACGAGTTAGTTCTGCATGCAGTCAATCCAACTCTCTTCGTCAACGGTAAAAAGCACACGGTCATGATAACGAATAAAATTAAAAGAATTCTGTGGATAAAAGTTGCATGACTCAGGTTTGGATATTTTCGTCACTTGGCTTTGTGAAAACTGGAAAATTGTAATATCCATCTTTAAATAAGAATATATAAAAATGTCAAAATACAAAAGATGATACCTCCGAATAAACACCAAATGTCGGGAGCAGACTTATTTTGGTAATCTTTGTTCATTTTATTCGACGTTATATTCAGTTTAGGACCGGGAATCGTTCATACTCCAATTTACTCCTAGCTTTCTCCTTTGTTTAACTTTTTAATATTGCTTTTTGGACAAGGTTATTGAAATTACGTGTTCACGTCATTTGCTGTATTACTTCCCATTATACTACAACATGAGAAATTTCTGCAATTTGATTTGCCTAGAGCAGTGGTATACGTATTTTCAGCTTTTTTGAAATACCTACATGTGAAAATTACGAGCCTTTTGCGGGAAGTAGTATGAACAAATAATGCACATGATATTTGGCATAAATACCACAAACTTGTCTCGTACAACCATTTTGAATTATCACTTGTAGCATTCATGCCAACAACAAATAATGCTATAACCTATGCAAATTTTTAATGATGGCATGTTACATATTGTAAGGACCGCTTTTTATGGCAAAAGTCAATCTCGTTGGCAAAATATGATGGCGCCCCGGGGCACTTTAGGAATTTCTGGGTGGGGATGTGCCGCTGGGACCTTGGAACCCTTAACCTATACCAGAGCTAGTTCAGCTGAATTTTGCTACCCTATACTAGAGTAAACTCCCCAAATCCCCCTATCCTAGAGTAGCTGTTTACCTAGTCTAGATAAAATCTTCAACCAACTGATCAGTTTCCTGAAAAATGATACCCTATTCTAGACCCAAACGCTCTGATTTATATACCCTATCCTAGAGTAAACTGCTTGAAAACCATACCCTTCACAGCGGCACATACCTATATAGCCCATATATGGCAGTGCCCCCCCCCCCCCGGGATGGCGCCCGCTTGAGCTTAAGACATTTCAAAAGTGAGAAAATTTTGGAAGAGGAAGCGAACGAATTCCAATCACGTACGCTATCGTAACCGCAACAAGCAAAGTCAAACTTTTTAAAAGCATTTGTGCTGTCGGCTATCTCAATACATGGCTACCTCGCTCTATTTTCATTTACGGTAACAATACCCTTTTAACGGCAGGATGTTGTAAATCTGAACTTAGATATCTGAAACACTGATATTGTCTTCTTTGTCCCGGTCTTGTGAAACCATATGAGGCTTTTCCACACTCCGTGTACATCTTTCCTTTAAACTACGAGGCCTTGAAAACACAATTCTTGCTCGGGTTTTATTTTTATTCCAGAAAAGAACTTGAGAGCGCCCTCTACAGCCTTTTTGAATTCCTCTCTGCGCCTCTGTCTGTAAAAGTATCACATACCGGTAACATGAAATCAAAACGTGAATGAAAAATTTCAATGACCGCCTCCTTGCCGATCGCTCTTGCGGTCAGTGACGTCAGGGGGTATTGTGTGTTATCCAATCACTGCCACATCCAGATTTTGGATGTGTCACACGATTTGCTGAATGGTTTTGTGTCAGGCCTTCCTTTCCCTTCTCCCCCTCCCCCTCCCCCTCCCCCATCTAAAATCTCCTCTCCCCTAGCCCCTTAGGAAGGCCTGATACTCAGGCTAGTTAGAGGATTGCAAAAGTTAGTATTTTTAGAAACAAAACATTTAAGCCAAGAACTTACCAAGAGGCCTTTTAAGGATCTTCTGTTTTCTAGGCTTTTTTTATTCATTTATCAATCTTGATAATCATATATTTCGTTTGCATTCTCGAGATTCTCCCTCTGGTGTTACTTTAACTCTTTTCGTAATCAGTATACCACTAATAAGTAATCTAAATAAAGAATATTCTGGCATAAAGTCATGTATTATGATTGTTTTTCTTAGGTTGATGTCTACAGCTTTGGTGCTCTTTTCTGTGAAATGTGCATCCGGGAACTGCCAGATCCTACAAGGCGAGAAGAACAAGTCGTGCTCGTAACGAACTCTGTGTTTCGCGGCCTGGTACGGTGATGCCTGCAGAGAGAGCCTGGGACGAGACCAACCATGCAGGGAATAATCAATGAACTGAAAGATGCCAATGTATCATCTTAATTGTAGAATCCACAGTACACCATATCATTGATAATTCCTGGCAATGTGTAAATTAGCCTGTTCCAGTCGTTCAGATCGTGGGGAGTGGCGCGCGCTTTTATTTGCGTCTTCCCCACTATCTGAATGCCTTTGGTCTGAAAATTGAAGAGGGCCCGGTGCTCTGAACCTGTGAAAATTGTGAAATCGAGGGAGCCCAGGATTTGATTTATGTGAAAAAAAAAAACTTCCTTTATGCCCAAGGACAAGATTAAGGCACCAGGCCCTGACTGGGCATATACTGGTAAAAATAGCAGCAGTTTTTGCTTGAAGATTTAGTATGGCCGGATTTTCTGATATGAATAAGTGTCTGTATGATCGTTAGAGTAACAAAAATGAAAAATAATAGCTTTATTTTTACACATGCAATACATTACTTACAAAATATATTTTTACATTTATTCCGATATTACTTTCTTATGAAGGTCATACAGCCTTAGTAGACCGCAATATAAATCAAAGATAGGAGTAGATAATGTAGCCTGCGTCGTAGACGTAATCTTAATCCGGTTTATAATTTAGTAGTAACGTTCTTGTTCTGGGCCCTCAACGGACTGAAAGAATTACCGGAAATGCGTTTCGATTTTCTCTTCCATCTGATTTGCAAATTAAGAATGGCTTTTTTCACTGGGTAAAAAGTCAATTAGGATATACCACTGAATCCGCGTGTAGCTGAGTAGGTCACCTGCTTATGAGTAGGTCATACAAATGAAATAGGCCATGTTATATATACAATATTGAGTGAAGACACAAGTATATGATGGCTTATGAAACGTTTTAGTGTTTACGATTAAACTTGCGAGTTAGAAAGCAATTGTGATCAGTTAGAGTTTCATATGCAATGGGTTATTTGAAAAATCGAGTGCACATCAATTAAGATATTACTTACTTGTAAAGTAAGTCATCCACGTAGAATAGACAATATTTAATAATTAAAGAAACGAGTAGATGTGTCGCTTATATTTGATGTACTATTAGAGTTTTCTATTCAACGTGTAAGTCGACTTATAGAATAGGATTTTACCCAAATCACTTATTAAGTATACAGTGATTATAGGTCGTACACTTAAAATTGACAATATTTTAACAGAAACGAGTAGATTATCTTGCTTTTTGCAAGTCTTACAGGACACTCAATAAATATACAACTATGGCGGCTTTTATAGCCGAGGTTGAGGCGATTTGTCTCTTGTTGAGGCTGTTATGATGAGGGAGTGTCTTGTCTCCAGACCACAATGCATTTATTTATGCCAGTAATTCTGACAGGAATGACATCGTAGAGATCATCGTATACAGCTCCGCACAGCTGCTAAACACATCGATCACGCATTGTTAGTAGCAATGCATTTCTTGGAAATTGAAGGGTGTGAGTCAGCTGACTCTCTTATATCTCAGCGCTTGGAGTTAAATCAGGGCATTCAGTTTGAGGTGGACCTAGAGCGAGGAGCATAGAAGCTTCAATCCAACCACGAGCACTGTGCAGTTTAAAGAGACAAAGGTAAATTTTTATCTTTTTCGTTCATGAGAATGCCGTTTGGTTTTAGATTTGGCGAAAGAGATCAAGTTTTATTTAAAAGGAAGTAGGTTGCCCTGTTTTGGCTCTTGTGGAATTATGAAGGAGAAATGCTTTCCTTCAAGGCCTTCCACAATATGGGAAATCAAGGAAAAAGAGCTTTACACTTAAGAAAGTGTTTTTTTACAAAGTCGATACCGGTTATACTTCAATGACATAAATCATATATATAACCTGAATTGGTGTAAATGTTTGCAAGACATCTGCTGATACACAGAAAACAATTCTCGGAAAGAACGATCATGACGTTTATGAATGTAAATATGAAGGCAGTTTTGCAAACCTGGCAGTGCTTTCTGTTCGATTCATATGAAGGTTCAATCTCTTCCTTCTTTTGATGGTCGTTGTGCGTTGTGTTTTGGCAAGACTCGGCATATTGGTGGTACGTAAAAGCGGAAGTGTTTTTGCCGAACGTGTTTGCTATCTCATTTCATCAAGACAGAAAAAATTTGCCTTTTAGAATTTCTGAACAAAGTTAAAAGCAATACATTGATCTTTGCAAATTAAGAAGTTGTTTTAAAACAGTCTAACCTATCTCCAGCGTATGCAAAATACGTAGCCTATATTTAGTAAGGAAATCCCGAAGACAATGCGGAAGTTTACCCGTTTCTAAGAATTGTGTGGTCCTACAGTGGATTAAGTTTGAACGTGGAAATGTCACGGTGAGGATAAAAGCTACCGGTAGTCTTCAGTGACTAAAACACTGCGTGTCTGCAGTTAATTACAGGACTAACTTGTAAATAATTGTTAAGAGACAAAACTGGTACATTTTAACTTGCGTTTTTTCAAATGAATGTCGCTTGGTTTAGCTTGATATGGATTCCGTATGTGTCGACAAAAATAAAGGACGCTGAAGATTGCAAAGAGTTTTTACTGACAGAACCAACTAAAGATGTTAAGCATGTTACTGCAGCGTCTACTTGTACTTCTTCTTGTACTGTATATCACATCAATCCAACCTAATGCTAATGAGAAAATAACTTTTTACAGCGTATTACTAAAAAACCCGTCTGAAACCGTGTTTATCATATATGAATATGGTCCCAAGTGTTTCGATTCAGACCTGTTTCTGAAAATTAGTGGTTGTTCAAATGCCTTTAAGGAGTGAGCTTTAAAAAACATTCGGACCTGTGTCTGATAAATAGTGGTATCGACTGTACATGTTGACTTGGGAGAGAACCTTGCAGGAATCGGTAATGATGAAAACTTTGCTATGTCTTTTTAGGAAAGTTTGAAACACAATGTGAGCCAGCTATTTGCTCTGAAGAGCGTCTTGGTGTAACGAACCAAGCTGGTGGAACTGTGAAGGGCAACTATTTTGGCAACTGGTACGTCATTTGCACCAGTGAGCAAACCCATTTCCCGACAAAGATGTGTGACCACGCAACAAAAAAGAAACCTGTTTTGGAAGAGATCACGCACTAAGGAGGAAAAGGAAGAAAAAGTAAGAAAACAGAGATGTACAATGACATTTCCAACCAAAGAAGAAGTCAACTTTAATTTGCTCTCCGGTTTGAAACTTTTGACCTGCCACCCTATGGCAAAGAGTCAAGGTGCAATTCTAAAAGTATCCTGAAAGGATACGCCAGTACAAAGACCGGTTATCGTTTGCCAAATGTCCAGACCTTTTGACATAACCAGGTTCACATAGTCGTGGGATGTATCTTCTGCGTCAAACAACCCCATCTTCCCTCTTCATCATTCCTTTGTGGATCGTATCTATGAGAAATGGCTTCACAAGTTCAACAAGAACGCTTCGGTTCCTTCAACCTACAATTCACCCATCGGACACAACAAAGATGACGTCATTGTACTACTTTATCCTGTGTATACTCATCAACGGATGTTTAAGAAGTCTTTCGAGTTCGGTTATGACTACGACGATGTCCACGAAAATGGTAAGTACACATTAAGTTTCTACATGACCTTCCTTTACTTCTTCCTTTACCTTGAATGCGATTTAGTGTAATTGTAGAGAAACCTTTAAAGGTAAAATACATTTTATGTCACTCGAGCCCCGCTGTACGGACACCCATCGTTAATTACGGACAGTTTTCTTTGTTCCCGAGGAAAGCCATTTCCTCTCTTAAATTCAATCCCTTGGGAGTTCAAATGGCCCTAAAAGACACTGAAATCAATGCTTCTGCAAAACTTTGGGATGACAAACAAAGTGCATTATGGGTATGTTATGGCATTTTCTGTGGTGATCAATAGTCGTTATTGTGGAAAATAGACACGTTCGTCTTTCCAGTCAACAAATATAAATTTCTCATAATTATATTAGGAGGGAGAAACCAACATTGAACATGCAGCTTAATCATCTGAGCTTACTCTTCTGTTTTAACTGGATTTTACTTTTACTATCGTTATCATCATCATCAATATCGTGATCGTTATCATTACTTATTTTCTTCATTTTTGCTACATATTATTATACCTTTGAAGAGATTGAAAACTTTACATTTTTCGCTAATGTGTTATATTTGTTACCTTACGCTTATTCAGGATAACGTTACGTAGATTCAAACAGACCCTAGTCCAGCTTAGGTTGCGTAGCAGGCGCCCATTGTCTCCAAGCACCTTCTGTACAGGCTATATTTAGCTTGCATTTGTATGGTTTGTTTTATTAATTCACACCACGTGATGTTCTCCAGGGAATTTGCCTTTTGTCCTTTCATAGATCATGCATGCTTATGCACGTAGATGCATAGAAAAACCTCTAGGAGGATCTCGGAGCAAAGGAGAGACAACAACAAACTTAACTCACAAATGGCGGCGACACCGGGATTTGGACCCGGGCCACATTGGTGGGAGAGGAGTGATCTCACCACTGCGCAGGAAGAGAAGATTACATAAGAGTAGGGCTGAGAATATTCGAAACAGAAAGCTAAGCTGAGCTGAGCAGAGCAGAGTTGAGTAGAACACAAAAGAAGTGCAGTTAGCCTTCAGTTAATCAAAAATACAGTTTATAGGGTTCTGTTAGCTCAGCCCTGGATATATTGCATCACCGTGGACTCCTCAAGTGTATCGCTGCGATATTTTGATCGTCCTAAAATGTCGAACAAACTATGTGTCCCTTTGAATAATTTCAGTAAGGCAGCATAGTTCTATCAATATAACCTCCCGTCCCTCGATACCCGTAAAGGTCAATATGTGTATCATACTACCCTTTCTGTGCTGCCCTGTACAGCATTTCATCCAATATGAGAAAGTGAATGCGATTTGAAATCAAATTTGTGCTTCTCCTTCGGAGAGTCGAGATTTTAATACGAGACTCCATTTCAGCCCCAAATAAAGTAGATCATTTAGAGGAGACAGGATTGCCTTAAGGATAGCATAGTTTATCAACTAAGAATTGAGTTTTAGACGGAATCCACCAGGAAACTGAGTAGTTTTAATTTTCATCGGAGCAACACAAATCGCCTGAACTGTAAGTATCGTGGAGAGTCCCATACAATTTACTGTAACGTTGTTACAGCAATGTATGGGACTTTTGGAGCACCTCAGGCTGTATGCGAGCAACACGTTATAATCCTTTTCGTATGACACGGATTTGCAATACAAATGCGTTTACCGGTCTTTACTTGTCATCAAGTTGTAATAAATACGTCTCAATTTGATTTTCGCGAGAACAATGAGGCTTGTGTTTATTTACTGCCGACTGGTTTGCAACAGCACGCACAATTTACAATTAAAACAACCACTGAATTGGTTCAATTTTACTCTTTAAATATTGAGAATAAAGAACACCATATGTTAATAGTAAAGATGTTAACCAAAATAGTTATGGCAATCTTTTTTTCAGTTTATTCAGTTGGCGGAAAATCAACATATTCTGATTAATTTCTATTTGTCTTTTCTGGGGATTCGCTGGTTGTGTAGAAAAAATGCGGAAGACTAAATTCTCAGAATCGCAATTTCCGGCTTTCTGAGAATTTAATAAATTGATGTTAAGGTCAATTTTCATTAATATTTTTTCCGTGGGTAAATTCTCGCCTTATATATGGCTGGTATTAAAGTGCAATTGACTTTTTATATGTATTCTGCGTAATTCTACTTTGAGGGAAACTATCAAATATTCAAATCATTAAAAAAAAAAACATACCCGGCGTGAAACACACAAGCTTGTTATCATTGAAGACAACATAAGCAAGGAAAAAGCACGTTTTAAAAGACAAAAGGAAAAAAAACTTGAAAATAACGGGGGGGAAGGGGATGTATGGGTATCGCCTCGTAGCGGAGTAAACTTGTAGTTTGTGGCATCACTCAAGTTGTTCAGGACTGAACGACAATATTTTGTGCTTCGATGCTAAAAATAAAAAGAATGTTTGAGAATGGTATAAGGGGTCGAATAAAACCATGCAGTGGCTGGTCTCCTAGCAGATCCTCTTTTTACTTTTAATGGCCAACTAAAACGGGAAAAGTTTCTCTGGACGGTGTTTTTCTTCTTCTATTTCTTTTTTTTTCGCTTGAATTTTTCAGGCAATTCAGCCTGTATAAAATGTTTTTGTTTTTTTTTTCTAATCCCTCTCCATCCTTCCCTGACACAGTGTAAGCTTCACACGAGGATATTTACCCGGTATTTTTTTCTTTCGCTTGCACCGTAGACCATTTTAACCGTGACTTAAGCGAAACGAGCAAACTACAAAAGAGAATACCTGCAAAAAGTAAACCTGGTCTGACAGGTTTAAGAGGATCACTGACCCCAGACTTGACATCACGTGTTTTAGAAATGAAAGAGAAACTGTGGTTGGCGGGTAAATTCCCCGTCCTAGATTATTCTTCAAACCTGTGGGCTGCAGCAGCTTTTTGGTATCTGATCGGTTTTCAGTCACAGAATTTCTTTGGAGTATGATTTCTATAAACCCATTTCACGTGTCTTGGACCAATGTTTTTTAAAGTTTACTTTAAAAAGTTCTCAGTGTTTGAAATATGCAGAGTAGGCGGTGCTATGTCAACTAATATGTAAACTTTGCTCCAGCGCGAAGCATTTTAAACAGATGCAGGAAAAAAGTCACTTTGAATGTGCATTTTGTTGATCTAGTCTGAGTTTTCACAAAATGGTAAATAAAAACAAATGAACGAAATAAAATGAAAAACGCCTCAGCGCACAAATCCAGTCCATACCGTCCTTACGGCGGCTGCGATTTTCAGTAGGGTGAGAGCCTGGGGATGAGGTGCACTTCCAATAAACAAAATGGATTGGCTCAGTTGGGTCAGTCAGTTGGGCTATACACAGCTTTGTGTTGTACTTGGTACCGTCTCATTGCGCGGTAAGAAGGATGGAGAAGGAGAGCTACAACTTTGGTTTCGTGCGATGTTCAACGATTGCCGCATTTTATATACCAGTAGGATAGCAGGGCATGACGAGATGGTATGTGAGTTATTGATGTTTTTCCTCTTTCACTTCCGAGATTGCACTGACAAAATCAGCAAAATCAAAACGTTATCAACAGAGAAGTCGAAATTTCATTTCGTCCAATACTGAAAACAAATAGTAGCATGTGAGAGTACTGATAAAGGGGTTTCGTCCAGGGGCTCAAGAGTTAGAACTAAATTTTATAGATCCATGACTCTAGGAGTGAAAGGGTTTTAAATATATAATTTAACAATACAATTATAATTAACTGGTTCAAGACTTCAGAGGTAGTGCATCGTTTTATTACTACAGCTCTGTTTCGTGTGGCCAAAAGATGACCACACTCATCGGGTAATATCAACGATTGACCGTTAGATTACAACAACTGGCAAAAAGGCGAAAATAAGGTTGCTATGAGATATAAAAACAGCGTTATGTTATCGTATAAATCATGTGATTGCTATTTATAATTTGGAAGATTGTGTTACTTTATCATAAAGTTCCGTGAGGAGGTAAGCTCCGGGAGGGAAGGGTTACTTCCTTATAAGAGGCTAATAGGAATGTGCCGCTGGATGGGGTCGCATTTTCACAAGTGGACTGACTTTAGAGGGGTCGAAATAGAGTTACTCGAATGGGGGGGCACATTTTCTATAATTGGTCACAGAATAGACTATAATGGGGTAAGGGCTCTGAGAGGCCAGCGGCACATATCCAGCAAAAATTTAGCCAAGTACCCACCCCCCCTAGTATTAGGCGGACACCTTCGGGACCTTCCCAAGTGTCCGCTTTTTATAGAGGTTTGTAAAAATTGCGCAATGTTTGTTAACGATTAACATTCAACGGTTACTCTGTACTGTAATTAAGCCATGTTGTTGAGGAAACTAAGGAAGCTGTGCTGTACTTTGCGCAACACTTTAGGTGAATTTTGATCGCGGATGACGATTATACTGCCGGATATCGGTGTAATATGCAGTTAATTGACCTCTAAATGTATTGATTTATCTCTATTAATCGACTACAGTACGTATTTCAAGGAAGTAATCCAATACTACCTCTCCTTACGTTTTTCAGTTTGTAATTATGCCTGAAACTACAATGAAGGTCACCAAGGATACAGTTACAATTAAAGAGCTAAAAGACTGGTGGGGTCACGAAGGACAAACTGTTCAACTAAAAGATGCTGATCCAAATGAGCTTCAGCTTTTTATTGAAAAAATGCCCATCCCAATCAAAGGTGAGAGTGTTCAAAGTAATTTCCAAAATTTTGTTTAAGTTTTGGTTTTGGAATAAAGAGGTACATGGTTGAACCTCTGTACAAATGTATGGAAACAGGCAGATCTTTTTTTTTTTTGGTTTTAGTCTTTAAATAAAAAGACGAATACGGGTTAAACTTACTGTATTTATGAAGGTTTATAAAAACAGGTAGCTCAAGCTTATGGCTAGAGTAGTTAGTTTGGTGTTTTTGAATTGAGAAGCGTACGGTTAAACCCGTATATTTGTGTGGATAGCTGGGCTTAAATATTTATAATTGATGAGTGAGATATCCATATTTAGTATATACTAAAACAGTGGATAGTGTTTTTCGCGCGCTCTGATTGGCCACTCAATCAGTGAATATCCTTCACTATTCACTGATTCACCTCCAGTTCCTCCGAGCGAGCCAGGCGGTGTTGGACACGGTCCGAACGGCATCATGGGGAAAGAATCAAAAACGGCTCATTTGCATCTGACCTTCGCTGTGTTCACATCTCTCGTTACGACATAAAAATACCGTGAGAAATAGTGTGATATGGGCATTATAGGTCTTTTTCCTCTTTTAAAAGATATAACATGCGATGTTCATTTGAGATCTTTCTCCGGAAAGGTGGCTGCAATCGACGTTTACTGCTGGCTTCACGAAACTGTTGTTTTCTGTGTCGAAGAGATAACTTTAGGGATCGAAGCAACGCGGTACGTATCAACACTTCGTTCTTACATGTGGTTAAAGTGCTTGATTTTGAACGTAAACTTCTCTTCAGTGCTCTTCTCACCTCAGATTTTTTCCAGGTACATTGACCTGTGCATGAAGGATACTGATCTTCTCATCGAAAATAATGTGCAACCTATTCTGGTTTTCCAGAAGAAGCTGGAGCGCAAGGCAAAAAGTGGAATTCTCCTTCGCTAACTTGTTCAACAGCAAGTTAGCGGAGGTTTTCTATTCATTTTAGTCCGTATGAATTCAGTTTTATTTGTCCGTTGTTTTTTGTATGATTTATCAGGGCTCGTGAAGAATCTCGCACAAGTTTAACTCTTTGCAAACAAGGGCAGAAGGAAGAAGCCAAAGAACTATTCAAAAAGGAGGCCCTAAGGGCCGCTTCGATGACATATATATCACAAAAACATATCATATTTTTTAAGACGAATAAAAAAGGAAAGAAAGAAAGTATTCTAAGCTGATCGTGTAGTGAAAGCCTTCTAAGCCAATTCGATCGTGACCGCGCGAGTATATTTATTATACTAAAGATGCCGCGGAATGGAGTCACGATTCACGCACGTAGGTAAACTTCAAGTGGCATTTTGACCCTTAAAACGGCGGGGCCCGCCGGGGCCCGCCGACCATTTCAGATACTTGAACAACAAAACTAATAGATTATGCTAAAACTGGAGGTCAGGGGTCGTTGTACACTGAGAAAATGTAGACTGAAAAGCATAAACAATAGCTCTTAACTAAACAAAGGGATTATGCGCATGAAGAATTCCAAAGAGCAATATCAATAGAAAACAAACATAAATCATATTGTTTTAAGAACTGCGGCTTGCTACATCTGTCTACTCAAACTTTTCCAAAAAATATAATCGTAAACCACTTGTTAAACTGCGAAAACCGAAGAAAATCGAAGAGACTACCCGCACAAAGGAAGACCGATAAAGTAGAGGGGAGGGGACATGTCACTAACAGAATTAGGAATTAGGAATTTTTTTCTCTTTCCTGAAGCTCTCTCAACAACCGCTGCATATTTTGTTCACGTTGTTGAAACTCCATCAGTTGCCTTTGAGAATTTTTCTCTCGTTCCTGAAGGTCTCTTAAGATTGGCAGTTGGTAAAAACTGTTTCCGCTGCGCGGTAAAAGATGCAACGTCCTATGGGATAAGCAGCTAAAGTAAAAATGCGGGCGTGATTTCAATTTCGGACTGGATCGTGTCGAAACGTTTTGATATCAAATCGACTGATTTAAGGTTCATCTGAACGAAAAAATGAGAGCTCGTTCAAAGAAGGGGCTATTCTTGGACACACATTTCAATATTTTGTGTGAGTTTACAAGCAAGCCATAATTATTTAGTGACAATCGGAGCGAAACGAAATTCTGATTTTCATCTTCTTCATCAGTATCTCTTAAGCTTATGTGTCGCTCAGTTTAAAGAGAGGAACGCAGTACATTTAAAATTTTCTTTGAAGTCAAAATTTTTAATTTTTCTTTTTTAGGTGACACTTAATCGGGTTGCCCATGTTACTTAGGTGATTTTCATGATTGCCTTGTTTTATTTTTGATCATGAATTATCTTTTTAGAAAAAAAACAAAATCTACGCAAAGCAAATTCGCCAAGGCGAACCTCAGAAATAGAAAGTCAGTGGAGGGATTTTCAGCGACGTGAGGAAAACTTCCAGAGACAGAAACGGGAGATGCAGCAACGCGAGCAGGATTTACAAAGGAAACTCAGAGTGGTTAAAGAACGGTATCAGGACTCTCAAAGCCACCTAACGGATATTGAGCAACATGAACAAAATATGCAGCGGCTATTGAGAGAGCTTCAGGAACGAGAAAAAAATTCTCAAAGGCAACTGATGGAGTTTCAACAACGTGAACAAAATATGCAGCGGTTGTTGAGAGAGCTTCAGGAAAGAGAAAAAAATTCTCAAAGGCAGCTGAGGGAGTTTCAACAACGTGAAGAAAATTCTCAGAGGCAGCTGACGGAGTTTCAACAACGTGAAGAAAATTCCCAGAGGCAGCTGGTGGAGTTGCAGCGGCAACTGAGGGAGATAGGACAGCAGTTGACCAATTGCCGAGGACAAGTTTCTGAACTACAGTTAAGTCTTTCAACAGCACAGGAAACAATAAATCAATTGCGGAACCAGGAAACACGTGACTGGGTTATTCCCCGGGACGAAATTCAAATCACAGAGAAATACCTTGGGAGGGGAGGATGGGGAATTGTCAACGAGGGAACGTATTGTGGCTGTACTGTAGCAGTGAAACAGATCCATGAGTTGATTCTTTCTCCTCATAATATAAACCTGTTTGAAAGAGGAATGAATATCGCTTCTAAATGCCGCCATCCTCACTTACTACAGTTCATCGGCGCCACCAATGATGAGGGAACTCCTCTGTTCGTGACCGAGCTGATGGAGAAAACTTTGCGCACTTTATTGGAGCACCGGCAACTCTCCGAGACAGAAATAGCCGTCATTTCTCTGGATGTAGCACGTGCCCTGAACTACCTTCATCGAAAGAAACCAGAGCCTATCATTCACCGTGACGTCAGCAGTGCGAATGTGTTGCTATGGCGACAGGGTGACCAATGGAGGGCCAAAGTGTCTGATTACGGCACTGCTAATTTTATACAGCAGACCATGACAGTGGCTCCTGGAGCTATGATTTACAGCGCACCTGAAGCACTTACATCAAACCAAACAATCAAGGTTAGTTTAAGTAAATATTCAAGACTGTTTACCTACTAAAACTGTACAGCAAGGCTAACAGTGGCAGAAGTGATAAGTGATGTCCACTCCATAAACAATACATATGAAATGACTATATCTTTGTGAGGAGTCTTTGAACCTTGTTCTGCACTTTTTTCACTCTTTTATGCAAATCTTCTTCATGGATTTGGTCCACGTAATTGGATTCTTTAATTTATCCCTTCTTGTCTCTAAAGACAACAGTCACGGGCTAGCAAAAGTTAATTAGTATTTTTAGAAACAAAACATTTAAGCCAAGAACGTACCATGAAGCCTTTTAAGGATCTTCTGTTTTCTAGGCTTTTCTTATCCATTTATCGATAATCATCTATTTTGAATTCTCGAGTTCCTCCCACTTGTGTTACCTTAACTCCTTTTGTAATCAGTACACAACTAATAAGTAATGTCATGTATTATGATTGCTTTTAGGTTGATGTGTACAGCTTTGGTGTTCTTCTTTGTGAAATGTGCATCCGGGAACTTCCAGATCCTAGTAAGCGTGAAGAACAAGTCGTGCTTGTAACGAACGGTGTGTTTCGCGGCCTGGTACGGCGATGCCTGCATAGAGATCCTGGGCCGAGACCAACCATGCAGGAGATAATCGATGAACTGAAAGATGCCGATGTGTCATCTTAATTTTAGAACCAACGGTACACCAAATCATTGATAATCTGCTGTTTGTTGGAAAGTTTTATAACTTACTGGCAAAGCTGTTCCCTCAGCCTGTTCCAGTAGTCGTTCAGATCGTGGGGAGTGGCGCGCACTTTTCTTTGCGCCTTTCACATTATCTGAATGCCTGTGATGCCTGTGATATGAAAATTGAAGAGGGCCCGGTGCTTTGAGCCTGTGAAGATTGTGAAATTCAGGGTGCCTAGAATATGATGTTTAGGAAAAAAAAACATTTTATGCCCAAGAGGAAGATTAAGGCGCCAGGTACCACCGGTCACTGGCTGAGCACAGCCCTTACTGGACATTTGGTAAAAAATAGCACTGAACAGTTCCTGAAGATTTAGTACGGCTGGATTTTCGGATGTGAATTAAGTATCTCTATGATCGTTAGACTAACAACAATGAAAAATAATAGCTCTATTTTTACATATGTAATACGTTACTTACATAATATATTCTTACATTTTAATATTCATTATTGCTTTCTTATGCCTGAACTTATGAAGGTCATACAGCCTAAGTAGACCGCAATATAAATCAAAGATAGGAGTAGATAATGTAGCCTGCGTCGCAGACGTAATCTTAATCCGGTTAGTAACGTCTGTGAAGCAAAGCCGAGATCCTTGTTCTGAGCCCTCAGCGGACTGAACGAATTACCGGAAATGCGTTTCGATTCAGTTCTCTTCCACCTGATTGACAAATTAGCAATGGCTTTTTTCAGTAGGTTACTGGCCAATCATAGCGCGTGCTCAAATCATGGTACACAGGTGGGGCCCTGAACAAGGATTTCAGCGCTGTTTTGCAGACGAACTTAACCAGAGGATTTAGTGCTTTCTGTTCGATTCTTATTTTTGTCCAAGGTTCAATCTTTTCTTTCTTTTGATGGTCGTTGTGCGTTGTGTTTTGGCAAGACTCGACATATTGTTAGTAGGTAAAAGCGGAAGTGTTTTTGCCGAACATGTTTGCTTTCTCATTTCATCAAGATACAAAACATTTGCCTTGTACAATTTCTGAACAAAGTTATTAAAAGCAATACTTTGATCTTTGCAAACTAAGAAGCTGTTTTGAAACAGTCTAGCCCATCTCCCGCCTATGCAAAATACGTAGCCTTTGTTTGTTAAGGAAATCCCGAAGACAATTAATGCGGAAGTTTACCCGTTCAAACAGTGGATTAAGGTTGAAGGTGGAAATATCACGTTGAGGATAAAAGCTACCGGTAGTCTTCAGTGACTAAAACACTGCGAGTCTGCAGTTAATTAAAAGACTTTTAATTAATTGTTAAGAGACAAAATTGGTACATTTTAACTTGAGTTTTTTCAAATGAATGTCGCTTGGTTTAGCTTGATGTGGAGAGCGCATGTGTCGACAAAAACGAAAGGCGCTGCAGATTGCAAAGAGTTTTTACTGACGGAACCAACTAAACGATGTTAAGCATGTTACGGCAGCGTCTATAGCTACTTGTACTTCTTGTTGTACTGCATCTCACATCAATCCAACCTAACGCTAATGAGAAAATACCCGTTTTGACAGCGTATTAAAACCGTCTAAATCCGTGTTTATCATATATGAATATGGTCCCAAGTGTTTTGATCCAGACCTGTTTCTGAAAAGTAGTGGTTGTTCAAATGCCTATAAGGAGTGAGCTTTAAAAAACATTCGGACCTGTGTCTGATAAATAGTGGTATCGACTGTACATGTTGACTTGGGAGAGAACCTTGCAGGAATCGGTATCGATGAAAACTTTGCTATGCCTTCTTCGGAAAGCATGAAACACAATATGAGCCAGCTATTTGTTCTGAAGAGCTTCTTGCTGTAACGAACCAAGCTGGTGGAACTGTGAAGGGCAAATACTTTGACAACTGGTACGTCATTTGCACCAGTGAACAATGCAAACCCATCTCCCGACAAATATGTGTGACGACGCAACGAACAAGAAACCTGTTTTGGAAGAGATCACGCACTGAGAAGGAAAAGGAAGAAAAAGTAACAAAACAGAGATATACAATGACATTTCCAACCAAAGAAGAAGTCAGCTTTGCTCTCCGGTTTGAAACTTTTGACCTGCCACCCTATGGCAAAGAGTCAAGCTGCAATTCCAAAAATATCCTGGAAGGCTACGCCAGTACAAAGACCGGTTATCGTTTGCCAAATGTCCACACCTTTTGATATACCGTATTTATTCGAATAAGCGCCCAACCTCGAATTAGCGCCCACCTCGAATAAGCGCCCATCCTAAAGGCAGAAAAAGTTAATAAGCGCCCAGCCTCGAATAAGCGCCCACCCCCACCCCACTCCCTCCCACACAAACTCCAATAAAAGATAATAAGAGGCCCTCCCGAAGACGGAGTTTTCTTCAGAGTATTTTACAAAAACCTTGCTTTGTTACTTCTTCGCTTTTTGTTGCTACCATTTATTGTTTTGTTGCAAAATAAACATACTTCACTTGCTGAGAATGGTAAAAATTTAATAAGCGCCCAGCCTCGAATAAGCGCCCACCTCGAATAAGCGCCCACTATCAAGGTCCAAAAATTTAATAAGCGCCCAGGGCGGTTAATCGAATAAATACGGTAACCACGTTCACATAGTCGTGGGTGGAGACATGGGGGATGTATCTTCTGTGTCAAACGACTCAATCTTTCCTCTTCATCATTTCTCTGTGGATCGTATTTATGAGAAATGGCTTCGCAAGTTCAACAAGAACGCTTCGGTTCTTTCAACCGACAATTCACCCATCGGACACAACAAAGATGACGTCATTGTACCAATTTATCCTGTGTATACTCATCAACGGATGTTTAAGAAGTCTTTTGAGTTCGGTTATGACTACGACGATGTCGACGAGAATGGTAAGTACACATGAAGGTTCTATATGAACTTCCTTTACTTCTTCCTTTACCTTGAATGCGATTTAGTGTAATTGTAGAGAAGCCTTTATAGGCAAATGTATTTATCATGGGTTATGTAACCTTTTCTTTGGAGTGTTACATGGTATGCTGTTCTGTTGCTTCATTAGCGGTAGGCTATATATATTTGAGTTGTTCTCATTTATATTCATTCGCGTCTTACGACCGTCCCTACGCCCTCAAAATTAAGTAATGATCCAGGTAAGAAGGGAAGCAATTTCTTTTGTTGTAGTGCAATACGCTTTCCTCAAATAGAAATGTTTTCATTTTTACGCAGAGAATGCATAAACCTACAAAAAGGCAGTTTACGAAAGAAAATGTATTTAAACTCCACTTTTAAAGGGTGTATTTTTGTGTTAAAACATTTCGACCAATCACCAGAGTTGCAAACAATGGCCAAGAAATGTTCACAATTTTACATGATCCGCACATACGATTTCTGTGTTACTTAGACTCAGACGAGAATTTGTTATAAGGAAGTGGGACAGAAAAAAAGGGATTAATATACATGCTGTTTTGCGAAGATTTCGTAAAATTTGATGTTTAAACCAATCAGAACCATAGTAGAGACAATAGTAAAGTTAGCACCTTTTTGCATTCCGACGTGTTCACTGCGTTTTGGTCCTTTCCTTCTTATCTGAACCATTACTTAAATACCCAGTGACCACGGGTTTCTCTTAGACGTAGTGTTTTTTTGCATACTGCTATATGAAAGGTTTAGCACGTTTTGTATGTTTACTGAATCATTGTTATACGAGCGTAGTTTAGATCATTTTGTAGGGTTGTTTTTCTTGCTGTAATTTTTTACATTTCCGAGTTTTCATTCTGTTTGTTGTATTATTTCCATCCATTCTGTTGATGAAGGCATAATAAAGAGGGTCGCACACGGCTCGTGTTGACACACCCCAACTGAGGTTGCTTGTTACATGATGTATGTTTTATATTCGATTGAGCGGGGTAGCGAATTAGAATATAAAATACATTTTATGTCACTCGAATTCCGCTATACGGACACCCATCGTTAATTACGGACAGTTTTCTTTGTTCCCAGGGAAAGCCATTTTCTCTCTTAGATTCAATCCCTTGGGAGTTCAAATGGCCCCCAAAGAAACTGAAAACAATGCTTCTGCGAAACTTTGGGGTAACAAACAAAGATCACTATGGGTATGTTATGGCATTTTCTGTGGTGGTCAATAGTCGTTATTGTGAAAAACCGACACGTTCGTCTTTCCAGTCACATTGAACATGCAGCTTAATCATCTGATCTTACTCTTCTGTTTTAACTGGATTTTACTTTTACTATCGTCATCATCATCAATATCGTGATCGTTATCATTACTTATTTTCTTTATTTTTGCTACATATTGTTATACCTTTAAAGAGATTGTAAACGTTACGTTTTTCGCTAATGTGTTATATTTGTTACCTTAAGCTCTTTCAGGATAACGTTATGTAGATTCAAACAGACCTTTCCAGCTTATGTTGCGTAGCACGCGCCCATTGCCTCCAAGCGCCTTCTGTACAGGCTGTATTTAGCTTGCTTTTGTATGGTTTGTTTTATTAATTCAGACCACGTGATGTTCTCCAGGGAATTTGTGTTTTGTCCTTTCATAAATTGTGAAAACTTATGCACGTGGATGTACGCGCACAGGACAAAATTTGAAAGAGACAGTTCTCTGAAGTACCATCACTTAAATGGGGAAACAAAACATACAAGCAGAAAAGGTCAATTGTTATCATGAGTTGATACATCGATCAGTGCCAATCGTATCAGGCATCATGCACCATTTATTGTAACTTCAATCAGGCCTACTCTGGGACCTTAAGTCGCCGTAATTTTAGGCGACTTTAGGAAAATTTGGTCAAAATGCTGCACGACTTAAGGCGATTTAAGGCGACTTAAGGAGAAAAAGGTGACATTTAGGTGAGTTACATGTTAGTGAATATGTTGCAGTTAATTTTTAATTTCAAAATTTTTGGTTTTCCTTTGTTTTAAATTCATTAGCATACATAACCATAACCAGAAAAGACGGAAAAATTAAAATTAACTGAAATAAAAATGAACTACAACATATACAAAATCAAAATCCGATAACACTACCTCTCTAGGGACACAATGTTGTAGCATAAGTTAATTCAGTCTTGAAGACATCTACATTAGTCTTCCAAATTTTCAACAATCTCAGCTACCTAATATTTTGAACATTAAATATCAAGGTAGCTTGTGTTGCAGGTGTATTCTAACCCTGGTTAGTAACATTTGCGAAGCAGCTCTAATATCCTTGTTCTGGGCCCTGACGCACTAAATGAATTACCAACATTTTGAGTTTCCCTTTAACATGATAGGCAAATGGACAATGGCATTTTTAACAGTCCAGTCCTGGCATGTTCTCTAATCCTGATACACACACAGGGGGCCCAGAACTAGGATTTTGCCGCTGTTTTGCAGATGGACTTAACCCAGAGTTTAGTTCCATCTGTGGCACAGGCTAATATCAAGGGTGTTGGTTTAGTATTACATTAGCAGCTCTAGACAAAATCTGAGTTAGAAGCAACCAAAAGGGTAAATTTTCTCTTGGTCTTTAAATGCATTATTTTATAATATAAGGGACAAAAAATCAACAGTTCCTGCATTTCTTTTTCCAAAACATAATACCCTAAAAGTAGAGTATTTCAATACATCTCTGTAAAATAGTGTGAGCTGGTTTGTAGCAAAAACTCTATATTGAAGTGTCTTTTTTTCAGAATTTGACAACAAACATTTAAGTAATTAATTTAAAACATCTAAAATCACTTATCGATATAGCACATTATGGAAATGACGATCCCCATTGTATGTCTTGGCAGTTGCTCTGCCAATGTTTGTCCCTACACGTTTGGCTAAGAGGATGTTTTTCCAACTGAATTCAAAACAGGGTGTTATGAAAACTAAGACCCTCGAAAACGAAGACCTAAGACCCGTCTTAGTTTTCGAGATTACGAAAACTAAGACCCCCTAAAATCGAATCCGTCAAAATATAAAGTCAAATTGTAACCGAAATAGGTCTGATCTGTCAAATTATATCATGTTCCATCCTTTCCACCGAGTTTTAGGTCAAATTTAACGGTAAATTTAGGGGTCTTAGTTTTCGTAATTTCGAAAACTAAGACCCCCACCAAAACAAT
Source organism: Porites lobata (assembly GCA_942486035.1). Classification (NCBI taxonomy): domain Eukaryota; kingdom Metazoa; phylum Cnidaria; class Anthozoa; order Scleractinia; family Poritidae; genus Porites; species Porites lobata. The sequence goes on from CALNXK010000261.1 coordinate 24,308, forward strand.
CTCTAAAATTTCTACAAAGTCGAATTAGGACCGTTTGAAGACTATAATCCGTAATAAGACAAACAAAAACTACTATCATACGCGTGCTAGACGATCCGCTCCATCTAACAATTTGCAGACATACATTATCAATATTGTGGCTTTAAGAAGAGGATGAAAGCTATAGACTACCTGCGTATAATTGTACACTGAAAATATGCCTTACCCCTATAATTTTGGTTGTTTATCCTTAAAGTCATAAATTTGTTTTCCACTGGAGATGGACTTTTGTCTTCGTTGCAGGCTGACATGTTGCTGCGACCTGAATGCCTGATCGCTAAGTCTCAACGGCGTTATCGGTTAAACATCACACAAAACTACGGATTTTGTTTTTCCTTTTCTGGCCAGGTCATAGATAGAAAAGTGCTTTTATAAAAAGGGCGAAAAAAGGAGAATATGCCACATTGCTCTTTTCTAGCATTTGTTTTTTATCGTTGCCACCCCGGAGATCACCGCGTTACAATGCAAAGGTAGTTGAGGGGTAGGGGTGGAGGGCAAGGGGAAATAGTCTGTGAGGGATAATCGCTAAAATCACTCATGAAAATAATAATAATAATTAAAAAAACGAATGAGTGAATGAATTCCCTGTACTAGCAAAGCATCGTCTCGAGAATTGGAGTTCTAATTTCAGAACAATAAAATAAACACGACAACCGCAGCACATGAACCCCCTCAGGTGATAGTTACAGGTAACGCAATCTCGATCGCAGAGACACAAAGAAAAACATCCATCTCCAGTGGAAAGCCAATTTCATGATTTAAAGGATAAACAACAAAATTAAAGACCAATAGAGGTAAGGCATATTTTCAGTGTACAATAGATACGTAGGAAGTCTATGGCTTTGGTCCTCTTTTTAAAGCGAGTCTTCAAATTGTTAGCGGATCGTAGATAGCACGCGTATGATAGTAGTTTTTGTTTGTCGTACGGATTATAGTCTTCAAACGGTCGTAATTCGACTTTGTAGAAGTTTTAGAGATTGTTTTGGTGGGGGTCTTAGTTTTCGTAATTACGAAAACTAAGAGGGGTCTTAGTTTTCGAAATTACGAAAACTAAGACCCCTAAATTTACCGTTAAATTAGACCTAAAACTCGGTGGAAAGGATCGAGCAAGATATAATTTGACAGGTCAGACCTATTTCGGTTACAATTTGACTTTATATTTCGACGGATTCGATTTTAGGGGGTCTTAGTTTTCGTAATCTCGAAAACTAAGACGGGTCTTAGGACTTAGGTCTTCGTTTTCGAGGGTCTTAGTTTTCGTAACACCCTTCAAAACAAAAAGTTTGTAGTTCTCGCCGTATATATATTGCTCCTTTCCTGTCTCAGTCAAACAAAACACTTCCAAATACTTGCTTCGCTAGTGAACCGTACTCTCTTATCCATGGTCTCTCTAGAAACTTTCCAGTCGGGTTGATTTCATGAGTGCAGTTATGCACCAGCAGAAACAACTAAGCTTAGCTTCAACCAACCTCGCTCGGTCTGTTCCACGCGGCAGCGTTTACGCTCTCAGCACAAAAGGAAGCATTATGCGTCATGTTTAAACCGATGGCAGTACCAAGTGTAAACGTTTCCATTATTATGTCAGAAATTTCCATTTAAAAGGAGATCTTTAAACGAAAACGCGAGGTACAACATTTTATCCGCCATTTTGCTTCTCCCAGAATTCCACTGCAGTCGAAGGCTAATTTCCATGGTTTCTCGGTCCCGCCCTCTCCCCGCCTCCAGACCAGTTAGTCACGTGATCAAAACACACTACTTTGCCATAACGTCGAGGAAAGAACAGTATTATTTCGCTTTTCTACGTTCTTCATCAATAATGGTCGATTACATCAAATCGTTTGGCAGGGAGCAATCACGACAACATAAACAAAGAGCAGTATTACGCACCTTCGATGTACAAAGCTTGAATTTCTGTCTGGAAGGGAAGACCTAAAGAGACGACTGTACAAGCTAAGCTAAGCTAAGTGTTCAAGTTTATAAGAGTGATTGTGTTTCTGTCAATGATAGATGGATATAATTCGACGGTAAATACAGATCAGAGGTTGTGTGCTGGAGAAAAAACTCATCATTAGTTGCTCTTAAAATCTGGGTCGATAATTTACATAGACACTTTTTTCGATTGACCTTTAGACTTGTATTAACTACCAGAAAATTTAGATTAATGTTGTGGCGGCAATAATTGTTTTTTTTTCTCCCTTCAACCTACCTGTATTGATCTTAGTTACTTGAAATGTCTTTCAATGTTGGACTCTCACAAAGCAGTAGAAAAGAGTTTTAACTATATTTTTGTTTTGCAAAGAAAGTCAGCTTTACAGCTTGCCTAGCATACACTAGCCTGAAAGCCATTTTGACTAACCCCAATTTTTTTTTTTATGAATGGGACTGATTACAGTTCTTCTTTAATCTGAATTCCCTAAAAAACTTTACTTGCCAGCCAGGCAAGTTAAAAACGCAGTTCACTAGCCCAATCATAAAATCCAGTACCCCAGGGTTATTACCTGGACACTACTCTGTCTACTCTCTTTGCACACTGTTTAATGTAATTTAGCTAGAACTTGAACCTTTCAATGCCTTTTTAAACAATATTTTTACTCAGAAACTGATGAGACAAACCTCCCGGATGAAATTAATAAAATACCTGTACAAGTGACTGGATAAAGTTTGGTACTATATGTTGTCATTTTTGCATAAACAATACGTGTAGTAAATTGTGTAAAGTAATTAAATGTATAAATTAGAGGGCTGGAGAAGAAATTAATGGGTCTTAAGTCACTGTGGGAGTTTTTTTGTGGGGGGTGGGGTGGGTGTGTGGCTAATATTATTGAACACGGGTTATATTACACACTTTATGAGAAATCATGCATTCTGGAAATAGAAAACTAAAAAAGTAATAACTACAAGACAATTTGAACCTCGTTAAGATTTGAATGATTTAGTGACTTAAGGAAACTAAAGGCGACTTTAGGCGACTTAAGGCGATTTTAGGCGACTTAAGGCGACTTTAGGTCCCAGTGTAGGCTTGAGCACATGCAGTTTCTATCACATAAAGCTGCATCCACTAAAAAAACTCACTGATACATTTTTATCAAGAGAACATTGAAGCTCATGTTGAGGGCAAGCTGAGAAAAATGCCCATAAATTGTCAGATTAAATTTATTCGGTTTTCATCACTTTGTCATATCATGTGGTGATCTCAGTGCTTGCACAAGTCTTGGACATACTGTACATACTCTTGTTGACTTTCATAGGCTCTGTTAACAAATGACAAAATATCAAAATCTACTCATTAGAATGTGATGAAATTTGGCAAGTATTCCTGTTAATATAATTCCACTTTATATAAAGTAAACATAAAAATTAAAGTTGAACAAAGGAGTTTGTCACGCAAGTTAGTAGAATAATATAATTGCTTTTTTCACACTACACAGTGCCCACAACTCGTAAGGCAGAAGTTTTTAAGAATTAAACATAATACCTCTCATTGTTGATTGGTTACATGTACCACATGAATAAAAAAAATGGAAATTAGAAATGTTGATGCGGGTAAGCAGGCATTTTGAGGGAAGGGAGGATATATACATGTACAACTCTACATGTACTGTGGGCAAGGCTAGGTTACAGAAAAAAATGAGACAAATTTTTGCAGAAAAAAGCTGAGAATAATAAATTAATACTGGATAATTAACCAGGGAAGGAGAGTGGATTCTATCTAACTCACCTATAGAAAAATCTACATTTTAGCATAATTCAGCTGTAAACGTGGTGCTCTGGAGTGCACTATTCTTCATAAAACAGACCAAACCAAGCAGTGTAGATTTTTGTTGTACACTGTATGAGTACATTTGTGTAAGGTCTTCAGCATGCACAGGTGCTGCTTTATGTAATAACAATTGTTTGATATCAACCTGAAACTCTTACATAATAGATCAAAGTCCTTTTTATTTGCCTTTTTCACACTGCCCATAATACACCTTGTTTACCCTTGTTTATCTGATACACAGTGACTCAAGTATCACATGTCTTGGATGGATATAGGAGCTGGCTGTACAGCATGACAGTTCACAATGGTAACTTTAAGAACAGGCACTGTATACTGCCCCCACGACTAAGAACCTGGATTTTTCCAAGTTAGCCTAAACAGGTTCTTATAGAAATGGCTATTTAGGTTCTTAAAAAGGTTATTATTTTCTGAAGAAAAAAAAGCAATACAGCTAAGAGTATTTAGTGGTTCAACGTATTATTAACTGTTTAGTGTTCTAGGAAAGGCAGCGGACCACACCGTATTCGCATTGTAACTAACTTTATTCTCCCGCATTCTAAGAATATATATATACATCAATCACGTGCTTCTTGATCAGTCCAATTACGTCATCCTAGATATCACATCACAATCATTCGCAGAAACACTAAATCCCTCCCTTGATTGAATCTAAAACTCAGCTATAATCAGCAAAGCTATTTTCTGGCTAATAGACGAAACCAACACAACTTGAAGTATAAATCATATGTAATGTTCTTCAGATTTGTCAATGTTCAGTTCTTAGTGATTTTTGAATTAAATGTTCAGTTTAGTTGAAACTCATTTCAATAAGCAGGCTTAAATTGTTCATAATTGAAAATCATTCAGATAAGCTGGCGGATGCCTGACACGAACAGGTCTCCGTGCATCCTGGTCTACTGCCGGGGGAAGGTCCCCATTCGGGTCCCCTGCCCGTGGGAGGTCCTCATCTATCTCGTAGTCATCCTCCTCCTGAACAGCAGTGCTCCGGTGTAGCTTGTGTACATGCGACACATTGCGCATGAACACACGGCCTCCTCCTCGTTGCAGAATCAAACTAGGCCCCTTACGCTTTAGCACTGTATATGGCTCAGGGTCGTATCGGGTAGACAGCTTGTTCTGCCTCGCTTGTTGTAGCAGTACTTTGTCACCAGCCTTGATGTCTGAGGGACTTGCTCGGTTTCGCTTGTCCGCATACGCCTTTGTGCGCTGCTTTGCTTGTTGATCTTTGATCTTAGCTGACTGTAGTGCAGCGGACAGAACATTAGACATCTGGGTTTCAACTTGGGGCACTTTTGTTCTGATTTCTCTTCCCAGATGCAGACGTGCCGGGGACACTCCGGTAGACGCATGAGGCGTCGCACGGTAGTTAAGAAGGAAGGTAAACATGTCTGTGCGCCAGTCCTTGCCTTCAGCATGTGCAGTGCGGATTGCTTTCTCGATTGTCTTGTTGAATCGCTCAACTTCTGCATTGGCCTGCGGCCAATAGGGCGTGACTTTACGATGTTTGATGCCATGTGTCCCCAGGAAGGTCTCAAATTCCTCTGATACCAGATTCGCTCCATTGTCTGTCACTACTTTTTCTGGCAATCCATGTACAGCAAATATCTTTCGAAGATGTCCAATGATGGCCGCAGATGTAGTGGAACGCAGAATCACTACTTCTGGCCAACGTGTACACGCATCTTCACAGACTAGCAAACTTTCCCCAGACGGAAAGGGTCCACAGAGGTCTATATGCACCTCTTGCCATGGTTTTTCAGGCATCACTGTCGGTCGGAGTGGCTCCACTGTAGACTTGGCCGCAACAGACTGACAGGGTAGACAAGCCTTGACCATGGTCGCCACCTGTTGCCCGATGCCTGGCCACCACACTTTCTCTCTTACCATTTGTTTCGTCCGCACAATCCCTTGGTGCCCCTCATGTGCGTTGGAAAGAGTTGCCTGCCACAGAGTACTCGGCATGACAATGCGAGGACCTTTTAAGATGAGCCCATCTTTCACACACAGTTCATCCTGGACCCGCTTGTAAGGCTTGAGGTCTGGTGTGTCTGGCCACGCAGATCCGCTCAAACAACATTTCACTTGTTGTAGTATCGGGTCCGTCTCAGTCGCAGTCACAATCTGCTCAAGGGTGAGCGCTTTTGGAACCGCATTCATTGCGACATAGTTTATGTATTCCTCCGCAATGTTCCTTTCCCGGAACGGCTGGTTATCCAGCGGCAATCGCGAGAGTACATCTGCTGGGTTTGTCTTTCCCGCCATGTGCACTATAGTAAACCGGTACGGTTGCAGGCGAAGTGCCCATCTTTCAATCCGTGGCGGCGGCTTTGACTTTGGACTGTAGATGATCTCCAGCGGCTTGTGATCTGTGTAGAGGGTAAACGGTTTGCCGTACAAGTAAATATGGAAGCGTTCGCAGGCCCACACCACTGCCAGAGCCTCTTTCTCGGTCTGCGAGTATCGCCTCTCAACATCGGTTAGCGTACGACTAGCATATGCCACAGGGCGAACATTGCCCTCACTCCGCTGGAGTAAAATCGCACCCAAGCCCACTGGACTAGCATCCACTTTCAGTTCAGTGTCCGCTGATTGATCATAATGTGCAACAACACAGTCACTGGTAAGAATGACTCGAAGGCGATCAAATACCTCCTGTTGGGTTTTACCCCAAACCCACTCTGTATCACTCCTTGTAAGCTTCCGTAATGGCTCCGCAAGTGTCGCGAAATTCGGGATGAAGCGTGCACAATAATTCACCAGTCCGAGAAAACTCCGCACTTCTGCTGCATTCTGTGGTGTTCGTGCATTCTTCACTGCATCTACCTTCTTGGCATCGGGTGCTATTCCATCAGCGGAAACTTTGAATCCAAAGAAAACTATTTCTGGTACACTAAAAATACACTTTTCCCGGTTAAGTGTAAGTCCCTTGCTTTTAAGGCGTGAGAGTGTCAGTTCTAAGCTCCTGTCGTGACTCTCCTGGTCAGATCCAAACACAATGATGTCATCGGAAATGTTTCGTGCTCCGGGAATTCCTTGTAAAGTTTGCTGAATCACATATTGGTACATTTCCGGTGCAGATGACAAGCCAAATATCAAGCGTTTGTAACGCTTAAGTCCTTTATGTGTTGAGAACGTAGTAAGAATTCTAGATTCTGGGTGTAACTCAACTTGGTGGTAGCCCCAGCGCAAATCGAGTTTTGAAAACACAGCAGCTCCATTTAGTGCTTGCAACGTTTCCTCGAGTGTTGGTATCGGATGTCTCTCTCTTATCACCGCGTCGTTCGCCCGACGCATGTCAACACAAACCCGCACGTCACCATTGGATTTTGGGACTGCCACTAAAGGCGAAACCCAAGGCGTTGGGCCCTCGACATCCTCAATAATATCGAGATCTTGCAGCTCCTGAAGCTTTTTCTCCACATCTTTGCGAACATGAAATGGCACGCGACGCTGCGGTTGGGCGACTGGCGTGACTGCTGGGTCAATGTGTATCTTTAACTGATAATCTTTAAGTTTGCCGACACCATTAAACACTGCATCGTGTTTGTCAACAATTGCTTGAACAGACCCCACTGTAACCTGGTTAATGGCACGCGGGTAGTCCGGTCCAACTCTGAGCAGACCAAGCTGTATGGCCGTTTTCTTTCCTAGAAGAGACCCCGCGTGTACATTTTCAACTACCACAAAGTCAGCCTGTGTATGAAATTCAGGCGTTGACACAGTGGTGTGGAATGTTCCTCTGACAGGAAGCGGCGTTTCCGACCCATATGGGTAAATCTTGACATTAGATGGTCGGAGTGCAATTCCTTTCGCTGACAGTTTATTGAATGTAGAACCATCCAGCACATTGACGCTAGCCCCGGAGTCAATAATAACAGGAATTAACGTATCTTCCACAGTTATCGGAACAGTTTTTTCCGCCGGTTTGTTGCTCCCAATAGCAAACAAATACTCATCGTCAGAGGTGTCATGTTCGGTTGCCACATACCGAATTCCAGTTCGTTGTTGCGTAACAGGGCGAGACTTCGGGTCTTTAACCGCTTGTTTCGCTCCTTTGCAGACTCCACCAAAATGCCCTTGCTTTCCACAGTTATTGCAAGTTCTTCCATTCGCAGGACATGAAGGATCTTTCGCTTTGTGGCCCGCACGACCACAACAAAAACACACCAACTGCCTCGTGTCGTGGCTCTTGAATCTCGGATGCTTCGCATTTCTTTGTTGACGCGACCCAGAATTTCCTCTATGCTGTCGTGTCTGCTGAAAACCAGTCGAAATTTGGTTGACTTGCTGCTCTGAAGGTCCCGAAGCTGCTTCCATTGTAGTGGCATGCAGATCAGACGCTTCAATTGATCGAACAATTCGTAAAATTCCATCTAGCGTAAGATCAGTTTCCCGTAACAGTCGACGGCGAATACTGTTCGAGGCGCATTTATCAACTACTTGGTCTCGAATCATTTCATCGACTTTGTCGTAATCACAGGATTTTGCAAGGCTCCGTAGACGAGTAACGTACGCGTCGATACTTTCAGTCGGCCCTTGCGCTGCCTGACGAAAAGCATGTCGCTCAAACGGAATGTTTTTCTTTGGCTCGAAATATTCGGTCAGCTTGGCCAATGCCGTATCATAGTCTTCTCCTGTATCGCTGAGAGTTGCGAACACCGTTTGAACGTCAGCACCTGCCAAATGTAGAAGGACAGCGCGCTTCTGTTTCTTCTCAGTAATGTTCGATGCAACTAGGAAATACTCCAAACCTTTCACCCATGTAGACCAGCGCTGCCCGAGCGTCTTTTGGTCTGTAACCGAGAAAGGTGGTATTGCCGGCAATTGTAACGTGGTCGCCATCTCCGTTACCTGCTGCTCGTCACCAGAAGTCGGCATAGGTGCATCCTCGTCGCCAAATTTAGTGTTCTAGGAAACGCAGCGGACCACACCGTATTCGCATTGTAACTAACTTTATTCTCCCGCATTCTAAGAATATATATATACATCAATCACGTGCTTCTTGATCAGTCCAATTACGTCATCCTAGATATCACATCACAATCATTCGCAGAAACACTAAAAACTGGCTTGCCGAAAGGTGGGCCCAGTTCATAAAATGCCTTCGATTTTTTCTCTGGTGCATATTCCTAGCAATTACTGGTGGCGGGTGTGCCGTCCTACTGTTCAAATGCTGACCCTAGACCTTATTTCAGGTCAATACCTATGAGACAAATGTATAGGGAAACTCCCCCCGGGAATTTTCGTTGTTTTTACTTATGGTGATAAACACTATAAATTATTAAGTACATTGTATAAAGCACATTAAGCGAAGGCAGCGATTAAACGAAGATGTGTTTGAAGCTAGCGTACTATGCTTTTTCATTGTCTCCTTCAAAAGATGCTATGATGAGTGCCTTTTGGGGTTTTCCTTCACTTTTTGTTGAAGTTTAAACCTCAATTTTAATGAGTTTTTTCCCTTCCAAAACGTGATTGCAAATCTCTCTCTGTGTGTAGCTAGTGTGTGTGTTAGTACATCCATTGAATAAAGACAACTCTCAAGCTATCATTGGCAATTTTTTTCAGTGCATTTTACAAAAGATGGTAAGATAGTTCACTTTGAGGTTTGTCATCACTTTATGTTGAAGTTTAAACCATTTAAAACGTGACAGCCAATGCCTCTTTTTATCTCATTGCAATTCTTGCTCTGCATGTGAAATGTCATTCCTTACAGGAAAGGAATGTCCCTGGAAATGTGCTCATACAAATGTATTGTAGATCACCACGTCAAAAAAACATTCATGTATATATATATTCACGAGGACAGTTAGAAAGGCTTTAAATGCAATATCAGACAAAAACGAAACTTAAATTTAATTTTCTTTGTTAGTTTTAAGAACCAGAATTGAGAAATGTACTGCTTGTTAACAGCGTTTTATGCCCCCTTGAGTGACAGCAATTTTTGAAATTTCTGGTGAGGTCAAGGTCAAGGTCACAACAAAGACAATTAACAATGGGCTGAATACTGAAATGCAAAACTATTTGAATTCAGTCTAAGGACATATGTACCCTCACACCCACAAAAAGGCCTCTTTCTAAATTTGTATGTATTGAAATTCAACATTATAGTGAGTCCAGGACTACTGTAGCTCTCATGCTGAACTTTGAAACACAAAATCCCTTAACGAACATCATGCTACACTGTAAATTGGACACCTAGAGCTGGTCTCTGCTTTGCTTTACTGCCCTTATAATTATGATTCTCTAAAAGATGGACATCTCTTTAAGACAGACACTTTTTCCTGATCCCAGAGGTTTCCATCCTAGAGAGCTGACCTAATAAAAAATTGAAAGCTAAACCACACTCACATTTCTTGCAGAATTTTGATCCAAAAAAGTCTAACAGTGTCATCTTCCAAATCAAAAGCAAAACAGATCCACATTGAATTTCCACATTATTATTCTCATGCAGCCACTTTCAGGCAGTCAAGCAGTCGGCTGCCTGATATGAATGACTGCACTTATATACTCCCTAAATTTGCTAATTTGAGGGCCCTCATATATACAGGAAACTCTTTACCCTAAACTTTGAAATAGGTTCTCATTTTCTAAAATCAAGTGTTAATATATTATTTTCTAAAGGAAGACTTCAAAATCCCTATGAACAATGCTTCAGTTTTTTCTTGTTATGGTCATTTTTTACAACCCCGGTTCGGTAAATAAGCTCAAGCAGAAACTTAACTTACAATTTGCAGCAAAAAAGCTCACAACTTCATGATCTATAAAAACAAGAGCTAGCCTAGCTTGAGCTTATCTGTACCATGACTCTAATCCTTATATAAAATTTTAATAGTTTGCCAATACAAAATACACACTTAGTATTGACCGGAAAGCCCTAAACAGGAAACAACTTCCCTCACTGAAGGGCTACCTAAATTCACAATAAATAAGAAATAAAAAACAACTAAAAGAAAAAATCATAAATACCTACACAAGTGGCAATCATGTACAATATTAAACTAGAATATAATTAAACTAGTAAGAAAAATAAATTACGAGAATGCAGAAATATCGTTCATGTGTAGAAAGGATTACAGGCAATCCTTAAAATTGTCTTAAGATCCAGTTTTTCTTAAATGTAGAGGCAGAGAGTTCCATGACTTACTATTCTAAAGAAGTAACAAAATTTTAAAACATTTATAGTTCTTGCATATCTAATTTTAAACTGGTAATTAGTATGTCTGAGGTTATATTTACATGTGGAACTGTTGGCAGACACAAGATAATAAGACAGATCCAAATCATATGGGCCTATCATGCATTTAAAAAGGAAAACTAAGTACATAAAGAGCCTGATCCTTGAGGCCAAGGAAAGAAGATTCAGTTACTGAAGTCTCTCTTGATAAGGCCTGTCCTTTATGATCAGTTTAGTGGCTCTTCGCTGAACTCTTTCAATTAAGTCAATCAAAAACTGCTGGTGTGGCAACCAGACCTGGGAGGCAAATTCAACGTGTAGTCTGACTAAATGAATGTAAAGTTTGAGCAGTACATGGGGTTGGGTACATTAGTACCACAAGTTCTCTTGATCAAACATAGACTTTATTAGCGGTGTTTGCTTTGGCCATGATATGGTCATGCCTCAACACTCCTACGTCTTTTTCTTCTGATGACAATGGGATACGCTCGGTAATTCTAAGGCTGTAAGAGGTTTCCAATCGCTCTTTCTTTTGTTCGTGATGCAGAGATGTTTACATTTCTTAGTGTTAAACTTCATACCCCAGGTCTCACTCCATCGATATAAGGTGGATACGTCTTGTTGCAGTATGCCTCGGTCTAATTGACCTCGTATAATTAACTCTGCTGCATTTTGCGTCATCTGCATAAAGGGGTCATAAAGTTTCAGGAGATAGGTCTGATCCAATATCATTAATGTAAGATAATAAACAAAATTGGACCGATTATTGAGCCTTGTCGAACGCCAGGTGTATCTTCTGAAGATACATATTTCCAATCTGAGGAGATGCCGTAGATAGATAGGTGATTTAACCTACATACATACATACATACATACATACATAAACTTTATTAAAGTGTCAAGGTATTTAGCTAAAAGTTAATTGTGGACACTATAAATAAATAAAATGAATATAATATAAGATTAAATCAAGTATATGTAAAAATATTAAAAAGATATTCTTAAAATATCATTAATATATGAAAATAACATCAATATATAAAATTATTACAGACAAACAGTAGGACAAGCAGGGAACAAACAAAGACAAACAAATAGATAGACAAAACAGACAATCAGATAGACAGACAAACAAACAGACAATATAGGACAAACATATAAGCAGCAGTAAAATATAAATACAAAATTCAGAAAGTTAAAAGTCTAGGAAATTTAAATTAGACGAATTAAATAGAGGATAGGGGAGGACACCCTCAATACACCAGGCAGCCACACAGCAGAAGTTACTATGCATGCCCACCACTCTAAGATGAGCATGCACAGCAGCCACACGTGCCGTCCAGCAAGCCAAGCACATTAAGAGCACGCACCCCTCCCCTGAATGCCTGAAGACTGGTCTTACTGCGTAGTTCCTGGCTTATCTTGCCCCATATGTGTGGGCCTAAATATCTGATACTGTGCTTGCCATACTTAACAGTATTATATCTTGGAACAGGAAAAACACTTCGTAAGTTATAATGCTTATCTTTCTGAAAAAACATATTACATTACATGCTCTGGAGCTAGTGAATTTTTAACCTTATACATTAAAATTAGTATATCTTGTAACCGTCTGTTCTCAAGACTAGAGAGTCTTCCCTTCTCTAGGAGTTCCTCATACGTAGCATTCCTATCATTATATACAGCACGTAATGCCCGTTCTTGTACTCTTTGAACTTTCTAATTTTCTTGCATCAGCTACTTTGCAAAAATGCCACACTATTTGACAATATGTTAAGTTAGGTAAAATTGCTGATTGCTGGGAATCATATTTCTAAGACGTACTAGAACACTTGAACTTTCTTACTTGCCATTTTGCATATATCACTCATATGAGTACTAAAACTAAGTTTATCATCAAATGTTACTCCCAGTAACTTCAAGTGAAGTTCCACAAGGCTCAATAATCGGTCCAATTTTGTTTATTATCTTACATTAATGATATTGGATCAGACCTGTCTCCTGAAACTTTATTACCCCTTTATGCGGATGACGCAAAATGCAGCAGAGTTATAGGAGGTCTATTAGACCGAGACATACTGCAACATACTCACAATAGACGGCCAGGGCTGTGCTCTAGCAGAGCCCGGTGGCCCCTGGCGCCTAACTTTTGCCCCCGGGCAACTAGAAAATCTCAGATTTTTCATACAAATCATATGCTGGGCACCCTAGATTTTACAGTTTCAGAACACTGGGCTTCCTTCAATTTTCCTTAGAGAACAGCCTTGGACGGCACAGAGTATCCAGTGCAGCAAAGGGTTACGAAAACCTAAATACAAAGCGTTTTGAAAGAACCGCAAATAACACCTTACCTCAGAAGCTCGAAAATCATTGCATCTCTTCTTCTTCTTACTCGATCATCCTTCTTGCTACCGTCCTTACCTTCTTCGAACTCTTTCATCCTTGTCCCAGGCTTTCTAGCTCTCCAACATATGAACATACCGTATGCGTTGACCCACAGGGCACCCAAGTAGTAATAGTGGCTCATATAGGTAGTAGCCAATCAGAGCGCGAGAAAGTCAATAGAGGTATTGGGGAATAGAGGTCACGTGACCTCATTTGCATGTTTTTGACGTCACAGGGTCACGTGACCCTTCTGCCTTAACTGCTCCCCAGACCCCCGCAAATGACCGCGCAACCGGAAGTGACTCCCCAGACTCCGGAAATGACCGCGCGACCGGAAGTGACTGCCAGTCCCCCGGAAGTGACCATGCAACCGGAAGTGACCGCGCGTCCGGAAGTCAACAAATAACACCCCATCTGCTTTATTGCACAACGGAATAATTGGTCTTTATATTTGAGTTGAATGTTGTACGCTTAGGCTTGTGGTATTGCTTTGGGGTGATTTTAATCAGGGCATGCGCGTGGAGTAACATCGGCTAGGAGCATTGTCTTATAACCTAGGAGGGATTACTTGACCTTTATATTTGCAGTGGATGTTGCACGCTCACCCTTGTGGTACGTCTTTGTGACAATGTTCAACAACGCATGCGCATAAGGTAACAGCAGTTAGTGGTATTGTCTTATAACCTAGAAGGGATTACTTGACCTTTATATTTGTGATGGATGCTGTACGCTCACGCTTGTGGTAACTCTTTGTGACAAATTCCAACAACGCATGCGCATAAAGTAACATGGAACATTGTCGCGTACAGTGCGACCGGAAGTCAATAAAGCAACGCATAAGATTGCTTTTGACGTCACAAGGTCACATGACTGATCGCCAACTCCTCCCCAGGTCCCCGGAAGTGAGAGCACGACCGGAAGTCACGAAAAAAGACACACTGTATGGACAATAAAAAATCACTTTTTGATTTAATACAATCTCATTGTCATGCTTAGGTTACATCCGGGACATGTGCAACGTCTTAGTGACGTCACACCCTTGCAATGAATTATAATTGCAGCATGAGTTGCACTTCCGACCCAAAGCCTTTAGAAGCCATTTTTTTTGCAAATCGTCTTGCTTTGGTTGTATAGGTTTATCAAGTTACTCAATTTCTTCTGCTGGAATCGTGAGGACTGCGTTCAGTTTGGTACTCTTGTAGAACACGTTGAGCAAAGTTCAGAATCGTGGTTGGGTTGTTTAAACTTAACGAGACAAGGATTGCAGAGCAATTTTTCTTGAGTGCGAGATAATCGTTGATTTTGTTCGAGGTAATGTGCCTTTGTGAAATCCAGTTGACGTTGTAGGTTTTGCAGTTGTTGGTTTTGTTCTTGTATGATTTGAAGTAGATTAGCCATAGTTGTTTTATATTCTTTGCATTTGCGGCATCTTCTTATCGGTAAAGGTAGTGACAAACGTCTTGCAATACTTTCCATGATCCCGTTCCTCCACGTTGTCTCATCAGCAACTTTTTTTTCGTTGTTTGAGTGAAGTATTTTTACTCATTGCTCTTAAGTCCTTTTTATGGGTTTAACGCAACCAATACTGGTAGAATGCAAATGCAGTAGGGAATTGTGCATTGCATCGAGATTGTATGAAAAAAACATTGTGTTTGTCAGAGGAATAAAACTACAACACCACACCGAGTAGAATTTGGCATAAACAATCTCTTTTATTGATAAGGATAAGAACAACATGATTACATGCCCAACTTGAGTTTAGCTTTCATGATATTTTTGACAATATGTTCCGTCAGACTTTTCTGACCTGGCAGTTTATCGATCTTGGCAATCATCTTGCGATCTGCCATCCATTTGTCCTTCAAGTTTTTGGCTCTAGCATAGTCAATGTCATGGGCTTTAGCAATCTTGTCTAACCTGTTGATGCCAGGGTCACCGCGGGCTAAACGTTTCTCCAAATGAGTCCCAGGTCCCATATACTGATAACCGGGCCAATGAAACTCTATACCCGTCTTGGCCAATAACTTTTGAACATCAAATAACTTGCCTCCGCGTTGCGAGCGTCGTCGTCGTCGCTTGCGGGTTTGAGGTGCGGCACGACGTCTCTTGGTCCGTCTCATCATGGGGTTTTCCACGTTTCCCACTCCAAGGTTTTCTTGGCCAGACTTTCTGCTTTCTTTTTGGCTGCGTCGGTGGCTCTTTTGCGAATGCTGCGCTTGACGGCTTTCTTGATAGATTCCACACGTTCACTGGGTGTATCCCAAGGTTCTACACCGTGCGTGTCTGAAAAGGGTAACTCTTGAGCCAACTCTTCGGTGCTCACCTGGGGAGTGAACTTGAGTTTCTTTTTGGCACTCGGGGTGATAATGGGTTTGGGTGGTACGCGTGGTTTTCTACCAGGTCTGGAGGGTCCTGCAGGAGAGGCACTTTGTTTTATACCCTGGCTAGCCTTGACTAGTTGCGTCAACCAAGCTTGCACGGGGCCAACATCAAATTCATCTTCGCCTGTTTCAGTCGCAGGGGTGCCCGTACCACCTACCCCGCTGACAGGGGCACCAAACGGTTGGCGTACTTTTTTGGTCCAATGACGTAATTGACGACCCACGGCTTTGAGTTGAGGCCGTTTCCATGCATCGGGCACATCACTGGCCAAGAGCACATGTTGTTTGGCCGCTAAATCTGCCGCTTTGGTCAAGCGAGTATCTTCCACCAACTCTTGTTTGTACTTGTCTCGTAATTGTAAAAAAGCCGGAGCATTGTCCACAGAGGTGCTCACCATCTCTTGCTCCATGGTGTAAATGAGGTACAATGTCTAACGCATGGTACGTTTATAGCATCGGTAGAGTTCGGACCAGAGAGTCCCTCCCTTTTGAGACATCATGATAGCACGTCGACGTTTGACCGAATGAGCCGGTTTGGCCATGGCTCTTAAACTCTGAGCATGGGGTTTCAGCAAAGTGATGGTGTGTCGAGAACGGGGCACGGTTCCGCGGATCGTGTTCATGACCAATTCACTGATGGCATTAATCTGATCCGCATTGGCCATCCGTAACAGTTCTTGTCGTTTATGATTGTCCGCTTCTCGCAACACACTCTTCAGAAACGGAGCTTGACGTTCCATGCGCCAATCCATCGTGTGATTGTTGCTTTGGGTCATCTACCAAAGGTCTATTTATGGTAAAAAGTGCTCCACACAGTTCGCCATGATAATATTGTTGCATGTGGTCGCGACACTGTTGACACAACCTGTCTTCAAAATTTTTTGTCGCACTGTAAAAAATAATCGTTAGAACCTTTTTTTCTTCTTCTGAGCACTGCTTCACTTCTAACCTTTACACACCCGTGTGTGTTTCTTGACCTCGCAAGGCGAGAGAGCCATCGCCAACATGTGTAGCACTCTTCCACGTTGCAATCCATGATACCAGCATCGTTTTCTGGGGAGCTAACAATGTCTCTTTTATAGTTTTTTACTTTAGCATTCGTAGTGAAGCTAACCCTTGCCAACCCGTTCGACTTAACATCCGCTGAACGTGTCGTTTATTGGCTGCCATTTGTGCTGCACTGATTTTGCCCACTTTTTTCTTGCGCGTGGCCGCGTCGATAGCTTTTTTGGCACCGTAGCTGGCGCCGCCACTAACGGCTCCTCGCGCTGCCGCTTTGCCGAGAGCGATGGCAGCGGGAATGAGGAACGGGAGAATACCTCCTCGTTGCTTTCGTCGTTGTCGTCTTCGTTTGGGTGGCATGATGGCTTGTACAACATCTGATGAACCTTTTTCACGACGTGTCTCGTTTTTATAGTCTCAAGGCTCGGTGGATTGCTAGCTCTTTGTCGAACCTCACATTAGGTGAAAGGACTATTTTCTTTTTTACGCTTTTGCAAGGCGGTGGTAGTGCTGACGGTAAATCCACGTCTGTCGGAGATAGGGTCGAGGTATTCATGCGGGTTGATAATTCAGTGTGTTGTCCTCCTTCTCTTTGCCGACGTTGACGTTGACGTTCTCGTTGCAGTGCGTTTTCGAACGGTAGGGACATCCGAGGGCAAGGTATGGACTTGCGCTTTACCTTCTCGGGGTGTTAAATGACTCCACAAACGGTAACGATCATCCGAGGCAGGATGAACATCCAACATCAAATAACCAAAAGGGCGTGATGTGACACGATTAAATAGTCGCAAGACTTGACGCCAACGGTCAGGAAAGGCTTGAAGTAAAATGGTCCGTATGCCCGTTTGATCTCGTGGGTTTTTGAAGGTCACAATGTAATGCACATTGCGATTAATTGTCTTGGAGAATTTACCGGGTGGAAATAAATCTTGCGTCAAATACAGCACGGTAATGTTGCGATGATGGGAATCTTTGGTAAACAAGTCCAACACGCGTTTGTCCTGTCCTCCTTCTTCCATTAGATCATCCAAGACCAACACACCCCCTCGCGTGGGGCCAAACCATTTTGTCAAATGACTAGGGTCCGGTAACCCGCGATGAAATCGAATGCCATCCTCTTTTTGCATACGCTCGAATCTGGGTTGCCATCGGTCATACGCATACACCATGGTTTTGGGTTTCACTTGAAACACGTTCAGGTACCGCAACCATTGTTCCACCAAGTCGCTCTTGCCACTGCCCGAGGGTCCAGCAATAATCACGCTACTTGGTTGTCGTATCATCCTTCCCACGGACGAGGTAGACGTCTGTAATGACCCGTGGCACCTTTGGCTCCCATTCGTTTATACCGTTTATCACGTCCCAATTTATAACCGATTTTGGCCGCTTTGGTCAATACGCCAATAATCCCGCGCCCGTTTTGAGGAAATCGCCATCGTTGAGAGATTCTCAAGGGTCGTCTTCTTCTTCTTTTTGGCATACCGTCCAATACTCGCGGTATAATCGAGGAGACGCTGACTGAATGAGATGTTGCATACATTCCCTTAAAGTGCTACTACGACGAAAATTTTTGTTTTTGTTTCCGAGTTTTTTTAACATAAATCTTTTGTATATGTTCAAAATTATACAAATAGCGAAAAATTGGAACGATACTTGCGTACGGGGGCTGGAAATTTCCCACTGAAAAGTGCGTAAATACCGTCCGCCATTACAAAGTTCCAAAACAATAGCCCGCGAGATTTCCGCAAAGCGGTCGTGCGTTTGACCACGTGATTTATGCACTGTGACGTAGAAACATCAACCAAAAGATTCGCATGTGGGAAAAGTTTGTGAGTTTAGAGCCTTTTAACAAGACGTTTAAGATGTCATCTCCGTCGGATTCCTCTTCCTGCACATCTGAAAGTGATCTAGAAAGTTTTACAGCTGACGAAGTGATTGGGGAATTGTCTGAATTTGCGCCGTACGACGACAGTTGCGAACCCCTTGCTACCGAGGAAGAAGCCGCGGACGGTCTACAACGAAAGAGTTCATCGCGTAGAAGAAGAGGAACAACAGTTTCAACGAAGATGTTCGGGACAGGTGCCAGCGAATGAATGGTATGGTATTACCATGGAATGTAGATTTATATTTTTATTTTCCAATTTCAACATACCCGTCGTTAAATCGTGCGCGTGACGAACGCGACTATTTTGTTTAAGTTTACAATTTCGTTGCTATGTGATTAGCTGTAGTCCAGATTTTATGCGATGAAGAGGTCAGACAATTAATAATTTTATACAGACGTATTTTTCTCGTGTTTGACGAATTTTTCACATTATTTTGCAGGTGTTCGTGCTCGAACTGCTCTGTCAGCCTTGTTACAAAAGCGCAGGAGTGCATTTGCTGCAAAGAGATCGATCGCTGCGAAGAGGTCATGGAAGAAGCCATTTGGGACCGGACCGTATGCATAACCCTCCGTCCAGGGTTTGAAAGCGTCTGCTTAAACCGCCACGTATTAGAAGTGGCTGCACTGGGCCTAAAAACGCGAGCTGGAAAGTCGTTCACAACTGTTCGTGGGCAAAGCAACAAAAGTGATGATGAGTAAGTTGGGGTATTGTTGAGTTGTATCGGAACGATCGAACCTTACATAGCATTGAATAATTGATACATCTAAGCTTATCGCCGTGGACTGATCTCATAGAATCACATTTTTTATTTTCTAAATGGCTTTATTGCCCCAACTGCTTATTTTTAAAAGGAGTATTTATTTATCTTCATCCAATCCCTCCTTGAATTAACAGTGATCTCATTTCCCTGATTAGATTCCTGAGGTCTGTGGCCTATCGCCAATTTACAAGACTGCTGTGGAGTTATATTGGTAGTTCCAGGCGATACCCCTTGCCCTGTTGTGCCTACAATAAAATCAGGAAACAATTTCCGAGTCAAAATGGCCATTATCGTGGATTCGAAGATGATGAAAATGAATAATAAATGCACTGTTTGTTCTTGAAGAGTGTCATGTATGCCATTGGGGCCAAGAAGGACCTACAGTAGTTGCTTGAATACTTGTCCGTAAGCACTCAATTTTATGGGCCAAACTTCAGAATTCTCAGCCACTTACTCGCTTTTTGTTGAATGACAAACTTGCCCACTGTGTGAAGCCCTGTTCTTCTAGCGTTCAGTTAAACTCAAGTTTAGTGGCTGGGAATTCTGATGTTGCTCCAGTTTTCATGTACACAAGTAAAAAAAATTAAATCGAATTCAGCCTGAATTTAATTACAGTTTTAATGTATCGTTTCTTTCTTTTCATTTGGCTCACAGAGCACTGCAAAACTTAATAGCAGGTTACCTGCTGGAAACTTTCCTAGCAGGTCTGGTTGACTCTTCCAGACTTTTGTCTGGCTACAGTTTCTGCAGAAACTTTCTACGGTTAACAAGGTACCTGTCTGTGATACAGAAAGTTTGGGTTTTGAAAAGAAGCACAAGTGGCAGAACTGAAACAAAAGAAGAAGTTTGGAAAGGAAAACAATTTCCTTCGGTTCCTCTCGAATGTTTTTTCCTTGTAGATCCAACCTGTAAAAAATGATTGAAAGGAAATACTCATTTAATCATAGCATCTGAAATAATAAAATAACAATAAAAAAAATGATTATCATTTTTATTGTTTTTCTCAGGGTGTTGCCAGTTTTTCAACTTGTTGTAAACCTGGCTAATTGTGGGTTGGGATTTTATTCTCACATACATCCTGAAAAATGCTTTTTTATAATAATTCTGTTGATTGCACACATGACAACTTTGAGCCCTTAAGCTATCTAGCCCACCCCAACGATGCATAATTTATTACAAGTGGTTGAGTGGACAAACCAAACATTTTTAGGCCTGGGACTTCCAGTGTATGGGCTGGCTATGCCTCTTCTTCTTCTTTTTTTTTTACAATTCTTATCTGAGTAAATTAAAAAACAAATTTCATGTAGTCTTGTTTCTAAATAGATCCTCTCATACTGGAAGTTAGTTTTAGGCCTAAATCACTTCCCAGAGGATACTTAGAGCTAAGATGTTAAAATGCAATAAATTTTGCATCTTTGTACCTTGGGTTCTGATGAGTCTTCACCGAGTCATCATCTTCCTTTAGTTTTGTATATGCATCTTCGATTTCTTCAGGACTCCATGTAGGGTCTTCATCACACTCAAACTCCTCATACGCGTCATCCTGCATTTCCTGCTCATCTTCTGATTCACCCTCTAGCCCTAACTCTGTCTCATTTGTTACTGGCCATGGATCAGTTTGAATAACTTAAACAAATGGAATTTAAAAAATTCTATCACCATTAAAATTTTAATTATTATTAAATAATCAAATATTGATAAAATATAATAAAAATATAAAGATAGGCAGTTATGCCTATATGACTCATCAACATCAATTATTGTTGACTCACCAGCATTCACTATCAGCAACTGCTTCGGCTCTTGTATGCTCTTAAAGGTTTCAACCCACTGATCTTGATTGGAGATTAACTTACTCTTCAGTCTTGTGAGTTTGCCCGTTAACTGAGTCACCTCACTCCTCAGGGTTTTGCATGTTGTGCAATTCCCAGCATGTCCAGTTGGAGTATCCTACAAAAAACAAACTTTCAACATGAGTACAGGCTGTAATAACAAGACTTTAGAATTTTTGAGTTTTACTATTGTTGTAAAATAACTGCACATGTAGTTTACCATTGTTATGATAATACAAAGATGCAAATAAACATTAATTAGAGTTATGCGCCTACCATAGAAACCTGTTCAAGTTCAGGAATCATTAATGATTCATCAATCTGCATAACTTCATCCATATCCTGCACTTTTTCGATTCCCTGAGCCTCCAGGATCTGCATGGTCTCAGTAACCTCATCAGTGCCTGAAATCCCTTGGCTCTCGAGAGCTGTCTTATCACCAGGAGTACCTAGGACCTCTGAAGCCATCTCAGCATCAACACTTATCTCACCCGTCTCAGTCTCAGGGATGCAGCCCTCCTTTTCAGGATTTACCTCAAGCAAAGAACCCTGACTTTGTATTCAGAACACCCTCGACTTCTGGAGACTCCTCAGGGTTGAGATTGGGAGCTCCCATAGTGTCAGCACTCTCCTCAGGTGCAGAACTTCCTTTCAAAGAGATCACCTCTTCTTCAGGATTGTCTTCTTCCTCTGTATCCTCATTAGTAGTTTGACCAGCCAGAATTTCACTTAGTAGCTAAAAATGAAAACAGGTACGACCATTTTTTATATCTCCCCTTCAAAATAAGTTTAAATTTGAGCTTTATGTCGATGTTTTCAAAACTAGAAATGGAAGCAAGGTTTAAACACATCTTTGCCTTAAAATGTATGCATCATTTGCAGACAGTGAAAATAGAATTAAAATACAAACGAAAAAAAAAACCGGAAACAGTAACTGAACTTATAGAATGTAGAAATCAGACTAAGTCCATTTTTGGTCGTTTAAAAAACTCGCGTGTAACTCTTAATTTGCTGTAAGATTTCTTGGAGGGAAGTTTGGAAAACTGTCAAATCTCAAAGTAACAGCCAAATAATCTCTCAAAAAATAGAGAGCCGGATTTCTATGTAGCTTCACTTTTTCTAAATTTTACGCTTGAGTGGAAAGGTCTGGGAATTGGGGAATTGACTTCACGTCCACTCAGCGCAAATGCCTGTTTTACTATAACTATGAGAAGAAAGCAGAAAAGTATGAAAACACATGCAACAATATGGGAAGTCCAAATAGTCAGGACATTCATTACACGAATATTGAACAACGATGCCAGAAAAAATCATGTCACAGGTAAATGGGGAAATAAATATAATGGTGATAAGCACAGCGCAAATACATTGTAATTTCACTCACCGATCGTCGACTCCGCTTTGATAGTGTTTGAGAGGATTTTTTCCAAATGGGTGGAAACGTCCCCTTCTTCTAATTCCTTTTCATGTCTTTCATCGGAAAAGCAAGCGTAAAACAATCCCTTGTAAAATGCTCTGATCACACAGCAAATTTTCCCACTAGGTTGAAATCCTTCAGATCAATGGACACGAACCTTTTCCACTTTAATCTAGCGCTGCCCGAATCAGGAGAATTATGAATAGAAATCCCCAATTCATCGTTCTTTACGTTTCCACAGTCCTGAACAACACAACGTCTACCAGGCATACTTTCGCCTTAAGGCAAAAAAGCGAAGAAAGAACCTCCAAAAGCTTCCAAAAATATCTCGTCCTGCATGCGAAATTAGCCACGTTTGTTTGCCTTGTTTTGCTGCGTTGATGTTTCTACGTCACATCTCGCCCCAACTCCTTCAAATACTACTCCCGGTCATTTTTTGAATCGAGTAATGGCGGCAAGACATTTACGAAAATTGCCGTGCAAATAAACACACTTCCAGATCATATTTGGACTCCAAACTTGGCACGGTAAGTCACTTTTACATACATTTTCGAAATATGTAATCAAAAACAAATTCCCAAATTTGATCGTAGTAGCACTTTAAATACGATTCACCCATGGTGTCCATGTACGCTTTAAGCGACATCCATTCTCTATCTTGAGCCAATTGTCGGGCTAATGTCCAATGATACCCATCCCAAGCATCATTGCCTCGGACGGTTTGGACGCGTTCGATGGGATGCAACCACCAATAAAGAGATTCTTTCAAAATGAACGCATCGATAACGCGCTGCACATCGCCGCGTGTAATCATGATGAAAAAAAAATGACACCTCTTGTTGCTGGACTTGTCTTTTTATCATAATGATAAGACACTACACACATTTTGACAAGTAAATCACGTTTTTATTACATTTTATTACAAAGCAGAAAGGCCTGGCGGCTCAAATTACTTTGCCCATCTGGTCGGGCATCCACTTCATCTTGTAATTCACGTTTAATCACTCGTTTCAAGTCTTGGGCTACTTTATGATCATTCAACACTAAATTATCGGTACTCCAACTTCCCAAAAAGTCCTTGTAGGTCTGTCCTTGCGCTCTGGCTTTAAGGAAAAATAATGCATAATGACCACAGGTCTGACTATCCATGGCTTGCAGGGTAATGTCACTGCGGGTTAGGTACTTCCATTGACTCCACCACTTGTGCAACTCTGCATTTTTGTACACGTGCAAGGGTAGACCATAACTGTCAAAGATTTCGCACTTGTTTTGTTCTGTCCACATGCCCAACCAATGTTGTCCCGGTTCACCCGCTGGATCCGTGTTGACAATGTAGCCCGCGCGGACCGTTTGGGGAGGTGATGGTGGTAGTTTATCGGCTGGGTACACACCTTGAAACACGCGTCGTAATTGAGGATCATCTAAGGCCAACGCCCGTAACACAGTATCGCTGAGCGCCACAAACTCCATGACTGGCTTCTTCTGAGGATGGTTCAGCCGTTGATGTTGTACTTTATACCTCCCAGATGATTAATCTCGTACACGTTTTCATACTCGCTCCACACCAACACAGTGATGTTGTGATTAACAGCGGCCCTGAAATCAATCACCAGTCGCACATTTCCCGATTGACGAGGGTTGCGATACTGTGGGTCATCGGCTTTGCCGCTTGGCACATTGTTGAACATAAACAACGTGCAGTTCTTCTCCTGTCCCCAATCACTAGGTAACAGCATGGGGATCTTGTCTTCATTATAGGAACCCATGGCTTGTAAAAACCGATCGTAGCCCAGTAGATCTTCATAAGCTTGATTTCCTGTTAGTTCTAGGGTTCTGTAAGGATATTCTTCTCCATTCAAACTTTGTCGCTCTTGGGTCACCCCAAACTTTTCAAAGGCAAAGGTGTATCTTTGTAGGTCACCATTGAAGGCATTAGAATGCAGCAATCCCATTATCACTCGATCGGGAAATCGACCCACAAACAAATTGTCTTGTTCCCACTGGGTAGTTCTTCCATCAAAGGAGAAGGTGCGGATTTCACTTCGAACCACTGGGTAGCGCACAATCTTTTTTCCCAGTTGTCTTTCTTTTTGCAGTCTGACATAGACACTCGCGTTCAAGGTCACTTTTCGCATCAGTAAGGTGACTTTGATGTCATCATTATGGATGGCGGGAAATTTCTTGTCGTTCAAGGTCCCTTTGTTAGGGGTACCCATCAAGTACACAGAGTTGGGGTTTAGGAACAATTCAAAGTCCAACTGGACACCAGGCACCAAACATTTACCCGTCTTGAGAGGTGGTAAATGAGGACGGATGATAAAGGTGTGCCAATTTTCGCTTAGCAACCGGCTGGTCAAGGCTCGCAATTCTACATTTCCATTCCAATCAACACCGGTAGGGGTATCGGAATTGGCACCTGTGGCCCCCATTTCCTCAATCACATTGAGTTGATTCACCCAGCCTTGAGGGGCTAACTTGGTGGTTCCTTCTTCTCTGTTGTAATTCAATAAGGTTTCCAAGTAGGCTCTGTAATGGTAGGTATTGCTCTGTTCAGTCATGAGGACGCCATTCATGCTCATGGTAATATCTCGAAAGATGGAGTGGGCAAAATTGTTCACGCAGTAGGTGTTTCTGGTATTGTTGGCATCGGAATTGGCCACATTGCCTTTCAATCCTTGATACCCACCGGCAGGATCAGTCAGACGTACTTTGACTTGAAAACGGAGTTCGTTGAGATCATAATAATCTTCAGAGGCCGGGATGGAAAACGTGATGGGCTGTATTCCCGTCAAGGCAGGTTGAAACGTCACGTCCCTGGAGGCTTCGTACCGGTAATCCACATTCGGGACATCAAACAAATTGAGCGACATGTTTTTTTCGGTCAGCGCCAAGTCCGCAATGACAGTGAAGACCATCAACGACGTTTCCTTTTTATAGCGTTCCGAGCCAGCCAATTGGGGTCCTCCTGGTAGGTAGATGGGAATCTCAAAGGATTACCCATTCGCATGGACTTGCCAAAGATAGTTCCCCCTTTCATACGTTGCTTCAGCCAGCGTTCTATCATCATCTCATTCTCTTGGGACGTAGATGGGAATCTCAAGGGATTTTGCATTCGCATGCGGGTGGACTTGCCAAAAATCGTACCTCCTTTCATCTTGCCACGTTGCTGCAGGTGTTTCAGCATCCAACGCTCTAGTGCTGGGGATGATGAGTACATGAAGGGATAGCGCGCTGTAGTAGATTTACCAAAGATAGTCCCTCCCGTTTGATACGGTGAAATGAACCGGCCTCGGGGCCGCTGAAGTCGAATGCGATTTTGCGTTTTGCGAAATCCTCCAATGCGTACCATAATTCACAATCCAAAAATATCCCGTACGCGTTGAGTCGTTCTTTTATAGGTATTTTGAGCGGTTCGTTTGGCTTGGTTTTTTCCCACGGTCCAGGCTAGGGCAGGAGCTTTGCGTTTCAAACCACGTTTAATTTGCTCCCCACGATTCGACAAGGTGTCGGCCAAACTCAGTCCTTGTTGAATATCTTGCAGTCCCGCTTGGGCTTGCTGCACGATGAGAGGACCGGCTAGTTTGATTAAGTCTTCGGCCAACCCTTTTCCTTCTTGGGTTGTCACCACTGGTGTGTGGTAGCGCGTTAAACTACCTCCGCGCATGATCGGTTCACGTTGTGGTGCTTTTTGGACCATGCAGAACGCGTGTGGTGGCTTTTTATAGCTGTTTGAGACCAATGGTCACCAGGGTTTTGCCAGGGGGTAAGATGGCCAGGGGTCCACTAGTACTCGCAATCTCCACTTCCAAGATATCCAATTGTTGGCCTCGTAGTTTGATCCATTGATGATGCAGGGGTTCCGCCGTACTTTCCCCTTCGCCGGTTCTCAACAATTGCACTTCCCGTAACAGGGGATACTAGCCACTGCCCACCACGGTGGATTCGACGAGATCCGAATAGACCATGACGGTACGTTTGCGAGTCCCCACGATCTTTTCAAACGAGGCATCCAGGTTGTTCAACTGCCATTCCGCCAACAAGGACATTTGCAAAAACTTCACACCATCATGGGTCACCACTTGCATGGGATCATGTTCAATATTGGCTACAATATCGCCAAACAATAAGGTGGGATTGACGCCAATGTACTGCGTACCTTCCCAGTTGTATGCCCTGCGAAACTGATTGCCAGCGGGTTGGGTGGTCGAATCGTACGTCTTGGTGGGCAGCGTGTATTGCATATTGGGCCCCAATGGATACCAGGTCCTGCTTTGACTGGTCTTTTCGACCACCAACCCAAACTTGAGCGCAATGTCCAGGTTGATGAAAAGGTCAGTGATGGCTTTCTTGTCCGCTTTAATGAAATCCATTTGGGGAAGGGCCTTAATTACCAAGGCACCTTTTTTCCATGACAGTTGGGGCATGGCGTTTTGTTTGGCGCTGACAATAGGTTTTTTGTCAGGCTCCAGGATCAAACGCCGCATTTGTTCATTCATCACATTGTGCATGATTTTATTGTGCACTTCTTGCATCACTCGTTTCCAAAACTGACTCCCCGTCGCCACAATTTGATTCGCATTCATGATCTCTTCCAATTCCACCGCACAGTCCACGGTTTTGATTTCCATTCGTCGATAGGTGCCCAACTGAAACTTGCGGATCACATAAGTCATTTTGAATTTGAGCACTTTGGTATGAGGATCCGCCGCAATGATGGCATTGCTCTGTCCTTGGTCCGGGACGGTCAGGGACATCAATGAGGCATGCCATCCTGCGCCCGGTAAGTTGAGACGTTCGGGCAGACGGACCTTGAAACTGTTGTTGGCATTTTTGGGAAACTCGTCGGTCGGATCGCTGATAAGCGTCAAGCGTTTAATCTCACTCATTATGAGGATACTCGTCTAAGGGTGCGTGGTAGTTTTTATACCTGTTTGAGACCTATCGTCACGATGGTTTTGCCGGGAGGTAAGATGGTCAAGGGTCCAGCGGTACTTGCAATCTCCACTTCCAAGATATCCAATTGTTGTCCTCGCAGTTTGATCCACTGGTGGTGCAGGGGTTCTGCCGTACTTTCACCATCCCCAGTTCTCAATAACTGTACTTCTCGCAGCAAGGGAAACTTGCCACTTCCTACTACAGTGGATTCGACTAGATCCGAATAGACCATGACGGTGCGTTTGCGAGTCCCCACCATCTTTTCAAACGAGGCATCCAGGTTGTTCATCTGCCATTCTAACGCTGGGTACAACCTCACCCACTTGACATTATCAGCTGTCATGATCGTAAAGGCTCTACTGGTGTTGTTGACGCCCTCGTAATTTTCACCTTCCCAATTGTAATAGGTACGAAATCGACTGCCAACGGGTTGCGTGGTCTCATCATAGGTGTTGGTCGGCAAGGAATATTGCAGATTCGGACCTAGAACAAAATCCGACGTGTTGTTGCCAGTCTTGCCCTTCTTTCTGCGCAGCAATCCAAACGTGAGCGCAATGTCCAAGTTGATGTAAAACTCCACCATGTTGCTTTGAGCCATGTTCAGTAAATCCTTTTTGCGAATCGCCTCAATCACCAGGGACTCCTCTTTCCAACTCAGCTGGGGTATGGCGTGTTTTTTGACAAACACGATGGGTTTATCGTTGCGATTGGCTACCTGCATTTCCCATTGTTTTCTCATCGCTTCGGTCATGATTTTGTTATGCACTTCTTGCTTCACGCGATTCCAAAACTGACGCCCCGTCGCCACAATTTGACTCGCATTCATGACCTCTTCCAATTCGAGCATTTGGGTCACCGTTGGGATGTCTATACGCAGATACGCCGAGGTTGATGGGTCGCCCGTGTCTGTCCATTTGCGGATCATTTGCGGATAGGTGAATCGAACCACTTTGGTATGAGGATCCGCAGCGACGATGGCATTGCTCTGGCCTTCATCCGGGACGGTCAGAGACAACAACGAGGCATACCAGCCCTCGCCCGGTAAGGAAAGAGGTTCGGGCAGACGGACCTTGAAACTGTTGTTAGTATTTTTGGGAAACTCGTCGGTCGGGTCGCTGATGAGCGTCAGGCGTTTAATCTCACTCATGATGAACAAGAGGCGCGTCCCAGAGGGTACGGGGTCCTTTTATAGCCACTGAACTACTTTCTGTTTGCTACGAGGAACCCGTGCCACTAAAGAATTAAAGGTTGATTGTTTGGGATAAAAACATACTTGCTGAGCAATGTTGGGAAACGCTTGTGCCAATTCCATTAACGTTAAGCAAGTTTTTTGTTTGGTGGTTTTTTTCTTCTTGCGCATGGGCGGATGACGACCAGCGCGCCGGCGTTGTTTCTTTTGGGCAGTTGTGTAAGCACGAAGAGCTTGCTCACCAAAGGCGAGCCCAGCCATTCTGTTCACTTTGGCTCGTCTTTGTTTCGCCGCTTCCTTGTTAATAAACTTCATCATCTCGACCTCATCCATGTAGGGTGACGTGTAACTGGCTTCAGTGGGTATTGGGTACAGAAACCGTCTACTTCTTCTTTTTTTTTTTCGTTGTGTTGTTTGTTTTCTTCGCACCATGGGCGGGAATCCAACTATCGTACTTGGGTGGCCAGCCTTTCCAGCGCACTAACACGTTGCGTCCTTTACGTTTCAAGACTTTTTCGACCCGAAATAACGAGTCATCGGACACTTGCACTTTTTGCACATCGGGTTCGTAAAACGTACCTTTTATAGGCGTACCGTCCCATTCACTGAGTCGATAGGTGACGATGGGATGTCGACGTACATGCGTGACCACAAACACTTCTTCTGTCCATCCAGGTAGATACCCTTTTTGAAAGGGTCGATGTTTCTTGTTCAGGCGTACGCGATCACCCACTTGACATTTGGGAGGTGGCGTCTTTTGCTTCAAGCGCTTACCGTAGAGTCTGACCCAGACCTCGGGCACAGTTTTTTCCGTCACTTGCTGCGGGGTCATACCAATACTCCGATGATAGGACTGATTGTACGAGTGAATTAACGGTTGTAACACATCCACATACCGCAACGTATTATGGGCCGTAAAGTAGCGGTACATTCGTTGTTTCAACGTGCGATGCCATCGTTCTACCACGGAGGCTTTACTATCCCCATACGTTGAAAAATGATGCCAGTCGTGTTTCTTGAACCAGGCTTGTACCCCTGCATTATAAAATTCTTTGCCTTGATCCGTCTGCACGCGGAGTGGTTGTCGAGGTGAGGCTTGTCGACGAATGCCTTCCAACCCTCGTATCATTTCTTTACTGCTTTTGGATTTGATGGGGATCGCCCACGCATACTTGGACAGCACATCGATCACGGTCAGCAAATATTTGTTGCCCTTATTCCATCGACTGAGTTTTTGCATGTCCACCAAATCCATTTGCCATTGTTCGTCTCGGTCAAACACCAAGGTAGGAGTGGTAGGGAAACGAGTCCGTCGGGGTTTGTGTAACGTATAACTGAGCACGGATTGCAGAATTTGTTGCGCTTGAGGAGTTTTCAATTTGCGGGCTTTGGCAAAGGGGTCTACCCCACCCAAGGCCCCTTGTTCATGGGGATCTTCGTAAGCGCGTGCTAACGACATAGCACAGTGACACAGATGACTTAAGGGCTTTTCTTTAATAGTTTTTTGCAAAAAAAAGTTCCACTACCTCCTCTTCTTTCTCTGAGCTTCAGCAAACTGGTTCAACGTTGTTGTTGGGGCGTGCTAGGTGCATGCAGTGTCTGCACAGTATCTCTTTGATCTATCTTCTCAGCATGGTTGCGCTTGTTCTCTGGCGACGACACAGCAAAGCATGAAGGCCATTGGATTCTTGCTCTGACAAATTGACTTTGCAAAGCACAATACCACCAACTCGTCTTTCCTCAATGTATCCAATAACTAATCAACTCCATGCACGAGAGCACTTGAGACCCAAATTGTTCCTCAATGCGAAAATACCACTGTGCTGCAAACGGGAACTGTTTTAGCCACACCACATACGTGACAAATCTCCCCAAATCACGATGGACGTGCGTCTCTTTAAAGGTTTCCACAGGATCACCCCATTCTTGCAAAACATGCTGCTCGGAATATTTTAAAAATAAACGAGCGCAAAGAAAACGAATCAAACGCCAACGCAAATAATACCACATTTTTTTTTCTTTTTTTAAAAAATAACTTTAATCACAACTCACTATATACACTTTTTTTGGGAGTATCATGCAAAACTAGCTCTAAGTTCATTCCACAAAAAGACGGGTCTAAAAATATGATATCGACGCGTATAGTCATTGTCTTCATCATAATAACGAGTCAATACCTTGGTTGTAATGATTGCATGAGATATGTGATAACCGGTTAATAATCTATGAGTAATGTAACCGTAGGTTCTTGGTCGATATATATTATCCACCAGATATCCAAATACATGTACTTTGTAACGAGGAAGATCTGTTCTAGGAAACATGCCTTGGTGACTATATGGTACACGATAGAGTCCTGTCGTCGTCTCCCAGCCAGTTGACATTGATGACATCGAAAGTCATTCGTACCCGAAAAGTCACCATTGATGGAAAAAACAATGTCAACAAGATCAAGACTAGGTTCTAGGATGCACAACTTCGTTCCACAATCCCAGCATTTCAATTTGTCATACTGTAACGGAAACAATTGTTCATGCAAGGCTTTCCATCCCATTTCATTTCTGGCATGCACCATGGCTGGCCAATAAAGACGTTCTTGAATAAAATAGGGTAAAGTGCTCCAAGGTAATGTCTCATCAAACATTGACTCCATGCTCAAAGACGGTGAACGAGTTGGATGGTACCGCTCTTGTATAGTAGACATAGGGACTTTTGCGTTCACCGCCGCCGCCGCCGCCGCCGTCTTCGCGCGGACCGCCGCCACCGCCGCCGCCTTCGCGTGGTCCGCCGCTGCTGCTGCTGCTGCTGCCTGTTTTCATCAAATTTTTTCGTTTTTCCTCCATGTCTGCTTTCAAGTTGGTAAAGTACTGCTGAAAGGCCATCTTCTTGCAAGCTTCCTTGTGTTCTTGCGCGTTTCTTTTGGCTTCTTCTCGACTGGCTAGCACGGGCAACTGCTTGAATTCAAATCGCATTTCATCTTGCCAGGCGGCATTCTTGTTGGTAAAAGGTTCCTCAAACCACTGAAAGTAAGGACATTTCAACTCTTTGCACCAATTGTTGCAGCTCAAGTACAAGCGATTGGGGTTAGTTTCCGATTCACTCAGTTTCAGCACAGGGGTGAAATGGCAGAAACACTGCAGAATGTCCCAACATTCCATCACATCATGACTGGGTAGTGTATAATGCAGAGCTTGTAGATAAGCATCGATATTACTGGCAAATAGAAACACGGGGCAATCTACCTCGGGGCAAAACAGCACTTCTTGTTTCTCAATCTCATCGGGTGGTTTTTTACGAGTGAGAGGTTTCAAGTGAAAGGGGCACGTTAACAAATCCACCACTGCTAACGGGGCTCGAGGTGGACTCATACTTTGCGGTCCAGGGGGACTTCCAATTTGTGGGATCATGTCCACTTCAGCTAACAAGGACTGAATGGCTTGATCTTTTTCTTGCTCTGATTCTTCGATCCATTGCCCATCTTTCATCACATAATGCTTTTCTACCACTATAGGTTCAGGTGTTTCTTTGAGTGAATCGGTGATCAAAGCAGGAGAATTTGTTTCCCATTTGGGTTTTTTCTTCTTTTTTTCTTTGGAGTCAGGTTTATCTTTCTTGGTATATTTTCGTTTCTGCACGGGTGGCGCCTCAACAGTGGTGGGTGACTGCATGATGCAACTGATGAAAATGGCGAGTTGCTCCGAGACTATATAAGCGCGATCACCTGATCTTCAACCAATCATTTTTGTTTCAACGCGCTAGCGGAACAACTGGATTGACTGGTTTTAACTCGTTTGTACTGGATTGACTGGTTTTCACCTGTTTGTACTGGTTTAACTTGTTTTTTAAAAGAAAACTTGTTTAACATGTTTTTGAAAACGAGTATATTACTAGTGATCCTCAGTCATTTCTTCATTCTAACCATGGCTTCCTCCAATCCTGCAGAGCCTTCAAAAACATGGACACATTTCAGAAATGTTGTGGAAAAAAAAGCCGAGTTTGCAGAAGAACCCATGGAACATCCAGCGGGTGAAAAATATACCATTGTGACCGGTGGAGCCCAAGGAGCAGATGAATATGCTGAACGACTGGCTTTGGCGTATGAATGTCGGTTGGATATCAAAATAGGCCCCAATCATCCCCGAGCTAAATGTCTTAGTCCCATTCAACCCAATGAAGCTGATCTTTATCATGCTCGTGAATCCATCAAACGAACCAACCAAACGCTTCAACGTAAAAGTCCTATTGGTACAGCTACTTATTTTGAAGAATTAATGGTTCGAAATTATTTTATTGCTAGACAATCTTATGCTCTGTATGCCTTTGGCTACTTAGACGCCAACAAGACAACGGTCCAAGGAGGAACGGGTTGGACCGTTCAACTGGCTTTGGATATGGGGAAACGCGTGTACCTGTTTGACTTGACCGACAACCAGTGGTACGAGTTTATCTATTATCATCTACAAAACGACTCGTATGTGAAAAAATGTCAGTTTCAACTCTTGAAAAGTGCTTGTTCTCTCACTCTCTATGATCATGTGGGGATTGTAGGATCGAGACACTTTACAGAACAAGGTAAAAGGGAGATGCGACATCTTTTTCGACGTACCTTTTTAAGATGAACAACAAGAACAAGAAAGTTCATTTTTGTCCACAAGTCGAGGTGTATCAACCCATGGGGCAAACCATCCTGTTAAAAAAACAAGCTTTACGAGATGAATCGACCAATCCGATGGTCTCCTTTTTTCAACAAAGACGTATAAAACTACGACAACTCATGCATGAACGTCATTTGGTCAGAAAAAGTCGACGCGCAGAACGAGCTCAAGCGAATGAAAGATTATTACAAGACTCTTCACCAGAGTGATTTTCCCTCTTGGGAAGATTACATGCTAGAAAGAATCCAACGAGGATTGGCTGCAGGGTATACGTTTCACGAGTGTTATACGCATTGGTTAGAAGATTTTTCCGAGACCTTGCATCGATTGAGCGACGAACTGCATGGACAAACTACTGAGCCAGCATCCGCTCAGTAATTATTCGAGTTACAAAGAGTTTATTCGTGATTTGATTCAAGACAGCATTTCTAATGAAGGATACACCTTTGAGAATCTAAATTACGAATTGTATCGATTGAACACTCAAATCTATCAAGAATTAACCAAGGAACTGTTGAGTACACACTGTTATGTACATACTTCAAGATAAAAATTTACAAGATAAACTGTCGACCACTGGTTGGGCCAGAGATTGGGTGTGGAGTATTGCTTATGTCATGATTCAAAAATTTGGTATGGATAAAAATGTACACTTAATGCCTCCTAGTGTGGAAGCCTGGAGTAAACATTGGTATACTTACAGAAGTCAAATTGCAGATACTCTGATGGAACTGTTACCCCAACTCGCCTTTAATGACATTCATGAAGAATGGCAATGGAAAATGGTGGAAAAACATCATCCTAGTCCGCAAGAATGGGGAGGCAACATGGACTTTTGTTGGAATTTTA
Source organism: Porites lobata (assembly GCA_942486035.1). Taxonomy (NCBI): domain Eukaryota; kingdom Metazoa; phylum Cnidaria; class Anthozoa; order Scleractinia; family Poritidae; genus Porites; species Porites lobata. Next base: position 58,593 of record CALNXK010000261.1, read on the forward strand.
TGAGACCCAAAGATTCTGTCATTGAAGCTTTATTGTGTTTATTTTCTTTTAATTTAAACAAATATGGTACCTATGATTATGAATTCTTGGGATTCACGCATGCTGATGTCGATCAATTATTTCATTGGCAACGAGATATTCAATAAAACCCATTGTTGAACTGAATGTATTGTGTGTTTTTTTAATGGTACAAACAGAAACCTCATTACCTGCTTTCCTTCCAACCACATAAAAGAAATCCTTACCATCTCACTACATGATAAAACTCTTTCATTTTTTTAAAAAAAATCAACGCAGATCCTAAAAGAGAAATCGGTCGGCGTTCCTTTCCTGATCGACCGCCATTTTCTTTTCTTCTCGGGATGGCGTACATTTTTTTAATGATTGTTTGCTTGTTGGCAAGAAAACACGACCGAGTTGTACTCGCACACGGACCGTGAACATGTTTCACTTGGAAAAAGAAGAAACCAAGCTCATCTAGAATAACTCAAGTTTTCCTTCTCCATGCGTGAATTGAACTCTCGACTCTCGATTGCCTCGTATTGCACCACGTGGAGTTACACAGAGAGATGGCAGTTCAATTCACGCACGTAGAAGGAAAACTTGAGCTATGCTAGATGAGCTTGGTTTCTTCTTTTTCCAAGTGAAACATGTTCACGGCCAATGGATAAGTACAACTCGGTAGTGTATTCTTTGAAAAATTCAAACATCGTTTGAAAAAAATGTACGCCATCCCGAGAAGAAAACAATATGGCGACTGAAAGGTAAGAGATGCTGACGGTGGATATGTTTCTTTTTTGGGATGCAAAATGATTTTTTGAGAGTTGCTTTGAATTCATCCGAGGCTAATTTATTTTTTTATTCCATTTCAGTTGCTGTGGCTGGCCTCCCGTAGTACATACAACAAGAGGAGTTGCTAACAATCAACACGAACGTCCCAAACGTAGTTTATTCACAGGTCCTCGGTACAACACATTCTTTTTACTCCTTAGTTCTTGGATCCTGAGTCCCGAGATAACAATCTGACATGACAAATACATGATAGGCTAAATACGTGATTCGTAAGTACTAAACTTCAAAATGTCGTGTGAAATACTCTCTTGGGATTTTCCGTAAAATGTTCTTTTAACAGTTCTTACCGTTTAGGCCGTATAATGTCCGATGGATGGCGATAACTATCCAAAAACTTGAACAACACGAGAAAGGGCTAACATGGCGGCCGCTTACTAAAATCTGGTGCGGCTGCTAAGCTTTTACAACATACCGCTGACTGCGCAGCGCTGCAGTCACATGGCTCCCCTAATTGTTGCCTAACAATTACTTAAGTTAATGTCCATACTAGACAGTTAAACAAAACAAATGTTCATAAAGGCGGTCACTTGTGTCTTCTACACCTGTCGGGGCGACTTCACTGAGTAGTTGGCTCCTCGTTGGGGAATTCCTCGGTCTCCCTGCTGCTATCACCAACATCCGCTTCATCTGCAGAGGGTACCAGTAAGACTAATTTGTGGATTGGTCTATCCAGGAACGTAGATGGCTTTCGACGTCTGCCTTGGTTGTCAAGTTCTCCATCAGCTTTCACAATTTTGACTTTTCTGACACATCCGTCTTCGCTAGGGTAGACTTCTACGACTCTAGCGAGTGGCCATTGGTTACGTGGTCCTTCGTCTTCCTTGGATACGATTACATCTCCAACTGATAGATTTCGCTTTGGATACATCCACTTGTTACGAGCCTGCAGGCTATGAAGAAACTCACGGCGCCATCTAAGCCAAAATTCGTTCGCGAGATATTGTACTCGGCGCCACCACTTGCGGGAATATAGATCTGCTCGCTGGAACCTTCCAGGCGGTGGAAGTACAACTTTAGCTTTCAAGGTAAGTAAATGACTGGGCGTAAGTGGTTCTGGTGCCTCTGGGTCATTTAAGTCGTTCGTAGACAAGGGTCTGGAATTAACAATACACTCTGCTTCAGTCATGAAGGTTCTGAACGCTTCGTCGTCCAACTGTGTGCCAGCGCTCAGAAGTAACGTCTCCAGTGCACTACGAACAGTTCGGATTAACCTTTCCCATGTGCCACCCATGTGGCTGGCATGAGGTACATTCATCTGAAATGGTATCCAATCACATCCGTTCTCCACTAAGTACTCTTGCACCCGGTTCTGATCCAGTTCTTCTAAGGCAGCCTTTAGCTCATTCTTCGCTCCTACAAAGTTTGTACCCTGATCACAGCGGAGCTGTCTGACTGGACCGCGTCGGTTGAGGAAGCGACTAAGTGCGTTGATGAAGGAACTGGTACTTAACGAGTTGGCTGTCTCCAAGTGAACACCTCTGCTGGCCATACAGGTAAAAATAACTCCGTAACGTTTAACTTCACTCCTCTTTTCCTTGATCGGGAAAGGTCCAAAGAAATCTACAGCACAATACGAGAAGGGGGCCGAAGGTTCAACTCGATCCACAGGCAAATCGGCCATCTTCTGAATTTGCAGGGGGCCGCGCATTTTTCTGCATGTAACACACTTGGAAATACAATTTGACACTGCTGACGATCCACCAACAACCCAGTAGCCTCTCTGGCGCAACTCATTTTGGGTGATACCTCGTCCCATGTGGTTCACTTTGGCATGCCAGAATCGAATCAGCAAATCTGTAATATGACTTTTACGAGGAAGTATCACAGGATGCTTCGTTGCGAATGGAAGGTTAGCTCGTCTCACGCGGCCACCAACGCGGATAACACCGTTTTCATCGAGAAATGGATCCAAACGATATAAGCAACTAGACTTCTTGACGGCTAGATTTCTTTCTCTTGCGATCTTTCTAGTAGTAAGCTCTCCAACTTCCTTAAGTTCCTTTAAAACTTGCATCTCGTCATGGAAATGTTCACGTTGAACAACCTTAAGAACTTCCCTCTCTGCTGCGTGAAGTTCTGTAAGTGTGACTGATACCTTCGGTAATGGTCTGATGCTCTCACCACCCGTTTGTCTCGTCAACTTCACTTCTCTACTTGCCAGTTTGCTCTTCAGTCGTAGACACAAAGCTATTGCCTTCAGCACATGCTGCCAGCTTGACATGTGGCGCAAACGGCTTGACGTTAACGGTTCAGGGGCTTGAGTAGCTCTGCTCTCTACACGAGATGTGAAAACGGCTGCTTTCCTTACTTCAGGATCACTTTCGGTCACTTGAAATTCTTCTATCTTCTCAGGCAGGAAAGTTCCACTCTTCCAAAGAAATAAGGGTCCAGTTAGCCAGTTGGTTCCTTGTAATAACTGTGACGCTGTAAGGCCTCGCGAGGCATGGTCAGCAGGATTAAGTTCAGTGCTGACATACAACCAAGAACTCGGGTTAGTGACGTCACGAATCTGCTGCACACGATTTGCCACATACACATGAAACCTCTTAGCTTCGTTGTTAACATAACCAAGGACGATTTTGCTGTCTGTCCAGAAATGTTCCTTAATGTCCGTGTAAGACAATTCTCGACGAAGAAATTCACTCACGTTTGCTGAAACAGTAGCTGCAGCCAATTCTAGCCTCGGCACAGTGATTTGCTTTAACGGGGCCACTCTAGATTTCCCAATGACAAGGGAACAGTACGCCTTGTCCTCCACATTGATTAGTCGAAGGTACGAGCACTGTCCATAACCCTCTACACTAGCATCTGAGAAATGATGCAACTCGCTGGCTTTGACCTGCCCAAAGTTCTCCGGCTTAAAACAACGTTGAATTTGCAGCTGATCGAGATTCAGAACATCCTGACGCCATTTCTCCCAATGAGTATACAAACTCTCTGGAATTGGGCTGTCCCAATCAAGCTTGTCTCGGCACATTTGCTGCAAAACTTGTTTTCCTTTCAAGGTAACTGGGGCAACGAAACCACTAGGATCGTAGATTGAACTGATTGTGGAAAGTACGCCACGTCGCGTTGGGGACGGTCACGCAGCTCGATGCGGAATTGAAAACTGTCATTCTCAATGCACCACACTACTCCTAAGGCACGTTCTAAGGGCAGTGGATCAACCTTCAAGTCTAGCTCCTTTAATCCTTTGGCGCGATCTTCGGCCGGAATCTGTTCAAGAACTTCTCTTTTGTTTGATGAAATTTTGTGCAGTCTCAGGCCGGCCTTGGCGCAAATGCCTTGACTTGCTTTTATCAGTGTAACAGCTCGCTCCACGGTAGGGACTGATTTTAGTCCATCATCCACATAAAAAGTCCTGTCGTATAAACTCAGCAGCTTCTTCACCAAACTCTTTCTCCCCATCATCTGCTGCTCTCTTTAGACCAAAATTTGCGCAGCCAGGTGAACTACCAGCACCGAAAAGATGAACCTTCATCCTATACTCAGTCACTTCATTTGCAGGATTCCCATCCTTCCACCACAAAAAGCGCAGGAGATCTCTGTGTTCCTCTGACACCATAAACTGATGAAACATACTCTTAATGTCAGTCATAAACGCAACATTTTCTTGTCTGAATCTGCACAGGATCCCCAGAAGAGTGTTCATGAGGTCGGGTCCTTGTAACAAGTGATCGTTCAGGGACACCCCTTCATACTGGGCCGAACAATCAAAAACAACCCTGATCTGGTCTGGTTTTTTGGGTGGTAAACACCGGTGTGTGGTACATAGTTAACCATTCCATCCTGAACTCCATGGCGGTCCGGTGGTACCTCTTCTGCACACAAAGCAATCACATCTTTCATGAATAAGCGATAATCTTCCAGAAACTTGGGGTTTCTCTTAAACCTTGCTAAAAGTTGGTGCCATCTCTTGACAGCTAGTTCGCGGTTGAAGGGTAGAGACGGTTTGTCTGTCTTCAAAGGGAGAGGCATCTCGTAGTGCCCATCCGATCTCTTCACAATACCATTCTCAAGGATGTTGAGGAATCTCCTGTCTTCAGCTGAACAGGGCTTGGTATTTGCAGAACTTTCTGTAAAGTCTGACTCAAGAATCTTAATAATCTTCTGTGGGTTGATAATCTCTTTCACCTTTGTCGTAAAGGCAAAGTGTTCATGGGTTTCTTTGACCATCACCTTGTTGCACACTCCTTCCTTATGGTTGGCTTCACCTGTAGATTTGCACACCTTGCCGATTATACCCCACCCCATTAAAGATCTTTGGCCGTAAGGGTCGTCTTCACCTCCCACTAGGACTTCTCTGGGTCTGACGATACTAGGGCAATTATTGCCAATCAGCAAGGAGATTTCCACACTTGGATTGTAGGGCATGAGCTCGTCAGCAATAGGACACAGATGTTCCCATTTCCGGGCAACACTGGCTTTTGGAATCTGCGACCGACTGGCTGGGATGATATCTCGCTTGAACATCATGGGTAGCTTCACAGCATGCTCCCTTCTAAAATCCAACACCTCAACTCCACAAATACGGTTGCTTGGTACATGTACATTTCTCTCTTGCACTGTTGTCAGCAGCAAGTCGGTTGGTGGGCCTTGCAAGTCCAATTTTTCACACAAACTTTGCGACACAAAACTCACATTGGACTGGTCATCTAGCACTGCATATTGTAAGACTTCTTTACTGGGTTGGCTAACTTGTCTAACCCAAACAGGTACAATCATGGCATGATCCGAGCCGCCCTCTTGCTCTGGGATGGTACAAACATTTGTACAGTTCGTAATACTTTCCTTGGGAGTTTTCTGAATATGGAGACATGTAGGGTGATTTCCAGAACACGTGCGACATTTAAGTCTGTTCTTACAGGAGGATACTTGATGTTGACTGCTAGAGGCACATCCAAGACAAAGAAATTTCTTATAGAAGAAGTCTTTCCTTTCCTTGTGCGGCTTCTCTGCAAACTTTTTACACTCGTCTAGCTGATGTTCTTCCTTGCAAAACAGACATACTTCGGTCTTTTTCTTCTCGCTCCTCCCTTGCGAACAGGTTGGGGGTCTCTCTTTTTCACCTTGACCCTGGGCAGTCACGTTCTTGCTTGGATCCAATACATGAGTTTCGAAGGAAAAGGCCTCCTCGCCTTTTGGTGAGCGTCTGAATGGTCCTCTAGGCCTAACAAACTCTTTGGTTTTGGACAGCTCCTCAAGTTCGGGAATGTTCGCTCTCTCTGCACACTCTTTCACAAATGAAGCAAATTCAGAGAAGGTAGGGTAAGTACCATTTCCTTTTGAGACTCTACACTGTTGTACTATTCCTCTCCACTTATTCTGAATTTGAAATGGCAACTTGTTTAGAGTTTTAACGTTCTCCTTCGCAAAGTCTAAGACAGCAAGACTAGGAGTAGTTTCTCTGGCGGCAATTATCTTTTGCAGGAAGTCAGAAAGATCTCTTAGGGCCTCCGCATCTCTTACGCCAATCTTAGGCCAGTTCTCCAGTTTGTTCATAAAGGCTGTCCCTACTACATTGCAGTTACCATACCTTTCCTTTAACAACTTTCTCGCAGACTGATAGGCATCTTCAGTACCAATTAACATATACTGATCAACAACTTGTTTGGGCTTTCCTGAGATGTACTGATGTAGGAAGTTCAATTTTGTCTGCGCGTCCATTGGTTTGGAATCAATAAGGGCACTGAAGGAACTGTTCCATGTAGGATACTCCAAAGGATCTCCACTAAAAACTGGGATTGAAATCTTAGGCAGTTGCCCTGAGATTGCTAGTTGCCTGTTCACTAGGTTCTGCTCCATAGTAGCTGCCACCAACATACTACTTGTTTCCACTAATTTGTCCATACACTTTTCTAAGACGACAGAGTGTGGTTGAAAGGGTGTGGCACTGGGGCTTAACGTACTGTGCACTCCATTTTCTACACGCGGAAGACTGAAAGTGGGTTGGGCTCCATTTAACTGAGTTGAAGAGTAGATAGGTTCTTGCTGACCAGGAGAGAGATCACTCTTACTTGTGACTGGAATTGAATTAAGGAATTTGTCCATGTCCTTAACTTTATCAGCGGGGGAATCGAGTTTAGATCCTGATCATCAAACAGTTCTACTTTATCTGCTGACATGCATACATTAAGCTTTGCTTGATTCTGAGCAAGTTCACTTTGTAATCTTAGCTCTTCCAACTTTCTTTCTTGTTCTAATTTGGTCAACTCAGTCTTTCTGTGTTCTAATCTCAGTAACCGTTCCTTCTCTATATAGGCCAGTTTAGCCTTTAAGGCAGCTTCCTCCTTTTGTAACTGAAACCTATCTTCTTCAACATTATCATTGGAACTTATTTTTGACCTACTACTTTTCTTGGATGCTCGACTGGACCTTTTGGATGCTTCAGAGATTGAATCATCCACGTGGTGTTCGACAAATTCCAGAAACTTTATCTCTGATCTAATGTCACACTCAAAATTTGACCATTCTCTGCCAACTTGATCAACCATTCTTTCAATATTTTCCACATTCTCATCTGGGTTCGCAAAAACCTTAATCTCTTCAACCATGTCTTGAAATTCGCAATACAAAATCTGAGCTTCGCTGAATTCTTTCTTAAATTCTACTAGTTTAGTTGACTGACCTCGCTTCAGTAGAGTACCTCTCATTCGCTTCACCAGTTCACATTTCTTAGTTTTCAAGTTACTTGTTTTCAAGTTGAGTTGATACGTATACCCTTTCTCCGTCAGGAAACGCTTCCTTGATTCATCAGTTTCTTCTTCCAGCGCCACATTGACCTGGTCTTCGGGTCTTGCTTCTTTGTTGACGGACATGACTGCTACACGAAGATCGTCTAACGATTGTTATTGTGGCTGGCCTCCCGTAGTACATACAACAAGAGGAGCTGCTAACAATCAACACGAACGTCCCAAACGTAGTTTATTCACAGGTCCTCGGTACAACACATTCTTTTTACTCCTTAGTTCTTGGATCCTGAGTCCCGAGATAACAATCTGACATGACAAATACATGATAGGCTAAATACGTGATTCGTAAGTACTAAACTTCAAAATGTCGTGTGAAATACTCTCTTGGGATTTTCCGTAAAATGTTCTTTTAACAGTTCTTACCGTTTAGGCCGTATAATGTCCGATGGATGGCGATAACTATCCAAAAACTTGAACAACACGAGAAAGGGCTAACATGGCGGCCGCTTACTAAAATCTGGTGCGGCTGCTAAGCTTTTACAACATACCGCTGACTGCGCAGCGCTGCAGTCACAGTTGCATTGAAGCCGATGCGAGTTCATTTAAGCCCGGACTTGCGGTCCTGGTTGAGTTAAAGACGAGTGAAAGATAACGCGCGCAAACTATGGACTACTTAAATTTACATTGGTCATTATAGCTATTCCGTAGTAGCGTAGGTGGGATCGCGCCCAGTGAATACAGATCCGGAGGTTATGAGTTCGAGCCCGACATAAAACTTCTTGCACTTCTTCTTCTTCTCTCTTTAAAAGTAAAAAAAAAAAACATAGAAGAAGAACAAAAAACTAAGAACAAAAAAATTCCTAAGAAAAAACAAAAAAAAATTGAAGCAGAAAAAAAAAAAAACCCGGTTTCAACATGGCTTTGAAAAAAAAAAAATTTGATTTTTAAAAATCTAGTTCAAAACCTGTTTTAAAAAGTAGTTTAACCTGTTTTCCAAACCTGGTTTAATATTTGTTTTTAAACAACTGGTTTCAAACCGGTTCAAACCGGATGTCCACCAATCACAGATCGTGGTGTCTCACGTGGTTTGCTCTATATAAGTCGACGTCAAGCGCCGCCAACTTCACATCGTCGAGGTCCAAGATAAAGATGGAGCGGTACTACGACTTCAGCAATGAAGAAGAAAACATGAATCAAATTTTGAACGACGCATATGACCGGTGGGAGGAGCAGATGGGTGGTGGTGCTGGTGGTAGTGGTAGGCCATTGTTTAAATTTCAGTTGAAACAAATAGGAAAACAACGAAGATGGCGTGATGTCGTCAGGCGAGACACTTTTCATGCCGAGTTAAGGCAAATAAGAGATGCTGTGGAAGGAGATAATATTGGAGTGGCCTTAACTGAAGCTCTTTATGAAGCAATAGAGACAGAACTCCAACGACAAAACAGAGCAAACCATCATTGGCTCAATTTGGCCATTCCGGCAAATGGATTTGCACACGCCTACCAGTCGGCGAATTTTACTGTGCAGGAATTCCGACAGCGTACGCAAAGATTGGATGAATTACTATCCAAGTTGGCGGGCAAATTAAATTCAAATGAAGCATTCATACCCAGTGAGGGATTTCAAGTGGATGTAGTGATGGTATCGATGCCGGGCCCTGGGTCCGGTCATGCAAAAAAAAACAATCCCGGCCAACGATGTCTGGATAAAGTCAACAAAAAGAAAAAATGTATCATCTCGATAAACAACGATGATACTCTGTGTTGCGCTAGGGCGATAGTCACAATGAGGGCCCATTGCCATAGGAAAGAAGGAGTTGACGGGCACAGAAATTGGGAAAACCTCAAACGTGGCCTGCCTATACAAAAAAAACAGGCAAGAGAATTACATCAGCAGGCGGGAGTGGCCGAGGGCCCATGTGGCTTGCACCAACTGAAACAGTTTCAAGAAGCATTAGGGCCGAATTACCAACTACTCGTCATGACAAGGTGTAAACCCTTTTTCCTTATATTCAAAGGTCCAACTGCTGCCAATCAGATACGACTTATCAAGTCCAATGATCATTATGACGGGGTAACCTCCTTTCCCGCCTTCGTAAATCGCTCCTACTACTGTATCGAGTGCGAGAAAGGATTTAACACTGATGACAGAGCCCACCACGCATGCCAAGGCAGGAGATGTTCAGCGTGTGCACGATTTGACTGTCCTGATTATGTTTCAGGCAGCGAGCCAACGGATTATTGTTCACACTGCCACACCAAGTTCTTTGGGATTGATTGTAAGAATCATCATTTTACCAGCAATATGTGTGCAACACATCAAACTTGCAGAAACTGTTTTGCACAGTACATGGTCATCAAGGGTAAAAGGCACAAGTGCGGTTTTGCTAAATGTACTTCATGTAAGAAATACGTACAGATAAATAACCACAAGTGTTATATACAACAAGTGATGCAGGAAGAGGGAGAAGAGACTGAGGAACGGACAGAGGAGGGGGGAGGTTGCATGGTGGCGCCACCCCCTCCCCTGTTCGTGTATGCTGACATTGAAGCTTTTCAGAATGCGGAGGGCATCTTTATTGCAAACTTGCTCTGTTATTCGTCTTCAGATGAAGACACTGTTCACGTCTTGGACGGGGAGGACTGTGTACTCACATTTTTACAACAACTGGACGATCTAACAGAAGTACCAGGCAAAGAACAACAAAGACAAGTCATTGTGGTCTTCCACAATTTAAAGTCATTTGATGGAGTGTTTCTAATACATGAACTGTATGACCAGCAAAGGTCTGTAGAAAACCAAATAACAGTGGGTGCAAAGGTCTTGTCCTTCACAAGTGGATTACTCAAATTTATAGACTCTCTTTGCTTTTTACCTATGCCACTATCGTCATTTTCCGCAACCTTCAATCTTACAGAACTGAAGAAGGGGTTCTTCCCCCATCTTTTCAACTGCCCGGAAAACCAACAGTATGTGGGCCGTATACCAGATTTAGAATTTTATGATCCTGATGGATTAATGGAAAACAGAAAAAACGAACTGTTGCAATGGCACGGAGACCAAGTAACGCGAAACGTTACGTTTCATTTTCACAACGAATTAATTGCTTATTGCAAATCTGATGTTCAATTGCTGAAACAAGGTTGTGAAGCCTTCCAGCAAGAATTTCAAAGAGAGGCAGGGTTCAACCCTATGGCTGAGTGCTTCACCATCGCTTCAGCCTGCAACCTCTACTGGCGCAAGAAGCATTTACCGCCCAACACTATAGCGGTTGAACCCCTTCAGGGGTGGAGGGGGCCAAATGTGAATCATTCATTAAAAGCAATACAATGGCTGTACTTCCAAGAACAGCTTATTCCAAAACAGGGCGCAAGTGCAGATAGAATCAAACACGTCCGCAATGGTGGCGAACAGTCCATTCGCACTGCAAACAAGTTATACTTCGTCGACGGATATGATTGTTCTACACGCACTGTGTATGAATTCCACGGGTGCATTTACCATGGATGCAGGAACTGTTACCCAAACAGAGACATAAAACATTATGCCGCTCCCGATCGTACGGTAGAAGAATTATATCAAGCAACTCTGGCCAAACGTATGGCCCTCCTCCGAGAGGGTTACAAAGTGCTTGAAATTTGGGAATGTCAATGGCACAGACAGGTGGAAACAAATGAAGCGGTCCAATGATTTCTCAAGTCCTTTGATTTGGTGCCACCGCTAGAACCAAGAGACGCCTTCTTTGGGGGGCGAACAGGTGCTGTGTCACTTCATGCAGAGGCAGGGGAGGGGGAGGAGATTCGCTATTGCGATATCACCTCCCTCTACCCCTGGGTAAACAAAAACTGCCAATACCCGATTGGCCACCCTACCATCATCACGCAGCCCGTGGACCAGTCCATCCACTCTTATTTTGGAATCGCCCTGGTAGATATCTTACCCCCCGCTGGCCTGTTCCATCCAGTGTTACCCGTACGATGTGGCGGAAAACTCACCTTTCCTCTATGCCGTAGTTGTGTGAAAGAGGAGCAAGAAAAATCTTTGTTACAAAGGACGCACTACTGCGTTCACTCGGATTCAGAACGGATGCTCAGGGGTACATGGTGTACCCCTGAGATACAAAAAGCCATAGAGAAAGGCTACACCTTGATCAAGATCCATGAAGTGTGGCACTTTCCCATCCAGCAAAGACAAACTGGCCTGTTTGCTAATTACGGTAACACTTGGTTAAAAATTAAACAGGAATGCTCCGGCTGGCCCAGTTGGTGCCAATCGTTAGAGCAGAAAGGAAACTACGTCATGAACTACCAGGAGAGAGAGGGGATTAGATTGGACATCAACCAGATTGCAAAAAATCCCGGACGCAAGGCTACTGCAAAGTTAATGCTCAACAGGTACTTTTTTCATGTTGCATTTTTTCATGTTGTCATCCCACACCTTCTCATTCTTTTTCTTTTCATTTCTTGCAGTTTTTGGGGCAAGTTCGGCGAACGCATCAATAAGCCGACTACAGTGACAGTAAAAGAACCCTCCCATTTGTTCAGTTTACTATCCGATACCACCAAAGACATCAGTACACTACGCCTTTGTACCGACGACGTGTTAGAGGCAGTATATACAAGTGTTAATGAAAATGCACCAAAGGGCACAAAAACGAACATCTTTGTGGCGGCAATGACAACCTGTTACGCACGGCTAAAACTTTATGATTCACTTGATGCCCTCCAAGAGCAAGTGCTTTACTTTGATACCGACTCTATCGTGTATAAGTGGCGTCCAGGTCAACCTTGCATCCCAACTGGGGATTTCCTAGGAGACATGAAAGATGAACTCCATGGAGATGTGATAAATGAATTTGTCTCCGGGGGTGCAAAAAATTATGCCTACACCACACGAGAGGGAAACCACGAATGTAAAGTAAGAGGATTTACTCTCAATGTTCGAGGGTCGGCTGTCCTCAATTTTCAGTCAATGAAAGAGAACATTTTGCAAGAATTACACATCGAACAAGACTCTCGACGCAACATAAACATTATGAACCCTTATTATTTTCAACGGGATGTTGAAAAAAAAACAAATTCGGGTAGTTCCACGCGTAAAGAAATACAGTCTTGTATTTGATAAACGTGTGATAAACACGAGTGGATTAACTTTCCCTTATGGATACAGGAGAGTAGGACAAGAAATAGAACTATTAATGGAATTGTAAAGTAAAATACAAGGGCGTGACGTCACTAAGACGTTGCACATGTCCCTGATGTAACTAAGGTCTTCTCGAGATTGTATTAAATCAAAAAGTGATTTTTTATTGGTAATTACACTATGTTTTTTCTTGACTTCCGGTCGCGCTCTCACTTCCGGGGACCTGGGGATAAGTCACGTGACCTTAGTGACGTCAAAAGCATTCTCACGGGTTGCTTTCTTGACTTCCGGTGGCGCTGTACACGACAATGTTCCATGTTACTTTATGCGCATGCGTTGTTGGAATTTGTTACAAAGAGTTACCACAAGCGTGGGCGTACCACATCCACTGCAAATATAAAGGTCAAGTCATCCCTTCTAGGTTATAAGACAATGCCCCCTAGCAGATGTTACTCCACGCGCATGCGCCGATTAAAATCACCCCAAAAGAGTACCACAAGGGTGAGCGTGCCACATCCACTGCAAATATAAAGGTCAAGTAATCCCTTCTAGGTTATAAGACATTGCCCCAGCGAATGTTACTTTATGCGCATGCGTTGTTGGACATTGTCACAAAGAGTTACCACAAGGGTGAGCGTGCATCATCCATTGCAAATATAAAGACCAAGTCATCCCTCCTAGATTATAAGACAATGCTCCTAGCCGATGTTACTCCACGCGTATGCGCTGATTAAAATCATCCCAAAGCATTACCACAAGCCTAAGCGTACAACAACCAACACAAATATAAAGGCCAATTATTGCATTGAGCAATAAAGCACAGTAAGTACCATTTCTTGACTTCCGGTCGCGCGGTCACTTCCAGAGTCTGGGGAGTCACTTCCGGTTGCGAGGTCACTTCCGGGAGTCTGGGGACTAGTTGAGGCGTTGACTTCCGGTCGCGCGGTCACTTCCGGGGGACTGGGGAGCAGTTAGAAGATGGGTCACGTGACCCTGTGACGTCAAAAACATGCAAATGAGGTCACGTGACCTCTATTCCCCAATACCTCTATTGACTTTCTCGCGCTCTGATTGGCTACTACCTATATGAGCCACTATTACTACTCACCCACACAATGTGTTTGTGTAGCCGATTGTTATTATATAGTAAATGTACTGGATTTACCGTTTGCTTCACCTATAGCGATATATCGCCAGCTATATACCACAGGTAGCCCAA